>WEKY01000314.1:0-37150 GCA_013390045.1 Picathartes gymnocephalus | reverse complement strand
AGGTCCCTTCCAACCCAAAGCATACAATGATTTTAAATAAGAGGATTTACATCTTGAAGAACTAAAGGAATTGCTTCAGCAGCTGTATAATTTAGTGCATCGATACTTAGGAATCGAAGTTTTTGCTGCTTTCTCCTTTTCTGCCACTGGGTGGCAATCCAACCTAAACTTACACTATTGCTCCATTTCCTCTCCTTTGGAAAGGAAATAGATTTGATATAAATATATGACGAAAAGCACCAGAAAAGGGGAAGGTGATGCTAAAAATGTCATCTGATTTCACTGGCCTTCTGTACTTCTACTAATGGAGGGCTATGCAAATGAAAATTACTCTTCCCTGTCAGTGCCTCTGTCACCTTGTTCTGTGTTACTGCCAGGTTGCAGCAGTCCTGTGGCAAATAGCTGATGGCTGCTGGATCAGGCTGACTTTTTTTCTGTACAGGCCAGGGGCTGTTCTTTTTGGGAAAACCCAGGGCAGGCTGCTTCAGCATCAGCTGGTTAACAGTGTTCTGCCAGCCCTTGCAACTGTCTGTCCTCTTCTGGTGGGGTATGAAAGTTGAACTTGATAGGGTCTCAAGTTGGAGTTGAAAAAGCAAATCTGCTGTGGTGATTCTTTTGTGCTGATGCTTTGACACGCTTGGGGCAAGCACAGCTTTGCCTCTTGGTACACAGTTATCACTAGTGATTTATTTGCCAAGGTATTTGACCAAGTAACCTTTGGACAGAGTGCAGTTCTCGGTTAATTTTTTTTAAGGGTACTGCAGACTGACTGGACTTGTACCCCATAAACTCCCTCTATTTGTACAGGCTGGACAGACAGGCTTTATTCAGTCTGAAAGATTAAAGACTTCCGAAGTCTGTAAAGTCCCAAATGTGGTGGATGACACAATGCTAAGCAACAAACCATGGGTAGTGGCAGGCTGCTTAACCAGGCCATTGGTGTTCCATTTCTCAGAAGAACCTTAACACTTCCATTTTAGCTGGCTCCCATTCCTAGTGTTGTGCTGGATCCTGATAATCCATCCATGGTATGCAGACGTGAGGGGATCTGTAGTAAAACCCAGATAAAACAGGTTGACTGACACACAGGTCTCATTATTCAGCATAAGGGGTGCTTGAGAAGAGAATTTTTCTAGAAACTAATTTTTTCTAAAAAAAATTTCTAATTGTTGGTGGGCTCTCAAATGCAAGAGTAAAGCAGCAGCACTAAAATCCCTGTGGAATGAACAAACTGGCATAAACTCCTCTTGATGCTCCTGTGAAGACTGGTTTTACAGGCTCATTCCACTTCCACAGAGGCTGAGTCAGTGGTGTGTTGATTTCAGATGGATGGTGACACACTTGCCTTGAGCAAGGAGAAACCTGGAACAAGTCAGGCTTGGGAAGAAACAGCCAGTCTTCTCTTTTGATGATATGACTGCAGCAACATGACACCTCTGCAGCTCTGAAACTGGGTCTTCTCTAGTGTGAGAAGTCTTACTGGATGCAAGAGCATTTACAGAGGTATCCAAAGTTCTTGTCAGAGCATGATTGGCTTTTGGTGGCAGAAGAAAGGGGCTGTGGTTCCCTAAGAAGGGAGGAAGTCCTCTCTGCATAACTCCAGAGATGCCTGAGGCTGCTTCCTCTGTCTTACCCAAGCTTCTTTTCGGACAAGACTATGGTATATAAGAGAATGTTGTCCTATCTCCTGAAAGGCTTGGAGAAATTTTTGATTTCATGTAAAGCCCTGCAGTAAAACTATCCAAGGAAGGGAACTGGAGTACACCACAGCTGTGCATTTAAAAAATGTGTTTTGTTTTGCTTTGTTGGTGGAATAGACGTTTCTGCAGGGCACAAGTATCAAGAAGATTTGCTGAAGGTATTTAAAATGTTACTCTACAGTTAACTACCCTATTTCTTTTTTGAAGCAAACTTCTGTACTAGAGCTGCTGGAACATAACTTATGTATGCCCCTGACACTTTTATGCAAAGGTTCGTTTCTCAGTGTGAACAACTGATGAAAGTGATTGCAAAGCCTTGGCATAAATCTGATTCCTTTAAATTTGTGTCTCCTTTGTGCCAGTAAAAACTTTGCAGGTGAGATAATGACCTCTTAAGCTTCTGAGTCTGTCTGCTCAGTGATCACCACAGGGATCTGATGATGCTGACACTTGGGTCTTCTTATCTAGCCTGCTTAAAAACAGTGCTGCAGAAGAATGAGCTCAGGGGACAGCTGATTTTTGCTAATTTGTTTGAGGTAGGGACTGAAGAATTTAGCAGTAAGTTGTTGTAGTTAGCTGTGTGTGCAAGGCTTTTTCCTCTCAGTCAGCAGCTGTCGTGTCTCCTTATCTGTCTGCTGCCAGCTAAACCTTGTGTTATTTCCATGCAGCTGTGACTCCTCCAGCTGTCAGTGGGCTCTGAAAGTCAGTCAGGTTGTGAAATTGGGTGCATCTGGTACAGGCAGAACTTCCAGATCTTCGTGGTGAGCTGCTGATGTTAAGTGAACACGAAGTGGGAAGTCTGTCAGTCAGCAATGCTTTGTATTTTGGTGGCAGGCAGTTTGTTTCCTGTGCAATTTAAAAAGTGGGAGTATGAGAGGAAATACTCGCAGAGCAGAGCTTTTGAGCAAATGCAGATCCCCATCTGAGGATCACTAGCCACTGTGAAGCTCGTAAAACTCAGGTTGTGGTTGTCCCACAAGCTCTTAATGTCACTGCTGGGATTGTTCCTTGTTTTCTTCAACATACAGGGCTGGCAGAAACAAGTTTTCCTTCTCACCTCATGCCCTAAATCTTTGCTAAAAATATTTTTGGATTGCCGTTGTAACCTAAAATAGATGTCAGAGCTCCAGCAAGGTCTGCCAGGGTATGAACTCCTTGGAGTGGATTGGTGAATGGTTAACCTTGGTGTAAATTGTAGCCAAGATGCAGAGGGCAGAGACATTGGCTTTTTGACTGCTGCATGTCATTGTGATTAAATGGTATTTAGCTGCAGTTCTTCAGGTCAGTGCTAGCAGTGTCCTCCTCTTTAATTAGCCAAATCCTTCCTGAATGAAGTGCTTTGGAGTGATAAAAAGAGCGCAGTTGGCTTTAGCTCTGCTCCTCTGTTTGGTGCTCATGAAAGCTCTGTTACCATAGCTGAGGGAATGATGGATGCCACAATTCCAGTGTGCCTTTCTTATTGTAAGGCACACTAGAATTATATGTCACAGTGAACACTTGGATGCAGCTTTGGACATAAGGCTGATCTGTCTTTCTTAGCGGGTGCTTGTCTGTTTGGATAGAGAGGTCTGAATGGTCTTGCTGCATTTTTCTTGGGAGAACAGCAAAGGCCTGTTGGGTTTGTCAGCCTGCATGGTGCCAAGTTCACCTGGCTTTAACTTTTGTTGCTCTGACAAATGGAGAATTGGCTTGGCAAGGAGACTGAGATGAAGCACTGTGTGCCAGGGGCTTGGGGAGGCACACAGGGAACACTGTTGTGTGTTGTGACATGCTCACTGCCTGCATGCATCTCTGCACAGAGCTGAAGTGACAGTGCGCTTGCCTGCTTGCCCCCATGGTGGCATGTGAGAGGCAAATGACATTTGTTCCTGAACACCAGGCTGTCCTGCTGGCTGAAGGAAGGGACATGGATCTGCCCAGCCTGTTCTGAGCCAGACTGTCTAGAGCTGACAGCCTGGTTGGAATCCCTTGGCATGGTGTGGAGCATGAAGCTGAAGGAGAAGAGGGATTGAGACCATTCCTAACCCCTCTGAGATGCAAAGATCAGCTCTTCCTGGCTTCTCTTGCTCTCCTACACACTTAGCTGTGGCTTGGCTTTCCTGCTTTGTGGACAACCCAAGCCACCACAGCTGACTTTCTTTCTCCTTGTCTTTGGCACCAGGCTGTCGGTGGTGGCTTGTGTGATGGGTGAATGTAGCATCACATTACGTCCTCTCTTGGCCCTTCTGGAGCTTTCTTTTGAGCACTGTTTGTTTTTTTTTCTCCCCAGCCAAGACACTGCTGTTCCCAAAGATAAGATGCAGCACAGCTGCCTCTCCAGCACTGGATGCTGAGTTTGAGCTGCTGCTGGGCCACCTGTTCATCACAAGTGGTGTTTCTGAAGCAGAACCTGAGACTTGCCCAATTTTGAAGTTACTTGGAGCAGATACCTCAGCTGTATTATTAACACCATCTGCGTAAAGATCCCCAGACCTTGGCTTAGAGCCCTTCACTGGTCTTTCTTGTCTGAATGGTTGTTATAAGGGCTGAAAGTGGGGATGTTACTACTAAGAGGAGTTACAATATTGCTGCAGAAAGGCAACAACTCTCAGAAAAAAAGGAGTATTTGTGGAAAAAAACATGTTCTTTGTGACTTAGATCAGGGCCCTGCCCATTTGGAAGTGCTGGGCTCTGTATGACTGATCATGGGCTCAGACTTTGTGGCTGTTTGAAGGGAGCAGCTACCCAAATCCTTCCTAATAAGAAACTTAGTCCACTGTAAGCAATAATTAGCCCATGGATGAAGAGTGAAGACTTGAAGGAATGGTAGATGCACACCTAGAGAAGACCATCATTGTACTGAACCTGAATATAAGCTGTGGTCTGCCACAGATTAAATCGCTATTAACCTGAATGGAACTATGCTGTTTAACCTCAGAATTATTCTTTGGGAACATGATTAGATTTATTTGCCTTGGCATTTGCAGCAATGCCCTTTCACAGTGTAGCTTAGATTTTGATTAAAGTGGAAGCACTACTTAGACTGTGTAATTTCTGGGCTGTCTGTGTTTCAAAACATCCTTATCCATACCTCTGTCTTAAAAAAAAAAAGAACAGCTCTCCCTCTTGCGTTTCTGACAGATGTGTCTGACCATTTCCCTGGCACTGGAGAATCTTAAAACTTGTGTGTGTGTGTGTGTGTGTGTGTATCCCCAGGCAAACCATCCCACTGTTGTAAAGCTTTCCTCAGTGTTGTAGTCACATGTGCTGTGGTTTAGACTTGTTTCCGTTATGGCTCTGTGAAGGTTCATCACCAAACAAGTGCAACAGAGCTTCCTGGGAGTGCTTGGAAATTCAGCCAAAACGCGGATGACGCATGAATGACAACACTTGTTCATGTGCAGTTTAGTTTTGGAAAAACAGGTACACAACTGGATAGCAATACATTCAGCCACGACAGGCCTTGTCTTTTGAGTGTCTTTCTCAAGATAAAAACAACCATGTGCTTTGAGAGAAAAGCTCTGTGACAGTTCTGTACAGCTGTTCCCCACTTCAGTATTGACCTCAGCAGTCCAGGCAAGGAAAAACTCATGGTGGGAGATCCCCTGTAAGTCAGGCTCTCATGGGGAAAGGTCTTGGTGACAGTGGGCAACAGGGATATGTACTTTGTGTGTCCAAGGTGTTATCCAGACCTCAAAATAGCAAGTCAGCATCTGTGAATAAAAGGAGAATAAGTGAGAAAGTTCAAGTGTCTGCCGATTGATCTCAGCATTGCAGGCCATGATGGGGCGGGAGAGAACAGCATCTTTTTCTCTGCCCACTTTATCCTAGGAAAAATACTGCTTTCTAAGTAATCCTCTCTAGTGGGAAAGCCTGTGTAAAGGTGTCTCCTGCCCAGGAAATCTATTTGGCACATAGTCTATTTCTGCACACTCTCCTCAGTCACCCAGGAATCTGGGCCAAGTGGATGTGTCTGGTTCAACTCCTTGCAGACAGGAGCTGACCCTGGATGCATGAAAGGTGATAACCCGGCCTCACCCCCGCTGGCTCTGCAGAGGAGAGGCTTGTACATGTATGAAGACATAGCTGAGCTGATCTAAAGGTGATCATACAGCTAGAAATGGCCAAGAATCCCCTGCAGTTCCTGGGCACCCCAAAGGAATTGAACACATACCCGTTGCAGGTTTTTTTTCCTCTGAAAGTGACAGCTGTCCAGGTTGGAGTGATCCCTCTTCTCACACACGGTGCGTTTGATTTCCACGTGAAGCATATACTTCAGCCCTCTGACAATCTAGAGAAAGCAGTTTCCTCTTTTAAAGTGAGGGCAGGGGAAAGAGATGCCGAAAACTTTGGCTAGGAATCAAGTGCTACACCTGAGCACTGTGTGTCACCTACACAGAGCCCTCCTGGTAGCAGTGCTACAGGGGACAGCTTTAGCAGTCCTGAGGAGGATCAGGGCTGTTGTGTCTGGGATGTGCCACAGGAGGGTTAATTAGAAGATGGTTTGGAGGACCACCAGGAGTCTGCCGCTCTTACCTGGACCATGGCTTTCTTTATCTGTGATTCCTTAAAGAGAAAGAGGTCATTGGAGCTGTTGTTGTATCTGTAGACCCCAAAGCGGGCGGCCTTGCGGACCTCGGGGTTGTTGGTGTTCACTGGGACAGGGACGCCAGGTCTTATGGTTGAGTGGGGTGGTGGTACATTTGTAACTGGAACAACACAAAATATCAGGATAAAATACATCAGAGGCCTGAAAGGGAAGGAGCTTCAGCCCTCTGAACCAGTGCTAAACCTTCCTATTTGTCCAATGTATTTGTGCTTCTGAAGGTCTCTGCTCACATCCATTACAAAGTAATTTTCCTTTATGTGTTTGAAATGGTGCCATGGTCCCGGGAAATGAAGTGACAAAGATATGCTGCCAGAAGTGAAAGCAGAGCTCAAAATGACTTAGAAGAAGCCAGAGTATCACAAATATTATTTAAATGTCTCTTGTATGACGCCCAGTTTATAGAAGGACCAACTTTGAATCTGCGTATAAAGATAGATCATGTTGCTCAGAGTACAGTATAGTTTTGATAGCATATCAAACACTGGCGAGAGTCCTGCTGCTCTTAATTTGCATATCTTATCTTACAGATAAGTCTTTCCCCCACACCCCACCCTTAAATCTTTGATAGCATCTTGAGGTTTTTATGTTGCAAGGATTTAGATATTAGGAAGAAATTCTTCACTGAAAGGGTGATAAGACACTGGTACACATTTAATCCCTGGAAGTTTCCAGGTCCAGGGTGGATGGGGCTTTGAGCAACCTGGTCTATTGGAAGGTGTCCCTGCCCATGACGGGGGGGTTGGAAGCAGATGGTCTTTAAGGTCCTTCCAACCCAAACAATTCAATTATTACCAAGGTCATGGAGTGGAGAAGCAAGGTGTGTAGGCAATGGAAACTGGGGAGTGTGAGGGATTAACCCATGACCTTTCACATTAGAACATTTCATAGAACCATTTACTGTATATTTTTACTTGCATGTGTAGCTCTTTCCCCATGCACTGCTTATTTTTCAGTCATTTAAAAGAAGCTCAAAGCTTACAGTTGATGTCATTATTTCACCCCTTTTTACATTTCCCTTCCTCTCCATTTTCCTACTTCTGAAATCAAAGAAGAGGAAAAAATCCCCAGCCCTGCAGAAGGTGCCATGCAGCCACTGCTAATGCCAAGGCCTGCCAGTGCAGGAGGTGACCCTGTGTGTGTGCAGGCAGTGAGCCTGTGTGTGCTTGTGCAACACAGAGGTTGCACTAAATCTGTTGTGAAAGTCAAGCTTTTTATCACCTCTAGTTTTTTCACAGATCGATCTCTCACCCACAGCCAGCTGCACAGAGCATAGGCTATGTACTTAAGACAATTTGCACTGAGAAACCTAAGTAGAAAACAGGGGCAGCTTGGTGATCCAGACCCTATTTAAACAAGAAAGAAACCAACCCAGAATTACGTGCCATCATCAGCATGGAAGGTGACAAAAATTTATCTCACATGTTGCTTATGCACATCCTACTTACAGTGACACATCCTCCTCACAGGTGTTAATTGCTGCACCCACTTGTAACAGTGCTCAGGGATTTACGCCTTGACCTGCAGAGGAGAGACTCAATTCCACATCTCTCCTCAACTCAAGGATGTCCAAATCCATCTCTCTTCCTGGCTGATACCTCAGCTACGTTAATGACCCCTGTATTTTCTTGCAGGTGAGAGCTGAGAGACCCAGGGCATGTGTTGGAGAGGAACAGATGTCCTGCAGGTGGCTTTGTGTCTGGAGGTGATGAGCTTTCCTGTCCCGTGCCTCTGATCTTTGTTGGCACTGGGTGTCCAGCCAGTGCTGGGCAATCTTGTGGTGTCTTTTCACCCAACAGCCCAGAACCTTGTAGGTCCTAAGACTATTCTCTATGGGATAGTGTTTTCCCACTGCAGCAAGGGTGGGATTCTAGAGTTACAGAAGCTTTGTGACCATTCAGCCTTGGACTGAAGGTATTTCTCAGGTGAGCATATCTTACCCAGTGCTCAGTTCATGGGTAAAACTTTTCAAAGGGGGTTAAGGCTCTGGTATCTACAGGTGATTCAGGAGGGCCATGCAGGACCTGTCTGCAGGCAGAAATGAAGCTTGAGGCAGAGCGGGGCCTTGGTTTGTCCACAAGGCCAGCTGTCATCTTCCTCAGAAATGCCATGCTTTTTCCTGTGCCATCAACACCAACCCAACAGCAATAGGGACCAGCTTTTTCCTGACCTCACCTAGCAACTGAGATATTCTTCCAGGCTGACAGCAGGTTGTTGCCTTGGGCTCTTCTTGCTGCTCCCTTGCTTGAATATCTGCTCTCATGCCTGTTGGAAAGTCAGGTGTGGCAGTGATGGGGATGTTGACATCAGATACTGTTCCTTGTAGAAGGGGGTGATAACCACTGACTGTTTCAATCTTAGCACAATGTCCTTTTGTGGCTTTTGAGAGCCCTCAACACCTCTTGAGTCAGGATGACGTCTTTTGTAGGCACGTGGTGAATGAGACTGGCTGAAATCACACTGTGTGTATGGCAATTACGTGTATTATTCAAACTAAGAGTCAAAGAGCCCTTGTTCCTGACCTCCAGTGCTTGGGAGATCCAGCAGTGTCTCACGTGGCCAGGTGTCTGAAATGCATCACCTGGAGAGGTGAGCAAGCTGGACAGGTGTTGTAGACAGGTAGACTCAATACACCATGTGTTGTAAGAAGGCGATAGGTTATAGGTTGTATTTCTCCCCCAGCTTTCACCAAGGGGTACTGGGCATTTTACCTCCTTCACCTGTTGCAACTCGGTGTTGAAAATTACTCATACCAGAGCAAAGTGGGTATAAAATCTACAGAGCCCTTGTGGGAGAACTTTACCCCACCATTGTCCTTTGGGAACTCAGATTCCTTAAGGCTAGGATTTGGTTTTCTTTGTGTGCATTCATTCTCATTCAAGGTAGTCACTGCATGGCACACACACTGGTCTGAAATCACTTTTACTGTTTGGAATAGTTTGCAGTGCTATATTTCCAAACCCCAGAGACTCTCTGGTGTGAGGTACCTATAATTCTGATTATCTCTCTGCAGCCTTTTGTGACCATTTCATCCCTGGCTCGGCTTGAGTGCCATTACCTAAAAATTTGAATTTGTGTGAGGTGATGGCCCTGTTCCAGACACAAGTCAGACTTGGCTCAGAGGGTCAAATAGCCATGCAGGGCTCTAGGCAAACCAGCATTCCTGAAACATCCAGGCCTGTGCCAGAGCAGAGGCACAGCATAACTTGGCCAGGCACCTACAATACTCAGAGGTCCTGAGTGTTTGATCTCTTAATCTGAGCAGACTACTCTTGCTGCTCCAGTGAGAGATGCTTAGGACCAGAGCATTCATATTCAGAGCCCATCCCTGCTCCTGGATTTGGAAACGTGAAGAGGGAGATGGAAGAGCTGTCCCTCCTTCTGCTCCTTCTGTTGGGCAATAGTAGGGTTAGACCCTTTTCTTGCTCAAAGTTAACAGGCAACCAACTGTTATTAAGCAAACGAGGGCTGTTCTTGCAGAGATGAGCTGAATGTTGTATTAAGAGGCTCTTGCTTGTGCTTTCCTCCTCGAGGATTATCTTGTTCCTGCAGTAGGAGAGAGCAATCCTGTGGATGCTCCCTCCCAGGCTGCAGTGAGACAAATAAGCAGATTGCAACAGGTTGATTTTTTTTCCACCAGATGCTTCAAAAACCTCCTCCCCATTACTCCCTCTTTTAAAAACTTCCCTCCCCTAGCAAGGCTAGGGCTTTATCTCTACATTTAAAATGTGGCAGAGTTCCTGCATGCCTCTGCAGCCCCCAAAGGAAACCACAGGGGTAACAAAAAGCTACTGGCTAACCAAACACCATCCCTGAGTTCTTTCTGTGTATGGGAACCAAAGTAATGCTGAAATAGAACCAAAACCTTCAGAGAAAAACACTCATGTCTGCAGCTCCCATTCTAAAGATTTAAGGCCAGCTGCAATCAAGAGAGTTCCCTTGCTCAGCAAAGAAAGAAATGAAACGGGGTAATGCTTCATTAAAAGTCAGCTAATCGGCGCTCAAGTGTCCCTCTGTACTTAGCAGTCAGATTGTTACCCGCAGTCTTTAGATTTAATAATCAAGGTCATGCAGAGTTTAAACACTGACAAATGAGTTAAAACCATAAATTGACTTTAAAACCCCTAAATGATATCCCTGGATAGCATGGTTCACTACACGAGGAGAAAGTCTTTTGAGCAGTTGGGTTTTCAGCTGCAGCCTGAACCCTGCAGTGCTGAGCCAGCATGGGCAGCAGTTGGAGAAAGGCTGTTGTTTACCAGAGCATTACGTAGCAGCACTCACAGAACCTAAAACACAAGGAAAACAGCAATTATTTTCCATTCTTACCACCTGAAGTCGCGGTGAAGCTCCAGAGTGCCAAACAGCAAAGTGCAGTGAAGCTGCAGGCAAAGCTCACTGCCATCTCCACCACGTCGGAAGAGGAGACTGACAGCCAGAGGAGTAACTGCCCTGCTTCCTGCCAGAGAAGAAGTGCCTCTGTGAGTGCTCTTATTGGCTGGTGGGGGAGAAAAAAACCACCCTAAAACCCCCTGAATTGTCACAGCTCTGATGCAGACTTTGTCTCCTGCTGATGACCACATACCTCGAAGCCCAGCCACAAAGCTGTGGCTTGGTGATAGCAGCGCCAGTCTTGCATGAAACGGGGACTTTTGCTTTGTGATCCTCAAGGATTGTGCAGAAGCGTGGACAGATATGTGTGATACAAAACTGGAAAGGGGTGTGAGGGTGAGGAGAGTTACAGTCATGTGCTTTAAGGATCATGGATAAACTTCATACCTAAGAAACAGGCAATGAGCCCTGGGGATTTGGCTCTTGCCTTGCATGTGTGCATCTGTGTGTAGAGACCTGACAGAGAGGATGGGTCTGGTGTATTGCTTCCCCTCATGTGGAGATGTGGAGATGTGGTGTTTGGGTGAGGCAGACAAGGAAGTTTTAGGTGTAGCTACCTAAGGTGGCTGTGTGGAGCAAAGCCAGTAGGGAGAATATTTTGTGTTTGGTGGTAGAGGAGAACATCACACTCTACATTTATTAAATGTGTTATGACAACAGGAAAGGGCGGCATTAGAGAAGATGAGTTTTTTTTCTAGGTGCTATCCAGAAAAAAGAGAAACAGGGCTAGAGGGGTATTTTTTCTCTCTGTGGCTTGAAGAGCTTTTCAGCTCTGAGTGGATTCACCAGTGTCAGTCCTTGGTTTCCAGAGAGATCTGCTCTAGGCAGTGCTGGCCCATGCTGAGAAGCTTGAAAGACCAGGGAAAGGGCCTAGTTGACAGAGCTTGTGTTGCAGCAGAAATAACCAGCTGACAGATTCCGGAGACTGAGAGATGAAGCAGTGTCTCACTGAAGGGCTGAGAGGGGTGGACCTCGCTCTGTGTGTGTGTGCATTTGTTTCAGGTGAGCAGGAAGGTGATGGCTGCCTTCCACTTCCCCCAGCAATGAATCGTGCCCTTTTTTGAGCAGAGGCATCTTATAGTCTCAGGTAAAGTCCTAATGCAGGGCACTTTGGGTGGTGTATAAGGGGCTGGAGGAAAATATTCTTAATGTTTTGCTGTAGGAGGGGATTAGATAAACCCTCTTTTGAAATGTCCCACGCAGAAAGAATGGGGCAAGCATGGTGTGTCACATTTATCATCAGTGCTTGCATAGGCTGCTGAATCAGACTCCTAAGCCTATGGAAAACATTGACACAGAATGAGAAGGACGCATATTGAGAGGTTTTAATTACTCTCCCTCCTTTTTTTCTTTTAGCTCACATGGTAGCCTGTCCTGTGACTGTGACACAGGTAGCAACTCCATCAGGTGTCTTCAGCTCCCCCCTTTCTCCTGAAGAGCTGCTCTCTACATTTTCTACCTCACTGACAGGTTCTGGGGAGTGTCTTTCTATGCCTGTAGTCAGGTCCTCGAATGTGCAAGAAAGAGGTGATTGGGACTCTGTAAGGCCCCAAAACTTGCTTGAGGAGACTCTTAAAAGGGCTTATGGATTTTCATTTACTCCAAGGAAGAGGCATGGGAGAAATACTAACAGGATACTCTCAAGGGGTCAAAACAATTAAAACCCCCTCTACTGGTATCTTTAGAAAATCAGAGAACTATGGCAAAATGTTTAGAGTACCCTATAGCAGCCTTCAAGTATCTAAAGGGGGCCTAAAAGAGAACTGGGAGAGGGATTTTTGACAAGGGGCATAGAGTGACAGATCTACAGGAAATGGCTTTAAACTGGCAAAAGGAAGTTTTAATTAGATATTAGGAAGAAATTCTTTATTGTGAGGATGATGACAGCACTGGCACCGGTTGTCCAGGGACATTGTGAATGCAACATCCCTGGAAATGTTCAAGGCCAGGTTGGATGGAGCTTTGAGCAACCTGTCCTGGTAGAATGTGTCCCTGCTCCTGGCAGGGGTGTTGAGACTGGGTGACCTTTAATGTCCCCTTCATCCCAAACCTTTCTATGATTCTACAATAAAGCCAGGCAGCAATTTCAAAAAAAGCAGCATGTGGCTTCAGGTGACACATTTTTCCTATCTTCTTCCCTTGCCCCTTCTTTCCATAAAAATTGATCATTCACAGTTCTTCCATATCAACTTTTCCTTTTCTAGTGCCCCTTTTTATGATTTTGTTGAGGAAATTTCTCCAGTTCTTTTCTCCTAGGATGTAACAGGGCACTCACTAATGAGCAGTAGTATTAATAGAGCTAAGTGGTATTATGTAAAAAACCACAAAGAACATGACACCAGAAATACCACCAAACCCTCCCCCCTCCCCCCAATAAGAGCCAAACAGTATAAAACTCCTCTCAGGCCAGAATGTACATATACCTGTTATTTTTCCCTGGGAAATTTTCTGCTGTGGAATAAACCAGTGGCTGGAGCTGTGATGGTTGTCCCGTTGCACCATCTCCTTCCAAGCAGGTGTCACTTCCTGGGATACTGCTCTGTGTCCCAAATCCCTCTGCAGAAGTGGAGCACCGTGACATTTCATCTGACATCCAACCCCAGAAAATGAGTCAGATGCTCTTATTGAAGCTCCCTGAGGGTCACTGATAGGAATTTCATCCCCTTTCCCTGGAAAGTATGCATAGATCTCCTCTACACAGGCACAGGGCACGCAGGGCACTCTGTGGAGTGCTTTTCACTTGCTGAATTTCCCAGTGTGTGAGCAGGCATGCTGAACAGGGGGAGGATGAGAGTTAGTGGGCACAGAAACACTCACAGATTATCCCAGGGTAAACAGAGCATTTGCTTTAAGCAAATAGCCAGCCCTGACCCAGTCTAAATCAAACTTGTGATCTTCCTGCATTAAGATGGATTATATAGATCTTGAAACACTTGCACACATGAAGAACCCTCGTGGGTTTTTTTGGCGTGAGTAGGGGATGTTTATTGCAAGCCTTGGGATAACAAGTCTGCTCTGTTTTCTGCAAGGGAATTTGCAGGGTTGTTACATTCTCTCTCTCACTGTTGGCCTGAGTTACAAGAGGTTTTGGCAACAGTGCAACTCTGGGGACTCTTTAGATTAAAGTAAAAAAACCCAACAAAACTTCTATTATTCATAAATCAAGGATGTAATTATATCCCGCTTTGGACTGAAGAAGCAGAAAAGCCACCGTACCTGATATTTGATTTTCATTTGGAACATGAGGTGGACTTCTTCATCATCACTTTTTGCTTCAGTTTTTTAGGGCCAGACCTTTGTCCCTGCAGCACAACCCAGCAGTTGCTACCATGCTTCCTGGAGCAATACCAGCAGGATCTGCAAGGGATCCTGTTGCAACTATACTCCTGTAAATGAAATCATCATCTAGCCCTGCACCCACAATATTTAATTTTCAGTTCTGACTCCATTTTTGCACTTTTGGATCAATGGGGGACTGTAAGAAAAACTAATGTCATTAACTTTCGCAGGGAGTTGGAGAATGACCGGAGTGTATTCGAATTGTGCATTCCAAGGTTTTAATAAAGACGCATTTACCACTGTCAATAGCTGTGGTTTTTTCCCCTTTAAACCTTTTTAACATTTTCTGGGCTTCCAGCAGATCTCTAGGGCAGCTAATTTGGTTGGTGTTGCTTTAATGAAGGTTCTGAGCAAGATACTCCATACTGGAGATCTGCATTTTGCAAGGGCAAAATACGTTGAGGTGCAGAGAAAGGATAGTTCAAGGAAGAAGAACCAGGATAAAGAATTCAGTTGAGGACTCAGCTGCTCCTCTACCTTTCTACAGCAGGAACACCTCACCAGCCCAAGCTTTGTAAGTGGAAAACTACCTGGAGAAGCCACTTGATACCCTTCTGAGCAGGGGTGTGGCTGAACAAGTTTGGTGAGGTACAAGGGGAAGGAGCATTCAGTCAGCAGTGGTGGCCACATTTGGGAATACGTGTCTATGTACTCAGCAACAAGAGGATGCATGGGAGAAACTGGAGAATTGACCTCCAACCAGAGAATTTGTCTACTTGCCTTTCCTGCCAGGTGCTGTGTAGCTCACCCACACTCTCCTGTGCCTCTACTGCATAAGGAACTGTGACTTTTCAAGGGAATTGAGGCTCATGTAGTTGCATCTGCCTTTTTTTTTTTGTTTTCCTACCTACAATAACTTCTGAATTTCCATCCAATATGAAATCAGTCTAGATAAAGACTTGAGGATAATCTGGTTACTATACATTTCTAGAGGAGAGTCATGAAGAAGAAATAATTTGCCTGAGGCAGAGGTAGGGGATACAAGAGTGTCATCATTTAGTTTATCTGCCAGCAGCACTGTCAGCTGCTGTGAGAGATGGCTTATGGATTGCACTGCAGGGTGCTGTGATGTATGTGAAGACCCCTCCATGTTTTACCTTGTGGCTGATTTATTAATTTTGACATGAACAAGCATCTCAACCCTTCCCTCTCCAACTGAAGAGCCCAGATTCCCGGAAGCATTGGCTCAGTCAGCTGGCTGGAGTCCTCTTTGGAGACCAACCTGGTTAAATGGGTCTTATCACATTGGAAAGTGACCCTTAGGGAAGCTGCAGAGGGTTAGAGCTGCTACAAAGCCATCCAGGTGGCCAAAGTAGGGGTAGCAGTGAGAGGCTGCCTCAGGATGGCAGCTGTCGAGGATCAGATGAACACTGTTTTCAGTACTCAGGATCAGTCCTAACACAAGCCATGAAAAAGCAATTGCAAGACACAGCGAGACAGTGGCACAGCAATGCAGGCCTGTGTCTGCAATGCAGTGCTTGCTGCAGGTCTCCCAGTGTGAGGGGAGACAATTCTGTGCTCTCTAGCTGTGTTTGAAAATCCCTTCCACAGCTCGGTGGAGCTCCTCTGCCTGGCAGGTACCAGCTATTCAGTGCTGGTGAGAGTTGGATCTGACAGCCCCAGTCTGCTTCTGCTGTGCTGTGTTCCCTTTCACCAGCACTGCCAGCTCTTCCCTGGTTCTTCACATCCACGAGGAACAACCACCAGCTGATCCAAAGGAGGGCCAAGATGTGCTTTCATACACAGGTGGCAACACCAGCATGTGCAAAATGCTCCCTGGGCTATGAGCATGGTGTTGGAGAATGGTGTTCCATAGAGAGCAGAAAATCTGGTCCTAAAAAAAACTTAAAGCAAGCAGAACTGTGTGTTTGCCATCGTTCCTTGAGGCACATGTTGTGCCCAGGCTGAGGGCAGCAAATGAAATCCCCCCTCCATTCCCAGCCACTCTGCTTCTCCCTGTAGTTTGGGCAGAGGTTGAACAGCCACACAATTGTTATCTGCTGAAATCCATCGCTGAAAAATGTGGTTCTGTAGTGAAAAAAATGAAGAATAAATCCGGGCTTAATGATTTTTCCCTGGCTGTTTCAGCAACAATTGGAACAAGGGCTGTTTCTCAACAATTGGAATCCCTGTCATTCCACTCCTTCTGAAAGGTTGAGGAAGTTTTTGATCACAGGCATGAAGTGAAAGCTTCAAAGCCCTTGTCTGCAGACAAAAGGGACTTCTCACAAACAGCTCCACCTGAGAGGGCAGTTGTGAACAGCCCCTGCTTTGTCAGTGCCTATGAAGAAAACCAGGTAGTTAACAAGGATGGAATAGCTGTGCTTAAGTTCTGTAAAAGGATCCAGTAATGCCACTAAGCCTCCCTGCTCCAGAGCACTGTGTGAGCAGTGCAGTGGTGGTCAGGGAACAATGGGATGCCTTTTTACCTTGTCTCCAGGTCCTGTGAGATTTCTGCACTTCTCTTGGAATAAGTGCTGCTTGCTGTCGTAGACTGGCAGAATGAATTTAGCCATGCTAGAGACACTGCTCGGGAATTTTCTGTAGATGATGTTTTGTTGAAATGTCAAAACATATTGCTGTGAAATGAGCTCTTTCAGGTACCTTAGATTATTTTTTTTTTCTGTTTTCCATGAGAAATACACAGCTAGAGTGGCTCAGAGTGCTTTGGATTGTGCTGCCATTAAACAGGGCTGCTGCAGTGCGTCAGGGGAGCTGTTCTAACACATGCTGTGTACAGGGTATGGAAGAGGGTCAAGCTGTGTGTTAACTTTGATCTCCCTCCGGGGTTGTCTTGGTTTTCCAGCACATTTAGTAATACCTCATTTTGCAGTATGTGCCCTAGGTGCAACCAAGCTCCATCATTTCCCCCTGGGCCCAGGACCAGAGTTCTTGCTCTGGCTCAAAGATGTGTCTTCTGTATAAGACTGGTGGAGTGGGAAGCTGTGTGTCAGTGGTGTTGCCCTGCAGTCCTTCAAATTGGCTTTTCTGGGCTGTGCCTGTGGGTGAAAGCTGAAAAGTAAGGAGTTATCTCTGGCAGAGGGAGCAGAGATGCAGGAGGGGAACAGACTTCTTTGAAGCTGAGCCTCTCCAACCTCCCAAGTAGTTGCAGTGATCAGGTCTTCCCATTTATTTCTGTTTCTTCAGGTTGCTGACCTCTCTGAGACAGTGGGATGTCAGACTTTGAGCAGAGATCAGTGAGCAGCTCTCTCAGTCAGAAAGAGCTTTGCCCCCCAGAATAGAATTGCTTTGTCACCAACTGCCTGGGAAGACCCATCAACAGGATGAGTACTGCAATGAGGTAAAGTGAAGCCCTGCAGATTTTCTGTGTGAGATGAAAAGAGCTGGGAGAATTTAAAATGAACACTGAGGTGTGAGGAAAATTCCCTGGACACTCAGGGAAGTTGCTCTTCTCCTCCTTGCTGGGCAGACCAGCATCATCACACGAGCACAATAATGAACCAGGGGAGAGGGGGATGGCAGCCTTGGGACACTTCCACTTCCACCAAGTAGTTTGGGACACACACTGTTGTCAAGGGCTGCTTACTTGTATAAAGGCATCACCCAGAAAGCCAAAGAACCAAGATATTTGCATGAAAATTTAGGGAAGCAGCTGTGCCACTGAAGAGCTCGGAACACTTTTTTCTTTCCTGTGGGAATAGACATTTCTTTGTAAACCAACAGGGTACCAAGTAAAAAGTGGAGCTGAGAGGAACTCAGAGCCTGTAAGCTACACCTCTGCTCTGAACTGGGCTGAGATTCCAGGACATTGTGTTTCCTGTGCACTGTGGAAAGGCATTCCTCTTGAGGCTGATAAAAGTGGCCAGGAGACCTTGGAGCAGGACCTTGGAACAGGCAGAGATTGGCACAGAAGGTGAGACATTTTTGGGATTCATTCAGAAGTAAAGGAGTTAATTTTCTTCCTCTGGCCCCCCAGGTGTGGAATGGGAACTGTATCTTTCAGAAAAGCACTTGGAGCTGATCTGAAGGTGAACTCCTGTTGACATAAATGCAGTTTCCATCCTAGCACTTCCTTTAGATGGAATTAGTGTCAAATGGTAAATCATCCCCAATAGCTTGATGTGTCTGCCCAGCCTCAGCTCTGACCACACTGCTAAACTCTGCAGACCTGCAAGAAAGCCAGTCAGTGAAAAGAGGGCTTTCTCTTGATTTACAGGGTCTGTGACTCATAAGTCAGCTCCTATTTGATTCTTTTTCATTGTCTGTCACCTGTAGATCAGTTTAAATGGGATAAGCAACAGAGTTCCAAATGCAAGGGTCTTGTATATATGTATGAAAAAAAGGTCTTTTTCTTTGATTTGGATTTTTGTTTTGTTGTGCATAAACACCATCTACTAATGAGGAGCTTTTTGGAAGTGAGTAGCCAGCTGTCAAACTGCTGGGATGCCTTGTGCGGCAGTCCTGTCACAAGCAGATCTGTCCAAAGGCCCGGGGTCTGCAGCTGCAGAAAGGATGGACACATCAACAACCACTTCTGGTTGTACTGACATTGGATTGGGCATGAAAACCTTCTCCCAGGCAGTATCCAGGCCATCTATAAATATCTGTGTGGCTGTGTCTGGGGCTGGAGTAAATGTGTGCTGGGGTGGCAGTAACACCTATCTCTGACTCAGCTCACCCAGAACGAGGGGAGCCAAGCCTTCTCCGTTTTGGTTGGGAAGACTGTCAGGGAGCCTGCCCTCTTGAGTCAGGGAAGGCAGTGCTGCAGGTCACTGCCGCCAGCAATGGCCAGGGAAGGAAAAAGGGACACAAGGGAAGACAGAGACTGAGCAACCATTGGCTCCAGTTAGGAAGAATTATACACCTGGTGGGTGTGGACTTTCTCTGGAAAAGGGGAGCTGACTGCGGCACTGGAATCAGCCTGACCCTGGAATCAGGCAGCCCATGCTCTGACAAACAGCAAGTACTGTCCATGAGGTCTGACCATTGGAAAAAATGAGGAGGAAAGGCCTCTCTCCACACTCAGCTGGGAAACCAAGCCGGGACCAGCTGTGTCTGGAAGAACGCCTGCACCAGGGCTCTGAGCACGAAGGATGAATGTTTCCCAAGTCCGTGCCTCCTGCCTGCTCTTTCTCCCCACATGAAGTCAGAGTCAGGAACTCTCTCCAGCTCAGCCTCTTTTGAAGAGTTTTGGTCTTCAGTGAGCAGAGTGTGAGCTGTGCCACTGCAGCAGGAGCAGGGATGGTTTTGCATGCAGGGAGTTTTGCGCACAGAGGGTCAGACTGCACAAAGCCCAGCTGCAAGATAACCCTGAGAGAATCTGAATGAAGCTGTGAGTAGGAATGGGGGAACGTGCTGATTTAGAGAAGGAGTCAAAGGTTGGTTCTGAGGGGCAGAGAGGACGTCACTGCTGGAGGAAGAATTGGAGCATACCTCAGAGGATGTGGTCAGAAGGTCATTCTGACAGTCCTTGGAAAGTCAGGGAGGTTGAATGTGGATAAAGTGGGTGCAGATAAGCCCACAGGGAAAGAAATCTGGAGCCTGCTGTACCACTGCAGGTTGTAACAAGGGGACACAGTGTTCTTAGCAAGCTGCTCCGTGCCTGTAAGAACATCCTGATCCTGCTGCTGCAGACCCTGGCCCCAAACCCCACTTCAACACACAGTGATGGGGGGTGCTGGGAACAGAGCCTCAAGCTGTTGAGTTCAGGAACAAATAGAGATGTCTTGAGCCACTTTTGGGGAGAGCGGGTTAAGCTGGTATTTAGGCAGCCTGAGCCAAATATAGGCTTTCCATTAGGTACATGAAGAAGCTGTCCTACCTTTCCAGTTCCAGAGATCCACAGTTCCTGAAGGATGTCTCTCTTCAAGACTTTGGCTTCATACACGACATCAGAAAAATGTCCGAGGATATCATTGGCATTGTGGTCAGAAGAGTAATACTGATGATCCTAAGTGCACTCCTCACGTCCTGTCTGTGGCAAGGTGAGAAGTGTAGCTCTTCCCTGGAGATTGGAGGGAGAGTTATGGACTACACAAGCACCTACAGCAGCATTCACAGGCTGAAATGTCACTCATGGAAACTTCTCACCTGCCCCTGTATCAGCTAAATAGATCTGTGTGCACAAAACACCCTAGTCTCTCTCCCTCTTAAAAAACCCAGCCCAAACAAACAAAAAAACCTGAAAAGCCTGGAATCTTCACAAGAAGGCTAGTGGGGGACTTCCTGGCCATCCCACTGTGTTCCCATTGCAACAGAGGTGACGTTCCTTTTTGCTCTAGTCTTTGACAAATGGGAGCTGGATATTATCCCGAAATTAAAGAACTACAGAGCAGGAGGAGCAGGGTCAGGGCTGGGCCCTGCTGTATTGTGGTGCCTAAATAAGGCTGCCAGCCTATTCAGTATGTCACAAAGAACTTGATAAAATGACTGCCCAGGGAGAAGAGGTGTTAGAGGTCTTCTTAATAGGAAAGGATGTAATACCCAATGACTGGAAATTGAAGTCAGCAAGAATCAATGTAGAAATACAATGTAGATTTTCAAGAGTGAGAGCAATCAGCCTGATTGCCAAGGGACTGAGTTCTCCATCAAAGCGAGCCTTTAAATTAAAGAGAGATGTCTTTAACAGCCTGCCAGCACAATGGCAAGAGAATTCTGGGACTTCATGCAGGGATATTAGATACAAGGGGACCAAGCAATCAGTGTGTGTGTGTGCAGCAAGTGCTGCATCTCCTCAGTGATGCTCCTAGGACAGAGCCCATCTCTGGTTGAATAGATCTGGAAGAGAAAGGATGAATAGGGCTAAGGAGGTGAGGAAGCTGAGCACCAGGCATTTCATAAATAAACCAAAGTCCTGCACACCAGTCTCCCCCAGGTCTGCCTCCCCTGGTGAATTGGGTGGGAGCAAGGAGCAGTCTTGAGACTGTCAGCATATGTAAGATAATCTGTGCAAATTTTGGTTTTGGACAGTTCTTCATTTTTCAAGGACACAATCTGGAAGCTGTTTCAGAACATCTTCTGTAAGCTATTGCACTGCCACTTCCTAATCCAGGAAACTATTATCATTTTAGAGAAAATGTACCTCATATTTCCACAGGAGTGAGATGAGGTTTTCTGAGAGTACACGCAGAGGTAACTTGTGGGAGTTATCATTTAAAATGTCCCAGCTTTTAGATGCTCTTTTAAAAAAAAAAGTTTCTAATTTAGCAATATTGTATTAAAAGGATATGTGTTGGAAGCTGTTATTATTAATCCAGGAATGGTCTGGGCTGTACTGTGTGGGAGCATCCTCTGCTTCTCTCACATTCCCATCACAGCACACTGCCCACAGGCAGAAAATCTGATAAAATCTGCAGTCATGCTTTAACACCAGGAACTTGATTTTTGCTTCCTGAGGTGGAGTCACATATGAAGGTACTTTTGGGCTTGATAACCTTGTCCACTTTTTAAGTGTGTTCCACATGAATTACACTCCACAGGCAAAGCAAAAGTCTCTGACAAGGCTTGGTAGCCAGAGCTTCGGTGCATGAGTGGAAAGAGCATCAGTGGACTTTGACTAAAACCTGTTGGTTGTAGAGGATAAAGTTTAACAGAAGGCATCTCTCTAATAGGATTTTTCCCAGCCTGGCATTCTCATTTAATGCAGAGTTGTCTCCATTCTTTTTGCATTATACCCCTCACTGAAGCACTTGCTGTTATCTGCATGAGTGCTGTACCTGGAGGCCCTCTTCACTTACAGCTTCAGATTTCAGATGTTGTATGAGCTTGGCTGCCTCTTGGCTGCATCATTAAAGAGAAAGAGAAGTTTCTCTGTGCAGCCCTTCTTAAACTTTTGTTTTGCTGCATATTATGCTGCACATATTCGGAGGGGTAATAAATTCAGTTGTTTTTGGTCTAAATGTAATTCCTCAGTAATTGCCATCTATTTATTTTTATTGGTAGCAATAACTTAGCTTTATGAATGCCAGCTCTGGATTCCTTCCATCAGTGTGCAAAGCTTTGCTTAATAAAAGTAAAAATGCATTCGAGAAGGTTTAAATTAGGTGGTTGCAAAGAACTGTCGTTATCATGGAATCGTGGAATCATAGAATGGTTTGGGTCAGAAGGGACATTAAAGATCACCTAATTATAACCCCTCTGGCATGGGCAGGACATATTCCACTAATCCAGGTTGCTCAAAGCTCCATCCAGCCTGGCCTTGACACTTCCAGGGATGGGACACCCCTGCTGCTCTGGGCAACCTGTGCCAGTGTCTCACCATCCTCACTGTAAAGTTTTCGTCCCAACATTTTATCTAAACCTACTTTCTTCTCATTTAAAGCTATTCCTCCCGGTTCTGTCACTACATGCCCCTTGTCCAAAGTCCTTCAGATCTCTGGCAAGGCCCCCTTTCAGTACTGGAAGGCTGCTAGAAGGTCTTCCTGGAGCCTTGTCTTCTCTAGGCTGGACAACGTCCGCTCTCTCACCCTGTCCTCACAGGAGAGGTGTTCCAGTCCTCTGAACATCTCTGGGCCTCCTCCAGACTCACTCCAGCAGGTCTGTGTCCTTGTTATGCTGGCAGTCTCAGAACTAAATGGCAGCACTCCATGCCTTGAGAAGCAGAGATGGAATGACCCTTGGGTCCTGGAAGGCCAAGTGCAGGGGCTGTTTCAGCCTTGTTGACAAGCAGTGGGTCCAACCCAGCCAGACCTTCCCCTTCTCGTCCTACACTGAGGGAGTTGTTGCATGGTTTTGGGGCCTTTGGAATGGGATATTGCTGTTGTGGTTTCCTGATTCCAACTGAGCACAGCTTTGGGAAGACTGCTGTTGTAATTTTCCCTTCCCTTTTGCAGTTTTCTTTTGCATTTTTCATCTATCCACATTGGGAATAATGAACCCACCAAACTCACTTTGACCCACATGCACATGGTACACACAGATCTTTTTGGTAGTCACATTGAGCAAACTTCAAGAGAAGCTCTGGGTAATTTTCACCTACATTTTCATCTCCATTTGACCATCAGATCATTAAAATAAGTAAAACATCTCAGAAAAAAAAATGAGAGACACAAAAGAAGGTTGATAAATAGTAGTGTCTTTGAAATGTTTGATAAGAGTCTGTGCTGGCTTTTGATTGCTGCTCCCTTTTATAAAGTTAGATCTGAATCTTTTATTGTGCATTACCAAGAGATAAAACACAGTTACTATTAGTGCAATTTGATTCTATACCCTAAGCAAAACTGCCTGTTCCTTGATTCCATATGCTACCAAAAGGGATAAGATTTTAATTATCAGACAATAAAGTCCCTTCCCATTTTCATGGTAATAGACCTAAAATTATTTTTATTCACTAATTATAGAGTGCCCATTAAAATGCCACTGGTTAGGTACACATTGGGGTCACTGGAATTCAGAGAGGTGCTTATTTGCAAATCATGTCCCCCCAGCCCACATCTCTCTTTTCCCCTGCGGAGGGACACACAGGACCTTGCAAGTCCCACGTGTGTGGCTGCCTGGGACTGTCACTTGTCCTGTGCCAAAGCATGGGGACAGCACTGCTTGTGGGACCGTGTGTGTCTGTCCATGCACCATGTTCTGTGTATGGTGTCTGCTGCAGACAAGAAGGATTCCTGTAGGGTTCAGAAAGCCCTGAACGGGTGAAATGTGAGGAAGTCCTATTTAAGTCCTGTGCTGCTCATAAACAGTGAACCTAGCTTTTCAAGAAGAGTGCTTAATCAAGGGGTGGAGAATATAAACGCTCTTCCAGCTCTCTTGGGCCACAAATGAGCTTTATAACAAGGGTAAAGGGCCATTTCCACTGGCTGAGAAAATGGGTATAATGATGGTTCTTAGACAATTCTATCTCAGGCTTGTCCTCGAAAGGTGCCCGCCTTTCTCTCCCTGGGAAGAGCATGGAAGAGGAAAACAGCTTCCTGACTCATGTCTTAAGCACCTCCAGCTTTTACTTTGAACTTGGAAGTCAGGTTGGTGAGGTGTGAGTGACACAGAGCTATTCATTTAAACATTCCTGAGTCTGCATGCAGACCACACGTCAGAGGAGCATGGAAGAGGACGGACAGGAGCTTTCCCGACCAGAGCTGAGAATGGAGACACTGCAAACAGAGTGCCTGTGAGGGAGGGGGATGCAGACCTTCAGCTCAGCAAGCAGCTCTGGGTCACAGCTCTCCATTAATCAAATTTAGGGGAGCTCCTGGGCGTCCATCTGTGGGTGCTGCTCTGTTTGGGCAGCCGGGAAGGGAGCACTGCTTTGCCAGAGCATCGGGCTGCAAGCGGCTGCGGGAACAGCAGCACCAGGAAAGCGGGAATTGCTGCCATTAGCAGCTCAGTGGCTCTGCGTGGGTGGGGGACAAACTCGCAGCTTCTGGCGACAGAGGGCACGCCGACACAGCGCCGGGAGGCGGGGCAGGGCAGATCCAGCACGGGGACACCCTGTTCCACACAGCGGCTCGAACCCCCCTCTCTTTACCTGACAGGAGAACGGTGCTTTGCTTGCGAGAGCCCGCCTGGGGTTTCACCCGCATTTCTGGGGACTTTCCCGCACCCAGGTTTCAATTCTGAACCTGCAAGAGACTCAGATGCCATGGCAAGGGCAGAAGCAGAAGGGGGGATCCCACTGTGCCTGCAGCAAGCTGTAGGGTGAGGAGATGGCTGTGAATAAAACCATCAGCATCTGGCCCAAAGAGGTTCCCACTTTAGCCAGCAGGCTGACAGCAGGGAGGTCCAGGGGGACAGCAGTGTTTTATGTGACTCGTTGGCCGTGGCAGGCTGATTTAAACCCATCTGTGGTGCAAAGCCTCTCGTGAGGGAAGTGTGAAGCTGGGAAGATGTTTGCTGGGAAAATAACCAGCATCATTTAGAGTTAAGAAGGTGCATGGGGCTGTGGACGGTTGGCATTGAGAGTAATTTACTGGAACAGAGAGGATGTTCTGTCTCTGGGTCCTCAAACTGTGACACAGATGGTCACCACTGCTCTGGGTCTACTCCCTGAAACAGTCAACCTTGCTGTGCAAAGAGGTCCTGATCCTGCAATGAGCTCCGAACAGGGACAGCAGCCTTCTTATATGAGGCAATTTACAGGATCAGGACTCCACCTGGAGTTTAATCCCAAGGCACACGCCTACTTTGATGACATGTGTTTACACACTTTCTGTGCCTGAGGGACACTCAGGAGGTCTTGCCAGGGAAAAAGTTTCCTTGAGCTTTTCCTGCAGTGATACTGAACTCTTGCCATGGTGTTTGGGTCTGGTTTTTTAATGATTCTTTGCATTCTCCAAAGAGATGAATTCAAAGCATGGGTCCAAAATCTCACTGCAGAGGGGTAGCTGTATTTCTCAGTGCTTACACTAAGTCAATCAGGTGGTGTTGCACAAGAAAGAACTGCCCTCCGGGCCTTCTGAATGTTTTATCATCTTTGGGCTGATGACTGTTGTTCACAGCCAACAAATCAGCAGGATCTTCTCCAAAAGCTGCTAAAGCAAAGCTTGTTTAACAGGAAGCTCCAGATATTTCGTCTGTGTCAGAGCCTGAAGACCCAGATTCCCTTGTTGCAGCTTCCTTGCAGGGAATGGGCAGGCTCGTGCTTGGTGCTGCTGCCATTCCTGACCCAAGCTGTTAGATCCCCATAACAGGAGTCCCCATGGCTAATAATCAGTATAGCTTTCATGGGTATTTTTGCAGCCCATCTGATGAGCCTGGCTGCAGGTTTCCAGGTGGATAGAGAGCAGACCCCCACCTCTAAAGTCTTCACTGTAAAGGCGGCTTCAAAAATCATCCCCTGCTACAAAGGAGATCTCTTATTGAATATTTTGGCTTGGAAAAACAAAATAAGCAAAGCAACTACAGCAACAACAATAAACCCAAAAGAAGACCAGCCCCTCTGTTCCGGACTTCCAAAGGATATTTGTCCTTGATTCTGTAGCTTAGGAGGAAGAAACTCTGTGCTACCGAGCTAGACTGCAATTAGGTGGGGCTGCTGCTTTTGTCCATGTGAGTGCTGCTGATGGTTGTGTGGGGGCCAGTAAAGACACTGTTCTTTGTTTGTGTTGTTGTGTGTTTTGTGTGCGTTGGTATCTTTGAGATGCAGGCTTTGCTGTGTGGACAGGAAAGGAGCTGGAAACCTGGCAAAGAGGCTGGTAAGGAAAAACCCCTTGGGTTATCAAGCCCACGGGATTGCACTTCTGCTCACAGGATGCTTCCTAGAAGGAGCTTTAGAAAACAGTGTTCCTCACCAGAGGACTGTTTTTCAGCATGGTACCATAATGGCTTTCCTGGAAAATTTGTTACAAGAACAGCAGGTTTCTGCAGGACAGGCATTTCCAAGGGAGAGTCAGCATCTTGCTGTAGCTATGTGACAAGATAACAGTACTGACCTGTGTAACCACATTAAACACTGACCACTTATTTCTACTGAAAACTTTCAATAGGACTGGTAAGCTACAAAAAATAGGAAGCCTTCATTCAAAAGTCTTGGGAAGTACAGTCCAGCACCCCATCTTCCAAGCACAAGATGTGTGCTCGTATTCATATTCTGCACGAGCTGCATAGCTGGTGTTTGGTGGTGAACGTCTCAGAATCAACAGTTAAATGAGTGGCCTGAATAGATTCGTTCTTATAATATGACTGTAAGGTGGAATTTGCTTCTAAAACACCATGACATTGATTTCCCACAAAGTGACAGTCTTGTCTCATTACCTTGATTCATTTGTTGTCTGATGGATTTTAATAACAGAGACCTGAATTCCAATGATTAATCCCCACCCCAAAAGGAAAAAGTTTAGAGTTGTGTAACATCAGCAGCTTCAAAAAGAAATAGTGTTTGGGAAGAAATTCACAGTATTGGAAGCCTGATGGCAGGGAGCTTCAAACAAAAGGGAAACAGTGAAGATGGAGGGATAGAGGAGAGAAATGTTGGATGGGAGAGGCATTAGCATCGAACAGGCAGGCACAATGTCCCTATAAATAAAGAGCAGCTCTATCTCTGTGTCCAAATACCTTTTGCTCTGACTTACCCCTGTCTGTGCCGTGATACTACTTCCCTGAAGCAGTCTTTCTCATACTGGGGACTTCACACAGTGTGTTTTATGTGCCACAAAGAGTTACAATTCCACTGGGATGTATTTGACTTAGGGATGTAACAGATGCTGTTTCTGAGTAGATGGAGTAAACGTCTCCTGTACTAAACATGAGAGAAAGAAGGAGTGACTATAGCATGTGTAGAGAACATCCAAAGGAATATAAGGAAGAGGAAAAAAAACCTTGAGAGTGGACAGAGATAGTGAGGTGAGGTTTGTCCACTGCGTTTTAAGTTTCCTGTAACATCTTAGTTATCTGAGATCTCTGGTCTTATCACCCTAAAAGTGGCAGCTAGGAAACGACATTCTCACTGTGCTGCTTCATCAAAGTGATGGCTGCTGTTCTAACAAGCTGCATTAGCCAGAGATTGATGGCCCCATTTGCAGCATGAAAGATCAGTGCTGTTTGCAGCAGTGAAGGTCTGAGCTCCCTGGGGTTTCCTGCTGACAGGGGGATGTCGGGCAATTGCCAGGGAGGCAGAGCTGGTCGAGAGGCTACTCCCCCATATCTGGGCATCACACTGGGGACATGGGCATCCCCACGCCTCCCACGTTGCCTGCTGGAACACTTGCAGCCCTCCCCTGCCCTGGCTCAGGGACTGCGTGCAAGTGAGGATCATTCATTTTGGGATCCCTTGCAGGAAGCTGTTCGATGTCATTCCCTCAGCGGTGTTGTCTGTGTGGAGCAGCAGGGTGGTTGGGTGATGACAGGGCAGATCAGACCTTCCTCTGGAGGAGCAAATCATCTGTCCCACCCGTGTTATCTGTCCCAGACCACGGGGTTGCCTCAATCCAGCACTTCTGCTTGTTCTCAAGACCAAAAAGGTCTCACTGATTGGGTCTGTCAAAGCCTACACACACATTGCCCATGGAGTCAAGTCTTAGTCCGCTTGGGGAATGCTTCAGGTGCTTGTTGGATGGGGAGTCAATGCTGGCCTGTTGTCACTTCTTCTCCAATGAGCAGAGGTGTAAATGTCAGGCAGACCCTTTGGATCAGGCAGTGGGGGTGGTGGTGATAGCAGGGGATAGCAGAGTTCATGAGAGAAGAAACTAAAGGAAGATTAAGGCAGATATTATAAACATACAGTCAAAGATGGCAATGGTGGGGTGAAGCAGTGATTAACAGCAGGAACTGAATCTCTCACAGGTTTCTTGCTGAGAACCTCTACAGGTAGGTCAACATAAAGTCTGTGGTCTTATGTTAGTTGTGACCACATTCATGTTTACTGAGCTGCATTGGGTTGTATT
Organism: Picathartes gymnocephalus; assembly: GCA_013390045.1. NCBI lineage: Eukaryota > Metazoa > Chordata > Aves > Passeriformes > Picathartidae > Picathartes > Picathartes gymnocephalus. The sequence goes on along the minus strand of WEKY01000314.1, from coordinate 8,855 downwards.
ACTGAAGACTGCAGTGGATTCACCAAACTAAAATGTGTGATTTTCCTCTTTCAGAATTTCAAACAGTTTTCAGATGTTCTTGGCTGATCTTCATGCTTCTCAGATCCTGTGTCTGACCATCTGTCTCCAATTAGTCCTTTGAGCCCTGCAGACTTCTCTCTCTGCAGTTCTCACACATCTTTTTTTTCTGCTCCATTATTAATAAAAGGAACATCAAAGCACTCTCAAAGTATCATTTTCCCTATTTGAAGAAGGATAACTTCATCCATCTGGGAAGAGGTGGGACAAAACAAACGAATCTTTTCCCTGAACTTCTCTTGAGAGCCACTATTTTTTTCCAAGGTGTATAAGGTGACTGAGTGTTGTGGCCGAGTTCGTGGCCCGGACACAGAATAAGGATTCAGGAGATCTGGGTTCACTCTTAAGCTCTGCTAAGTCATTCTGACTCCTACCTGTTCAATAGGTAACACCATCTGTATCACACTTTTCATTTTCTTCTGGTGCTGCCAGGACCTGAGGAAACCAAATGGGCTCTGCACACTCTGCCCCCACTCCTGGGACCATGGCTGTTCTCAGGAGTGGCTCCAATACAGTGCAGATGTCATCTGAGATCATGGTGCTGGGAAAACAGCTTTGTCCTAAAGGTGCCCCAAGCTCAGATTCCTTCTCTTGGTCTTTTCTTGAGCTGTGTTTTATGTAGGCCAGTGCCTGGTCCTGTACCTGCTCATACAGACCTCATTTCCCTGCTTGACCTTGAACCTTTCTCATCAGCCTAGAAGTGTTCAGTGATGACTGCTGTCTGTGGTTGCTCTCACTGGATGTGCTCTGCCCTTCTCATTCAGGTTCTGTCGGACTGTCTCTGTTAAAATAGGAAAAAGGGAGTTCTTGTGGACCAGGTTTTGTCTTTCTGACAGGGCCCAGGAGAAATGAGGTGCACAAAAAGTTATTTCTCTTTGAAAGTCCTTCCCAGCCTCTGGCACTTTAGGTAGGACCTGTTGAACCTGAAGGTACAGATGTGCAAGCCTATCTTCTCTCAGGGTAGTGAATGTTGTAGACATTTGTGTACCAAATAACTCCAATTAGCTCCCCTTCCCTGCCTCTCATGGATTCAAAGGCCATCTGTCCATCTTGCTTCATTTTTTCAAGGGCAGATCCACTGCCAAAGTATGCGAAATTTCCACCATTTTTCTGTATTGGGATATTTGGTCTGTTTTGTCCAAAGGACATTAGTTTGAAGATGTATACTTGAACATCTCTGGATTTGTTAGCTGACTCCTCAGCTTCATTCTAGATGAGGAGAGTTAGCTTTACTGTAATGTACTTCCTGCACAATGTACATACTGTACACGGAAAAGACAAGCCTGAAGCAGCAAAGAACAACCTTTAAATTACTCTTATGGCCCATTGGCCACACGATGACACCTGGTAGGTAAAGGAGACACTCAGAGAGAGTTCAGAAAATCCCATGAAAAATGACTTCTGAAAGCCTTTGTAAAACTGTAGGCCTGTGTGTGATTTGTGTAATTAATGGACAGTATTGTTTGAACATGGCACTGTTGTTAAGGATGACATGCTCAGCCTCACCTTTGTGTTGTGTAGGAACACGCTGAGATTAATTTAACATCTACTGTCCATCTTTTGCAGAACTCTGTGCCTAAGCTTTGATAGCTAATGAGTCCCCTGGAGTCTTCACTTTCAGCTTTAATTTTTTCCGTTTCTGAGCAGAGAGTAGTCAAATAAGTGAAAAGTCCTATGAACAAGGGGAGAAAATGAGGTTAAAATTCACATTTGCTGTATTTGTTTTCTGCCTAGGGCCTTTGTCCTAGACAAATGTGCATCTCTGAAGACTATCCCAAGGCCCAGCGCAGTGTAAACCAGAAGAGGGTGCTCAGGGCATGACCCCTTAGCTCTCAGCTGACTCATTGTCCACCTGAAAATAAAGCTTCATGCATTCCTCTTCTCTGTCATGTTAAAGGAATCTCCATATTGTGGAATTATAGAATTATTTAATTTGGAAAATACCTTTAAGATCACTCTATCCAGCTGTTAACCATCCTTGCTCTTCTGGCCAGTTCTGCCTGAAGAATCATATCCATCCATCAAAGCCCTCCAGGCACATGAACCTGTTGGCACCATGTGACAGTGATCCAAATGAGTTCATAACCCTGGAATGCACACAGACTCCTAATTCCTCCTGTTTGTTCCCCATGCTGCATGGATTAGTGCTCAAGCACTTCAGAGACACATCCATTTAAAAGAAGAATTTGTGAGAGCTTTCTCCCCAGCAGGGAGACACCCACTGCTGTTACTCAGCACTCACTCCACTCTCTCTTCTGGTGCACCCTATGATTTAGGCTCAGTTGCTTCCAACGCTGCTCAGAAAACAACTCCCAGCCCCTCATCTGACATCATGGCACTAAATCTATTCCGTAGCCGCTGATCTGAAAGTGGAGCAGCAACCTTGCTCCTGGTGCCTGAAGTCACCAACTTACAGCCTTTTCCATCATGGAATCTTTTTCCCCCAACCCACTGAGTACAGGCTCTGAATTTTCTTCCTGCAGTGCCACTGAGTGTTCGGAGCCTTGGAGAAGATTCTGTCCTCTTTCCTATGACATCTGATGCTCTGCAGACTTCCCATCTCCACCGGCACTTCTCCAACAAGTTCCTTCAGGCAGGAAGACTCCTTCCCCTGCTCCAGCCTCCCAGAGGAGCTCAGCCTGTGTTGAGGCAGTTGCTGCTGGACTCTGCTGCATTGCCACCAGAGCTAAGCACACACAGACACTGTCCCCAGCAGAATTTCTGCATTCCTCCTATCTGCTCTTCTTTGCAAAATGCTGCATCAGTTTGCACCTTCTGCTATAGCGTCGCAGCCCAAATTTTGATTCTGTGTCACAAAGTGCAAACTGAGGTGGCAGAGATGAAAAGCTTTCCTTGTTCAGGAGTTCAGGGGCACAGGAATCACAGAGCAGAAGGAAGACTCAAATGACACCCCTGCAAGGCAGAGGTTCTCCCTCCTCTAACCTCCTCCTGTCTGTGTAGGTCCCTCTGTATAGAGCTTCACCACTGTCTCATCAGGTCAAGCAAAGTGTGGTTGTAGCTTCTTCACTAGTAAGGCACTAACTGCAGGGCAAAGGACTGGAGTAGATTTCTTCTGCCTGGACTAAAAGTCATTACATTTGATGACTTCTGTGCAAAAAATGTGGGAAAATGCACAGCCTGAGATGGAATTCCCTGATATCTACAGGCTCACTCCTGTCTGGGGTGTGCTGAAGTAATTCAGCTTCAAGTTGAGCTTGTTTTAGAGATATCTCTGCTGCGTTGGGTCATGACCAGAACAGTTTCCTCCCATGTGCAAACATGTACCTTGCTGCTACTGATGTGTCCTGTGACCTTTCACACACAGCAGCTGAAGGAGCCACGAAATTCTTTCCTGCACAGTGGTGGCTGATTGTGTGAAGGCTGCTGTCCAAGGGTCAGGCTGGAAGAAAGTGTGGGACCCTAAGGATGGAGAAGATCATGATGTTCTCGGTATTTTGGAGGGAGGAGCGAGAGAGGACAGAACTTGGGAAGGAAGTAGATGATAGGAAAAATGTATCCTTCTGGCAATAACAAGAGGAGAAAGGCAACTTATACTATCGGGGCACGGAACTGAATGGAACAGTAGGCTTGGAATTAGCAAATAAACTGTTTTCTCTCCGAAACTTTGAATAGATAAGATGTTGAGATACACCCTTTCAACAACACCCAAGAAAATCTGGCTTATGCATTTTCTTGTTTTTGTGTTTGAAAAACACTACAGGCTATACAACAGCCTAAAATCTCTGAAGATGGATTTGCTGCTTATTCCAAGAAAGCAAATGGTATCACTTCGGGTCAGACAGGACTTGATGTAACACTGCATGTGTAAGGTTTCCAAGCTTGATGCCATCTGCTCACGGAGAACATTGGATTGCTGTAAGGATGTCAACTAAAAGGCTTGGGAAGCTTGTGAAAATGAGGAGGGGAAATAACAGGCTCTGGAATGTGGCAAAATTATGACTTTTCTGTGTGGCTGTTGCTGTCATGAGACTGGTCAGTCCTTTTTTAAATTCTACTCCTTTCCCACTGTCCTTTGGGAAATGTTTGCAAGAGAAGAGACATGGGTTAAACTGAGAGAAATATGGATATGGGACTAGCAGGCTGATCAGACCAAAAACCCCCCAGACTTCCATCTGGTTCTTGGAGACATCACTTGTGAACCCCCAGAGAATCAGGCTTGGTGGGTTAGTGGAAGAAAAACAGCTACTGAGCATTACAGCTAGGAGCTATAAGATCTCTTTGATGCAGCCCCCCAATAACTGTGAGGTACATTGTTTGCAAAATAAAATTGTAAAGAAAATGTTAAATTTAAACCCCAGGTGGTGGACTTAAAAGGAATGTTCTTTGCTCCAAGAGTCAAGATAATTGTACATTGAAATGTTCTTTTGCTCTAACATTAGTTTTGCCTTTTTCTGAAGTATGACATAAATATGTTTAAAATGGATAATCATACCCAAACTATTTCCATTATCAACTAAGAAGATCTGGGTGTTCTGTTGCAGTTAAGCTGTTCTAAACAAACACACTTGCTGTGCTATTTTCATGCTATAATGGAGGTACTTAACAGACTGCAGAAGTTTATCTATGCTTCCTCCTGTGTAGAAAATAAAACTTTGCTGTTTTTCAACAGCTGACGCTTGAATATATACAAAACACTTTGTGTATATGCAGATTGTCTGTCACAATATTTAGCTAATTCAAATTGTTGCTCATTAAAGTCTGATTTCTTTTCCCTGAACCTCTGTTCTCCTTTTCACCTGTAGCAGGTACAGAATAGTTTCTTTACAATAAAAATTGTGAATCAATGGCCGCCCATGGAGCCCAGGGAGGGGCTGCTTTGTTGAGTGGGGGATAAGAAGGGGCCCATTTCCCTGGTCCCTGGCACACAGCTGTGTTTGTGTGAGATCAAAGGGCCAAGGACAGACTGGGAGCCCGTGTGGCACAAGGGGCAGATTTGGAATGGATGAGCAAGGCTGTGAAACTCCTTTGCATGGTTTATGAACTGCAGATCATGGTCTTACTGGGTCAAATTGTATTGAGCTGAGCAGCCTCAACTCCCAGAAAATTATCCCAGGAAAATATGCTTGTCTACCATCTCTTTGCTCAATATTTCTTCCTCCACCACCATGTCTGTTGGTTACTTTGATGTGTGGCTGTCCTTGAAAGCCAAGGGTTGGAACGACAGACGATGGGGTTACAGCTGTGGTATTGCTGGAAAACAAGTGTTCTCTAGATCAGTGATGTCACTTGGCAGCTTACCAAAGTTGGTTTTTTCCTTATTTTAGTTGCAGTCAGTTTCAATCCAAAGTACTTTTTTCCATACATGTGATGGTGCCCAAGAAAAATGTGCAAGGTTCTTTGTGTTTTAACCTCTAGACAGAAATATTCTAAGAGTGTATGCACTGGGAGCAGAGAAAACTTGATTTGTGCTCTCAATGTTTAGGGCTAACCTGCGTGATTTCTGAACTGTGAAGAGAACTTTTCTTTGTGAATCTAAGGTATATATTTTTGTGAGAGGAACAAACCTGTTTTTCCCACTGAGTCTTGTTTAATTTACTTCTATGGACTACTCCTGTACAGAACACTGAATGACTGAATTTTATCTGAGGTTCAATTAATGCATTGCTTTTTAGTCTGTAATTCTCTTCTGCAGCTCAGTATTTATTTGGCTGCATAGTGTGCTATCAAAGCTGTCAGAAAATCTCCCTACACTGTCCTTTCTTCAAGTGACCACAGGCCTGCAAAGAAGACTATGCAAAAAAAGCAAATTTAGAAAGTGCCTGAAATACAACATGGGGTGGAAGGTGGAAAAATTGCAGACTTTTTTTTGACACAAAGACATTGAAGACAACTTTTTTAATAGACCTGCTTGTATACTAATGTTCATTATACAGTCCATGCTGGGAAAACTGCTTTGGTGAAAAGGCTTAAACCTAGTGCAGCTCACACAGAGGAACATGAGCTGTGCTTCTGTGTTTCACTGAGAAAGCTTGGATGAAAAGGTTCTGTTGGGAAAGCTCTTTTCTTCAAGCTTCACTTGTACAGTACAAAGAGCCTTTTAAAGGGAGATTCAGGGCAGCATAGGGGTGCTGGAGAACAGGCTGCCAGTAGTGAATTTGTCTGTTGAGACACATTTTTGGGGCTGGAGCAGAAGGTGAAGGTTTGGTGTAGGAAGAGATGCTGAAAAGAACAGTGGCTGTGAATATGAGATACCAGAAGCAAAGCCAAGCAAATCATCTCCTAGAGGCTGTCCAGAGCTTAGCTGGGAGTGCGATATGCACGAGTGTGAAAGGGCAGAACTGCAGCCCTTAAAGCAAAGATGTCAGCATGAGGGAGACTAGTTCCAGAAAAACCATGGACAAAGCCACCCAAAATTACTCCCCACCAGTCTGTTGCTGCCAAGTGTGGCTCAAAGAGGTTGTGCCAAACTGTTTTAAGACCTTCAGTACTTTGCTAATTCCTCTCCTTCAGCAATCATCTAGCTTTGCTCTCTCTTCTCCCTCAGGACTTGTTGCACTGGTCACCTCTATTTCTTTTGGGTCTGAGAGTTAACCTCCTTTTTCTTATATTCAGGTGGTGGAGAAGATGAACGACTTAATTTTTTCTGGCCACTTGGGCAAGTCCAGCTCAGGTGGACAGCACAGGGCACAGGAGTTGGTGCGAGCCATGGAATATTGTTCTTCCTACCATGCCACAGTGTCAGAGAGCACTGTCTGTGAGATGCTGCTTTCCTGGTCCCTCAAGCAGTGGCTTCAGTAGTCTAGGGAGGTGTAGGCATGGGATAGAAATGGGATTGTTTTCTACCCATCTACCCACTCTATCCTATACCCCACAATTGTTGGGAGCCACTGCAGCTTCCGCATGGAGTGAACTTCGGTCCAGCAGCTGAATGAGCCATTAACCTGGAGCACAGGGCTAAACAAGGCAGTGCAACCTCCTTTCCTCACAGTGGCACCAGACACTCATTAGGCACCTTTCAGCTGCCAAATGAGTTCTCAGGACTTCTTCACTCATCCCCGTTCTAAGGGGGAATCCCTTTAAGTGCCCATTGGAGTCAACTTCCTGCCACAGCTGGCTGGATTTTCCATGGTGGCAGTGGTGGGGGTCAGGGCTGTGGCAGTGCAGCTTCTTGTAGTGATGGGACAAATTGTGTCTCTGAGCTTGTGCTTGAAGTCCATCTCCTGCAGCTTCGTTGCTCTTTGGACACAAGCCCATTTTGTCAGGCAAGTGGGCTGTGCTCTTCCCAGTGAGTAGGGAAAGCATTCATGGAGAAGTGAGTTAAGAGGACATCTCTAGCACTGCTGTATCCTGGGCTGGATTGGCAGGCAGTGTTTGAAGGCTGAGTCTCGGTACCATTTGGGAGGAGCAGGCAGCTCAGGGATGAAGTGAAGAATTTCCTGTGTTTCAGTTTGTGACCACTGCCCCTTGTCCTTACACTGGGTGCCACTGAAAAGTGCCTGGCACTGGGTTCTTTACACCCACTCTGTCCTTGGATATCTCCAGCATCTCTCCGGACAAGGTCCAAATCCTGGTTGGACCCTCTCTGAGCTGCAGGTTAGACTACCAGAGTCCTTTCCAAACTTTTATTTTCATGTGATTTTTATAGGGGAGACTAAGGATTGCAGTTAACGCTGAAGTGGTTTTGGTTTCGTTTGTACGGTGGCGAGTACCTTTCTGTGGGTAAAACCCTTTCTCTCTTTTGTACACTCTTTGTTATTAATATTATTGTGGCTATTGCCTTTTTCGGTAAATTGTTATTCCAACTCTCAATCTTCTAGTGTTCCCCCATTATTGGAAGAGGCAGGAAAAAGGGAGCAGCTTGAGTGGGTTTAATTTTCCAGCTGCACTTCAAACCACCACACAAGCTCACCCAACAGCAGCAGCACTGAGCAAAAGAATACAATTATGGGCAATTTTGCCCAGGTTCCTCTTTAGTCAGAGCATACTTCTTTTTATAAGAAGCCTTTAATTTTGATTACTGCAAACACTCCAGTCAAAGGCACTCAGCAAGTAGCTATGGCAACCCTGAGATAAGTTGTCTAAAATATACCAGGTAAAATAATGAGGGGATAATAATATGGGTTTAGTTCAAATAAACTATTAAGTGTGAGTAATGGTTTTACATTTTAAAAATACACTGTATTTCTGGGCTACAAATTAGTCATGGTTCAGGGCCCATTGTTCATCTCGCTGCTGTAGGTGGTCTCCAAAGAATACTGCTAATATATGCTTCCTGCATTTGTTAACCCAGCTCTCAGCAGGAAAAAAAAATCTTGTAGCTTCAAAAAATAAAACTGTTAAAGAGAGAAGTGAGAAGAGAGAGGGGAGAAAGCTCAGGTTAGAAAGATTACCTGTGCAGAGAGAGGTACAAGCCCTTTTCAAAGTCTAGCCTAGCTAATTTATTGTGACTCTGCCCTTAATATCTCTTTTTTCCCCAAAATCTCTCTATTGGACTCAAATCAAAACTAGCAATTGGCAGCTGGGTCCTAAGTGTTGCGCATACTCAAGATGGGACAGTCACTACCCAAAGAAAACTTATGTTTTAAATAGTCTAGTGTGTTTTCTTAACTTGTGGTGAAGAAAAGGACAGCTGGTCACACAGGAGTAAATAGACCCATCCTAAACAAACCCTTCCCATCAAGGAAGAATTTGTCCTTCAGACCTGGCAATGGCCACAAGGATTTTGGATCATAAATCCTGCAGCAATCTTTGCAGCTTCTTTAGTTGTTTCACCTTGATGCATCTGGTACATAAAAGATTATTATGTCATTTTTTCA
>WEKY01000312.1:47988-75766 GCA_013390045.1 Picathartes gymnocephalus | reverse complement strand
CTCCTGGATAGTTTAATTGACAGACATGTCTTCTATTATTTGGTTCAAAGTTTCTGTACCTCTGCTGTAGCCAAAAATATATTAATTGGGAACAAAACACCTCCAACTTGGTCAAAGTCCTTCTGTCCCAGAAAACAATGAATAGCTATATCAGTGATTCACCATATCCTTCCAACGAGTATCAATAATTATCTCCTTCCGAGCTAGACACAGTGGATGGGATCTCTTGTGTTGATGAGTAAAGCCTTCCTATTTTGGACAACCTTGCTATCTAAACCCTTTCATTAATTAATCAAAATCTATAGCTAATTTGCTTGCCTGTTTCTATCACTCCTGTGAGAAAACTTTTCCAGAAGTCTACACCTGTCTTGGCTAAAGCCCTCCCCTAATTTTGAGCTTACATATTAGGGTCACAAATTGAAGGTACAAATTAGGAAAAATCAATAAAATCTCCAAAATAGAGCTGTACCCTTCTGTCTCAGGACATTATTAATAGGCGACTAATTAAAATTATATTGTGAGAAATGCAGAAATGCCCCTCGCTCCAGCATATATTTCCTACTTCAATGTTTTCCAAGCCACACTGACGTCATCTACCTGGAGTCCTGCCTAGAGTGACACATACAGTTCCTACTGTCGTCAGTGAGAATTCTCATTGTGTATCAGGGCCTCTCTACAGCCCTGTAGTTCTGATACTGCCAGGGTACCACTGGAAGTATGGGCACACTTCTCGCTGCCTGCTATATGCCAGAACTCTCTTCTGACTCTAGAGCTGGGATGTTTGGGCATGGGATTCAAAGAGGGGACAAATCTCCAAACATCTGCACTGTCGGTGACATGTTGCTACCACTGCAGAGTTAATCTTAGAAGAGCAGGAGGAAATCTGGTATTGAACAAAGTGAACAAATGTATTGGGGTGTTCCAAAATGACAGTACGGTAACTTTCTCCAAGTAATAGCTATCTATCACATAGCCAGTAATGCTTTTTTTCTTATAAAATTCCTTAGCTATATCCAGGCCTCACTGCAGAAATTCAAAGGCATTGGTATGAACACCAGGATAAAAATGGGAAGAAAAAAGTGCTTGTGTAGCCTTGCACTGTATTGTTTGCTGCACACAGAAAAGTAGTATGGCTCTTTGAGGTGCTGGTAGGAAATGTATAAGCCTTGATCCATTTCAATCAATTAGATAAATGTATCTATCTCTTGCTATACCAACCAGAATATACAAACCTTTCCAACATAGATCAGGGACATCAGTGACAAGGAAAAAGCCATACCATTCAGAAATCAGATATTTAATGGCCACTAATCCTATCATAATAATTACAAAATAATGTAATGATGAGCCAGAGTAAACAAAATATATGAACAAAAATGGCAAGGAAGAAATGCAATTAGAGTCTTGGGCTTGATCCAACTCCCTTTTGCTGTGGGAGTTCTGATAGACTATTACCCCTATGTAATTAGAGGTTTAGGCTTAATCCAGTTCCCATTTCCTTCAGGGGAATTGGGATAGGCCCCTATGCCCTAATTTTCTGCTGTCTTGCCCCTTATATACTCAGCTCTGTATAAGCACCTGTTTCACCCTGCTAGTACTCTGGATCCATATTAGGGGAACACATTTCAAGACTCAGGTAAGAAAATAGTGCAAAATAGATCATCTATACCTCTTTTGCACTCACTTTGCATGGCCCTAAATTATTAAATGAAGCAAAAAAAATCAAGTCTTTATTTTTATTCAAAGTGCCATAGACTGAAATACTTTCATTTCTGTTACTATTAAAAAAGAATCCTGGTTCTTTGGAAAACTATGTGAAATGCTCCCACTTCAGGAAGGTTACTTCACTTAACAAATTAAGTAGACAGAACAACTGACGAATATAATCTCTCATTTTGGCTCACCAAACAGCCCAAAGTGCCTGTAAAACATTTAGCAGGGATGCAATTTCCAAACTTAGCATCAGAAATCTAAAGGTTTGTATTTCTAAGCATAAGGCAAAAGCAAACAAAAAAACCCTCTCAAAACTAGTCTTGGCCATATTCTGCATTCCCCTAGGAAACAAAGGCCAGGTTTCTCACAGTGTTGTTTTTTGGGGTTTTTTTGTTGGGGTGTTTTTTTTTTCTTTTTTTTTTTTGTGTCTGTGTGTGTGAATGAGAGAAAACAGAATCAGTTTTGTGTAAGAATACGGACATTGTTATCTTGATAAATTAAAATATTTTTAACGTTGGCAATCATTACTAACCCTGATGTTCTCACAAGCACTCAGTGGTCAGCATTCTGTACACTAAGAATATGCTAATGTCTGCAAACTAGTAAAAGCAAACTTCCCTAGTATACATTCTTTTGCACAGAGTTATCCACCTCTCTACATCAGACCAAAGCAGGTTAACCACATATTCATGAATTCATGCATACATATATTATGGACAAGCACAGGTCCTGACTAGGACATGTAGAACTCAAATGAACTCAAATATGTGCATTGACAACTATAGCTAACTGAGTATGGTTATGAGTTACAGTGCTTTGGAAGAACTGGTAAAATGGATTGTATGCATGTCCAGACAGACATACAGAAAAATAAATACAAAACACTTCATTGACTTGCAGCTACACTCAGAGAGCACATACATTATGTAGGCATTTGCATCCTGGCTACATATGCCCACATTACTGTTTGTTTGACCAAATCAGCCAGGAAAATTATTTGAGCTTGAACCATCTTACTTTTCTTTCTTTTGTTTCATGGAGAGACCATGTACACATAATGTTTCAAAGCTACTGATTACAATAAATGCATGCACACTTTAATGTGTACATACCAGCACTCACACACATTCCAGAGAGAAATCCCTATTTTGCAGCAAAAAAATCAGCTATTTTCCCCTGTCAGACTCTTTCTCTTTATAAGTTGCTGGTGTTCAGCAGTAAGTGGGAAGGGAGAAGCAAAAATATCAGCTATTAAATAATAACTACTTGGATTACATTTAGAAAGATCATTTATCTCCACTTCACTTCTTAAAGTTTTATTTTAAAATATGGCTTTCCATCTACAGCCTTGTAATGAAAGAGCTGACTTGGAAATCTAAACATGGAAGAGCAGAAATAATGAATACTTTGGTTAGTACACATAAATTTGAGCTAAAGGGACTGTGCTGATACCTTTCCTCTTCTTACTGATACAGTGCCATACATGCATATATCTCAATACAGGTAAAAATATTAAAAAACATTGGTTCCTGAGAAGCTAATATTCTAAATTAGACTAATCCCAAACATACCTTAGGGGGCAAGAAGAAAAGGGAGGAGGGATAATTGAGCAGTGCAAGGGTTTTCTACAGAAGATAGATAGTAGTTGCTGTTTGGTTCCACATAGTCCTTGCCATTTTATTTTATCATCCTTTTCAATCTGTTATCATGGACATTTCACTGGTAGATCTCTGAAAGGACTTGCAGAAGAAATCTGTCCTGAGGAATCTGCAGAAAAAGACAGTATCTGAATAGCAACATTAACTGAGAGTTGATGTAATAATTTTGAGAATAGAGGCATCCTGGGAGTCAGTGCAGAGATGAGGAGAAAGAAAGGAGAGGACAAATCAAGAAAAACAAGTTAGAAGACCTAAGTTAAATTCTTTAGAAAGCAAGACTTATGGTAAAGATTGAGGTTAACAATGCCTCTTCTCCTCACTCTGGTACAGAGGTCACATAAACAAATTTTTCTCTGCAAGACACTGGAGCACTTATTGAAGGTCTCCTATGAAAAGACTTTGTAATAGAAGACTGGTGCCACTGGGGACATTATAAGCATTGCTGTCCTTCTTGTACTTACTAGCCAACACTACAACTGTTGTGGATGCTATTGGAAAACTACAGTTAGTCTCACTGTCGTAGGATTGTACAGTCCCACAACAACTGGCTGCCTCTACTCCAAAGGCAAACTGAAGGATAAGCCCAGTCAGAGAAAGAGCTTGACAAGTGTAGTTATGGCACTCAGTTTTGACAAAAAGTATTAACTCAGGACTCACCATGTGTTATTGACAAAGCCACATCATAGAACTCTTTGGTGGTTTCTCATTTGTTAAACAGGGAAAAAGGTTTTAGGATTTTGTTGGAGTCTTTTTATTACTTTTTTTTTTCCCACTTAAATGGTATTATTCTTCAATTAACCTTGGTAAAATGTTTGGGGATGTCCAAGCTAGTAGCACTACACAAGTAACAAGAAACAGGCAGCAGGTGCTGTAGTATTTAAAAAGATAAATGCCCACACACATTTCACTGTCTATTTCACAGCTCATACTAGTAAGTCTGTGTATGGGCTGGTACTCAGAGCTGTTAGTCAGTATCAATAGTAAATATAGATGTATACTGTCCTATCTAAGTCAATAGAGATGTGTATTGTCCTCTCAGATGTATAAGTCAAGCTTCTTCTAACTTCTTTTATCATTGGTTATTAAAACCTGGTGCTTAAAGGAAATTACTTGTGAAAACAGAGAAGTTTTAGGGATGTCAATGATAAATCAACATTTTAATTGTATGTATGGATACAAAAATACATATACATGTGTAAAGAAAAAGAAAAACTTAATGGATCATACTGACTGTCAATGAAGAAGGTTGTTGATAGTTTTTTAGATTTTAATAGAGCTTTTAAATATTAGACTTTTCCAGCTGGATGCACTGGTGAGATGTACTGTCTGATATGCCCTTGGCCAGAATTATCCTTACACACATGCAGTTCACACACATTATGCAGTGTGCTATAAGCTGATTATTTTCTTGGCTGCAGCCCACCCTCTAAGCCTGGGCATTTCAGTGTAGAAGGCATTCCTGTACATATGTCATTTGCAAAGCACTGCAAGATATTTTGGGTTGAATGTGCACTGATAGCTGTACACAAAAGGAGAAATAAATAATAGCAGGGTTATGTTTCTGTAGCAGTTGATTGGTTAAAAAGTGCTGATCTCAGAGATAGACTTTAGTCTTCTTGAGCTGTAAAATAATTGCATGTACGTATGTGTGGTGGTACATATTACAACACTTCCATGCTGTAAGTTTTGCTGTTGGAACTCCCTCACAAAATTTCCAGGCAAAATTATAAAGATATGTAGTGGAATGGCTTGTAAGGCATAATTCTCATAGTGCTTGGTTTGGGGAGTTTTTGAAATACCCTGAACAAAACAAGGAGACATCTGTGCAAGATGTTGTTCTCGGGAAGGGTTTAACACAATCCCGAGGAGTCACTGAAGATGCAAAGAGTTTTTCAGTCTTGGTCATAGCATTTAAAAAACAGATGAGCTAAGCAAGTCAAGGACTTACATTTCTGCTAAAACTGAAGTCTTTCTATGGTACCTAAATTGGAGTTATATATTTTTGATGTTTCTTGAAGATATGTACATGTTCCTAATTTCAATCCTATTAACTTAGCAGTAAGGAAATTTGCATCAATATCTTCCTGTCTAGGTAATTTAATTCCCCTTTTAAAAATAAATTCAAATTAGCAACAATAAAAGAAAATACAAAAACTCCATTGAACTCAAGTAGTTACCATAAACAACTCCCCCAAACGAATCAGACACTGTGCAATGTCATTGTTTGTTGAGGAAAAATCCTGAGAAAGGGGGCCAGCCCCTGTTCTCACAAAAGCCTATACTGTAATTCCCATTGGCTGACGGGAGAATGGGGGCAGAAGAAGGGGGACACTTGATAACAGGGCAAGATGTATTAACACGTGTGGGGAGAAGGGCTACGACGAAAGGGTGGAATATTTCAGGCCAGCAGCACTGACGTTACCAGAGTTGCTGGGAATGCTTTATTCAGTCTCATCACTGAACTCTTTAAAAAAGAAGCAGCTGAATTGAATCGTGACAGGCTTAAAAACACATGACTGCCTCAAAGCACAAATTTCTTAACAATTTCAGTAATCATTTTGTAATAAGTTTTGTCACTCTTTTCAGTCTCTCTGACTTTCAGGTCATCATCTGTGTTCTGCATTGCAGTACAGGTCACCAATCTACAATGAACAAAACTAATTTTCTAGTACTTGTTAGTTTTCATTTTTTTAATTACTGTGTACTGATTTTATTTCGATAGCAAATCATTCAGAGGAAAGCTGAAATCCAAAAATATAAACAAAAACATTGTCTATTTCAGGAAGAAATTCAATGAAATATCTCTATTTCAGTTGTTTTATTTCTGAAGAAAATCTTAAACTAGAAACAATTTCACTCATTTGCTTTTTTAACTATTATTTCTACAGCAAAACAGATGCCACTGAGAAATTATTTGTGAGGTACCCACTGTGAATGTGTTTTTTGCCATATTTCCATTTAACTCATCTTTAATATGAAGGGTTTCAAAATTCTTCATACTTTTAAACTGTATTAAATATAAAATCAAAATCTGTCATATCACAAATTCCTTTTGGAATACTTTGAAAGATGGGTAAACAACACAGAGTAATTCTAATGCTGTTGTACCATCAAATTATAATGAAGGGATACTGTTTGGACTATGCTAAAGTAGTCATTGTATCCTTGAGAACCAGAAGAAATTTTAATAAAGTATGAAACTATTTTAGTAATATAGTGTCTTAGGAACTCAGTCTTAATTAGGAATTTGTAAAAAATAAACAACTGTTTCAGAAACTTGTATTACCCCTCCACCTCCCAACCCAGAAAAGGAGCACATGAAGAGCTCCGTGTCTATAGATGATGGGATCTGTTATCCAGTCACTACTGAAATGAGGCTGAAATAGCACAAATAATCTTGTAAGTAAGACTCTTGAATTAGCTATGCCAGAAAAGTTACCAATCTGAAATCAGTCCATGCACATATGGACCACAAGTTACAAGCACTATTCATGTATTCTGCATGAAATGAAGGAAACCCTTAAAAATGCCCTTTCTTCTTGGGAGTTACAGCAAAGACATAAAAGGAAGAAGGAGGCACAGGAAACAAACCTCCTTTGAACCTCTAAGGCATGTCACAGAGGAACAGCATGGGAGAACTGATTCTCAGGGCCAATGAGAAGGGAATGATGCAGGAATAGGCCCTCGTAAATCTTGTAACTGCAGCAGATCATAAATCATAAGCTATAAATTCTTCTGGATCTACCTATGGTCTGCAGAGGAGTTTAAACTAATGACTGCCAATAACTGCATCTTCAAATGTGTACTAGGATCCCTAATGCTCATGCATAACAGCCTTCACAAGTGAATTTTCGTTCAAAGTTCAAATTGCAATCCATTTTTTTTAACGTATCCAGGTATAAAAATTTGAAATTTTGTTTTAAAAAAGCCATCCAGCTGCAAATTTCAGATTGGGACCAAGTCACTGATATAGATTTGGGGTTTTATTCAAATTGTGTCACAATTCTGGGGTTAGATTTCTGTGGTTTGGGGAACTGGGAGGTCTGTACATCTAGACAGATCTCTTCCAATAAGAAATATCAGAAATTCAGAAATATCAGAAGGTGGCTAAATATTTGTAAGTGGAGTTGTGTGTTTTGGGTTGTTAGCTGGCAAGATATTTCCCCATAATGCATTTAAGAGATTTATCTTCTTTTTTTTCCAAATGTCAATGAGCAGATATATTTTTCACAAATTATTGAATGAGTAATTGCCAACATACTTCTGCCCATGAGATTGCTCACAAGCTACTCACTAAAATGACTGTTTTGTGTATTTTAGGAATTCACCACTCATAGATTAATATTTATAGGGGCTTGTTGGTCACCCAAATCACCTAACATCTTTTTTTTTACCCTTGGGTGGTAAACCTACAACCCCATCAAAGGCTTCCCTAAGAGCTGCGCACAGACTTCCAGTTCAGGCATTCATATGGATACAGAAATGCATCATTGCATGTGACAGCTTTTCCACAGAATATCATCTAATGAATGTTTGTGGAAAGTGAAGGAATTGCCTCAATTACCATCAAAACAAATAGTTATATTCAAACAAAAGTTCACATTTTTTTTTCAACAGTCATCAGTCTTTATGTACTAACCTCCATTGGCAGAATACATTTCCAGATTTTACAGATGAATAGAACATTTGTTAAAACGACTCTAAAATTCTTATTTTAGAACATAATAATTCCAGTGCTGTATATCCACAGAAGCCCTAAATATACAGCATAAGAAATAACCATCAATATTACTTAATACCATTTGAAGTGGATTGGAATTTGACTCCATCTGCCTTGTGCGTGCCCCCATTCAAGGATGTGTTTGTTAATCTTAAAACATTGCAAACTCAATGCCATACCTTCTAATTTTTCCACAGGTTTCCCATTGATTTAATCAGATAGTGACATCCACACTAGTGGAGGATCCTCTGTCAAAATATAGCACAGCTTTCTGAATAGTTTCCCAACAACAAAATCCAGTTCACTTTGCTAACTCATTGAAATAAGGAGACTAGCTCCCACGAGTTAAGCAAACAACATTTGTGCCACATAATAGTTCACTCAGGTATCAGTCTAACAGAAAGCCTAAGAATAGCAAAAATACCCAAAATATTTTGTTTACTTATCCAAGATCACTCTAGGAATAAATACACTCATTTGACGATGTAGACACAACCTTAATAGACTACAATGAATCTTCATGGCCCTGTATCACCACTGATTTGCCCAGGATATATCAGCATTTAATTAAAACATTGTCTTTTATTTCAGAATTTGACCTGTAGATTTGTAAAATATTATTAACAAGAAATTTAAAGTCTTCTCAGTTAACAAAATAATGGCCAGAAGGAAATCTCTTCTCCTTGGCTAGCAGTGTGCCTCCTAGACCACTGCCAACGAATGGTCTGACTCAGTGAGCAGAAGCCTGGTTAACATGCCTGGTCAAATTCAACCAGAGCTACATCAGGCTACAGAGGATGTTTCAGAATGAAGATGTACCTTGAAAGATTATACTGGCACAAAATAATTCTGGTGATCTTCTGAAGAGTCTACAAGGGACCAAAATAATCTGAATGCCCAAATCAAGAACTTTTGACCAAATGCATCCTTTCAGTAGAACCTGCATTACAGGGTCTCTGTGGATTGTGGCAGCAAACTACAAGTGATAAAAAAATACTTGAGAAGGTATTAAGAAATTTATTATCTGCCTTCAATACCTTGGGGCTTTAGCAAGGGTTTCATAATAGATAATGTCCTTTGTGGTGGCATTAGAGTTTCTGGCAACAGAGGCACAAGGACTATAGTGAATGTGGCACAGGAATAAAAACAGCAATGCCATTCTGGCCTTACTGGTCACTCTCCCAGCGCACATCCTTGCTGCCCCACTACATTACAAAAGAAACTGACATTTATTAATTAAATCAAATAATATTTATAGAATCCCTTTCCCCATCCTTGGGGAAATACAAATTCAAACACAATCACATAAAATCATAACAGCAAACTATTAAACAGCTGAAAATAGTACGCCATTCCAGCATTCATCAGAATAAAATCTCAGGTTTGAGTGAGAAGACAAAGGGATTGACAGAGAGAAGGAATGCAGCCCTTGTAAAAAGGATCAACCCTTCCATTTCGTTGCTGTGGCAAAGGTACCCACAATTCACCTTCAAGTCTGCTGGCTACACCTTCTCTGAAACATTAAATGGTGCCAGGGACACTACTGTTGGCACCTCTTCTCCAGTTTCTTGAAGAACCCTGGCATGGCTGAAGCCAGGACCAAATAGCACTCTCCCAAACAGCTCCTGGGTGAAGGCTGAAAGCCACCACGAGCCAGGGACTGGTCTCAAGAGACATTTTGCATATGGCTGTCCTATCTTGGGAGATCAAGACAGCTTTGTAGTATGATTACTGGATGTTTTGTGCCAGTTGACCTCAGTGCCAGAGAATGGTCCAGGATGCATATAATTTACTAGCAATGGACACAGCCAGTGATTTGAGCCTTCAAGATACATGGTGCCAGTCTCTCAGTGAGCTGCCAGTTTCCTTTTCTTTAGAGATTTTAAAGCTATATGCCTAGGATTTGAAAGAATGCAGGACAATAGGTATACATGCTGTGGCAACTTTAATCTCCTAGATGGATTTTGAAAATAAGTGTATTCTAGTAGTTCCTGTCTCTGCTGATCTGATAACATCAGCCCAGCTCCCAGACTGCAAATGTTTTATGGCTTGGCACCACGAGCAGCCCAAACCCTGTGTATACAACTAGTAAAGACAGCGATACAGTTTTAGGGAAGTTGGGGATGGGGTGGTGAAAGAGTGTTTCAGAAAATGCATTTTCCGGGCCCTTGTTGGTGGCCAGAAGTGCTCCAAGTTTTACAATTTCCCACCATTACTCTAGCAGGCTTCTTCCCCCTCCTCAATAAACCCTTGATGCTGAGAAGAGCTTTTGTCCCTAGAAGGCCTAACAAAACTGAGGTGGCTAGAGGCCATTTCTGAGTGACTTTGAGTACTCTGTTTCTGCAGCACTGACAAAGCCCAGGAAAGAAGATGTAGAAATGCAGATAGGATCGGGGTGAGCTATGTACCACTGAGATTTACTAATCACCACTGCAAAGGAATCATTAATAAACAATATATACATTTAAGATATAATTTCCATCCACTGGAGAAAAAACATCCAGACAAGAGAAGAGGAAATATTTTCCAAGGCTGAAATTTCTCTGATTTTACCCAAGAGCAGAACCTCTGTAAGAGCAAGTACCTGAGAAAGCATAGGAAATCCTAAGCAAAGCACACGCCTTCCCTGGCCACGGGGACAGGCCACCATAACCAAGTAAGTGTCCAGTTTCTGAATTTCTGAAACAGTATATGGAAAATATGAAGTTTGATTTATTCTGATTTATTCATGACAAAACATGTATAAATAACTGTGCTCATCTGTAGGCACCTTATTTGAATGTTTACATGAGATAAAGCAATACATACTGTGCTTTATTACTAACTAAGCTGTTTTACACATATATATCCAGATGGGTTCCTGTTCCTTATGGCTTGTACTTAGCAAGTGTATTTGATAGAAGAAGATGGAAAAGAATACAACAATTCATGCTGAAAAGACAAATAAGTCTCTGCAAGTAACCATGCTGGTCAAAAAAGTGGCACTTTGCTACTCTGCTAGGGAGGACAAAGAAAGAAGAGTTATCCATGAACAGTTACCAAAAGTATGGCTTTCATGTCCCCTTAAGGAGAGACATGGTATATATCAGATCTCTTGCCCAGGGAAGTACCTCTGTATTATAAAGGTTTAGTCATAACACACTATAAATATTTATTCTAAAGCAAAGATAACAGTAGTTGAGTTAGTTCTAACTTGACTAGTGATTTCTGTAATATTTAACCACTGATGACCCTGTGTTGGGTTTTTGGAATATCTTTTGTTCCTGTGATGCCGCTACTTTTTTCAAGGTGGGCAAAACACTGCAGTGAGATCAAAGTGATTATGGGAGACATTCTCAACAACAAGCAGGGGACCAGGAAGGAAACTGCCAGCCAAAGCAGCAAGTATGACTACCAAATCTAGCAGAGACTGACTAAGGAGTGAGGTAAGGCCTGACAAAGATGGCAGCCAGACAACCTCCATGATGGACACCACCATGTCATGCAGTATAAAACCAGCAGGCAGCAAGTATGATTTCCATTATCTAGCATCCAAACCCACATCTAATCTAATGAATAACAAAAGCCTGTGCTAGGAGTTTTTAAGAAGGAACAGGAAAAGAAAAACAATGAGCTCATGCCTTCTGACCTTGCTTGTTTTTAGCTTGGTTTCCTATGGCAACAAGGCTTGTGATCATGCTGTGTGTGTGCATGTGTGTGTATGTGTGCGTGGACAAGACCGACAAAAGTGACCATAAGGGTGGTCTATAACTGCTGAATGCACTGGCAGTTTGTAGTCAGTCCTGGCACTTAAATACAGGTCTCAATGGTAATTGAGTTCCTGCAAGTTTTGTGGAAACAAGTGGCCAGCAAGACTTACAGAGACACGTAAATGTTCCAGATTGGATGAAAAGGTTGCACTGTGACTGCGTGCCTTATTAGGCACCGGAGAATCCACACAGGAGAGGGGAGCTATGAATAGTCCAACTGCAGGAAAAGCATCCATCAAAATTTACAGCAAGTCATGAAAAAATGCCAGGAAATCAGCTTTTTCAGGTCTGGTGCTACTGTACATAAGACATGTAGGCAACATTCCTTTTCCTATTTTTCCTGGTGAAGGGTAGCAGGGATATCCCCATGGCTGGTCTTCAGGAACCTGATCCTGATTTACAACAAGGAGACAAGAACTTTCAATTTG
Source organism: Picathartes gymnocephalus (assembly GCA_013390045.1). Lineage (NCBI taxonomy): Eukaryota > Metazoa > Chordata > Aves > Passeriformes > Picathartidae > Picathartes > Picathartes gymnocephalus. The sequence goes on along the minus strand of WEKY01000312.1, from coordinate 63,498 downwards.
GAAGTTTTTTAAAGACTGTGGAATGTCAATAGCCTCACAAATAAAATGTCTGGCAGGACAAGTAAGAATCAAAGATTTGATGACTGCCTTCTAAACCAAAGGGCCAAGAAACATCCTAGGCATCTTACCTGGGTCCTCTAAAGACATCTGAGAAAAAAACAAATGTTGACTCTTGTTGATATTGTTAAGTGTCCGCCAGATAAATGACAGTTTATTTCTGGTCAGTGTGGTTTGGGAAGAACCACCAGAGCCTTTCCACTTATCCTTGTACACAGCCTTCTGACACAACAGGCTGCTTTCTTTCTTCTTCTCAAGAATTTAAAAAAATTGAGAGACACCAAATCACTATTCCAGACAGGACCCCTCGGAAACTATCAGAAACCAAGATATTCATATAGTATCACCAAGCTACACTCATAAAAGAAGTGAAGGAGAATAAATGTGTGTATGCCAATCTCCCCAAACTGGTAACCAGCTGCCTAGGATCACTCTACCCAAAACTGTGCCTGCTTGTTGAAGCCTCCATTTTGCTGAAATATGTTTCATGTAAATACTACATACCATTTGAAAAAGAGATGTCTGTCCAGGTTTATACTGGAAAACTGGGGGACCCTGGAGGGACCCTGGACATCCTGCTTACTAATGCTCTACTTGAATCACAGAACCTAGCAATTCATTTGGGTTAGTCATATTTACAGGACAGAGAGCCAAGCCATTACATAGCAGTTTGAAGAGGGAATGTTGGCCAGTATTTCTGTCACTCGTTTTAGCAGACAATCTTCTGCACTATGAAGTTCTACATGTGAGTAAATTCCCTCTTCCCTGTAAAAGCCAGAATTGTTTGTCATTGCTATGTACAGTTCAATAGCTATCGTGTTTAACTCCAAAGAAATTCCTCTCTATGCCTGATGAAATCATATCTCTATACATTGGCAGATCAATTTGGGATCCTCTGATCTGGAAGTCACTCCAGAGTCATCTGAAAACAGTCTTTTTGGTTTGGTTCCAAGTCAGATGTGAGATATTAAAATCTCCCCTCTCAATGCCAACAGGCAACATACGAGTATATCTGAGGGTAGCAATTGACTCTCATGATTTTTCTTAATTTCACTACTGTAAAAACAGTATTTTTAAAAAAACTTAATTATCATTTCCCAGGTAGATATATGTGTCATATTTGCAAACATGGCTTCTAAAACATTGATTTTTCTTGCTTCCTTATTTGCCATTGACTATATCCTCACATCCCTTGTCTCTCATTGCACAGGCTTCTGACTACATTATAAATATTCTCCAAGTTGTGAAATACTCTTTTTATGTACCTCTGTCCTTCTGCTTTTACACCATACCACTCACCTCTAAAACTGATACTGATCCTATTAAATTAAGTACCAGCAGTATTAAGAACCAGGCAAGCAGCTTTTTCTTAGGTGGCTTTTAATTTGTGGCTGTAGTTTGGAAGGCATGTGGTGAAGGGGGAAAAAAGGCCTAACTAATCAAAACAAATTTCTCAGTGAAAAAACACAGCAGTCATAACAACTTATATATAAAACCCAAAAGGCCATTAATTTGATAGCATCTTTTAAAAGCCTTTTGATCCCCCACAAATTTTAGAAACTGATTCCTGTTTTTGCAAATTTTTCAACCAGGTATTATCAGATGGGAAGATTTTTAGATGTTTGAATGTTACCTAAAATTTAGCTAAATCAGGTCCAAAAGTTTCAACAATCACAATGATTAGATTTGATTAAGATATCAGGTATTTAGGTTGACTTTTTTTTTGTGGTATCAAATCAGGCAAACAGCTTTATTTGTGTTATGTGTCCCAAACAGTCCATTTCATGAAATATCCTGTCATATTTCTTGATGATCCTGGCAAGCATGTGTAATTAAAAATAAAACTTGCTATCTGTATCCCTTCCCTATCATCTCCTCCATCCAAATATCTGCAGGTCCCAAGCCTGCAAACACGTACTTGTTTGAGGAGCCCTGCTGGCTTAGACTACTCACAAAATTAGACTTGCTCATAAGTACAGAAGTGTTTATAGCCTCAGACCTGAACCCCCAAGCTTGCAAGAAAGACTAACCCAAATACTGACTGCTCAAAACAAGACAACTTCAGTATACAGTATTTATTGTTTCGGGTAATGAAAATAAATTTAGAGAGGGGAAATTTTCATTTGAAAGGCAAGATATTTCTAAGGAAAATATTAGTACTATATGTAGAAACAGAGGATTAGAATCCTACAGTAATGAAAACCCATTTCATATACTGTCCAGAAAAACAGCAAGTAAAATGTCAAATAAAAAGCAATAATTGGGATGGTCAACAATAAGTGACAAGTAAATAAATTGTTAATCAGCAGTTTAAATGGAGGGGAAAATAAAAATCCAGCCTTTGTTCTCAAGAGCAAAATGTTTTTATATTTTTAATTTCAAACTTAAAGAGAAAAACATGTTACCATGGAATAAATACCAAAAGAGGATTAGCATTTATTTTTAATATTCATATTTACTTAATAACATGTATATTAATAGATAAGAGTGATAAAATGGCAGTATGCTGCTCTGAGAATTTTTTTTTCCTGATCCACGCTTGTTTAACATTTAGTTTCCACTACTACCGCAATAGAATTATTTTCCTTCCTATTTGGGGTTACATTCATATTAAAAAAATCACCCTAAAACTGCTTTTATAGTTGTGAATGTGCAGAGCAACTTTTGTTTACACATGACTGAGCCAAAACCTGCTTCCTTTCTATATCTGAATTATCCATGTGAAGCCAATGGGTTAGGTCCTGCTTACTTGTCACAGCAGCAGATTCATGGGACAGGGCAACATGGATTTGACTGTTACCTAAACATGCAATTAGTTTTTGTTTTATTAGCTGTAGCAGTCATTATGCACTTCATATATCAGTAGCCCCCTGACTGGCTGTAGTAAGAACAGAGTAAATGTTTAAATTTTTTTGTTTGTTTGTTTATTCTCAGCTTCATTATAAATTTGGAATTTTTTTTTTCCAAAGAATGCAAAGGAATAATACTCAAGGCTAATATTTAATGCAAGTTTCTACTCTGGCCACTCAGATAAATCCTTTCATTTACTGGAAACAAGACTGTGGTAAATGTATAAAAAGTGAGTTAGTGAGTTACATTTGGCCTTGACACACATGGGCTGGGAAACTGTATCATGCCTAACAGACACACTTATCTTTCACCCCCCTACAAAACATTCTCTTGCTTCCGTGTTGGACCCTTGAATAAGCAAATACAAAGTAAAACTTTCATTACAGCTTACTCACACTAAGCAAATGTGCTTCTAAAGCAACTACTTAAAAACATCTTCAAGGTCTCCATTACACCACCACCTAACTTCAGAAAAAATAAAACAAAGCTATTAAAATATTCCTTCACATAAGAAGTCAAGCCTGCATTTATCATGCATCCAGAACTTCTAATTTCAAAAAGAGCCCCCAAGTACTTTTGCTATCTTTTTGATGTTTACCTTTTCTTTTTAGCACACAGTTTGCTTTATTTTTGCTCATCCTCACTAGACAGATTAGCTCAATCCTTGACACAGCAGGCACTGAGGTCAGCTGCTGGCTCAGCTGACCAGTATTGGCCACCACAGCTCCAAGGGACCTCACACATGTTACACACCTGCCTGTTTACAAGACTAAACCCTCTAAAGTTAAAAACTATTTGGGACAAAAGATCAGGCCCAAATATATTCCATTTTTCTTTTGACCCAGTTTTTCTAACAGGCTGAGCTACTGTTGTGGCCACTGGGTAGAGCAGGGCAGTGGTGCCAGAGCTGCAGGTGGCCCCAGCAGGATGGTGCATGTCCCCTCTCCTGCCCACTCACCCAGTCTGACACGCTGCCATAGCCTCACGTGTCTGCTGGACTAAGAGAGTGGGGGACTGCACATATGGGTTTCACCCAAGGCTGATGCTTAGATGACCAAATGCTCACATTTCACTGTGCGCTATTAGCAAAATTTGCATTGTTCGGAATGCCCTTAGATCCAAAATATTCTATTCACTCCACTGAGTTTCTGTTACTCAAATTCCACACTGTTCAGGGCTGCTAGAAATGACAGAGAGCAAGTTGATTTGTTTCCTTCTTGACACCTTTTTCCAAAACTCCATTAGACCTATCTGTGGTTACCTTTTGGATACCTGAAAGCAGTAATTCATTTATTCTTAAAGCTGGTAAAGAAATAAGTGCTTCAGAGTTTGGGGACCATCTATAAGGTTAGAAAACAATGGCCTAAAATTTCAAACTTGCTTGTCTGAGGTTAGGCTCCTAAACTAGGCAGCAGGAAAGGCAAGCCAATACAAAAAAGCATTGTAAATCAAAGAACAATTATTTACTGTAATACCTACATTACATACAGATACAGCCACCTCTGAAAGAAAACACTATTTTTAGCTCTGTAATTAAGCAAGTGGACTTGGTTAAGAAAATCTGGATAATGAAGTTAGCAGTTATTGGCCCATATTTGCTTTACTACTATGGAGTGAGGAAAGAAAATCTCTTCTGATGTGTAAGATACTTGAGATATGTGTTCTTAACTCAGTCCTTGTGCCAGAGACATTACAGTCTGTTTCCAAATAAAAATTGTGACATGAAGTGATCACCAAAATAATTTTGACCTTCAAGGACAAATTATAATGGAAAAAACCAGCAAAAATTAATCTGCCATTTTTTCCATTGAAGGTCAGATGATGGCTATCCCCTAGATATAAAAAAAAAAAAACAAAACCAACTTGTGCATAAAGAGGAGACCACTGCAACACAACTCTTCGCATGTACTACCTCATAGACATGTGCCTACCTAACACATGCACAAAGCCACAGTAAAACTACACAAAACATACGGGTTTTTTTTCATGATGTTACATGAATAAAATTTACATAGCTACACATGCACACACACACACAGAAATCCTGACAGCTGTTACCCTCAAATAAACAAGGGTACTGAAGGGACTGATACAATTCCTATTCAGTTAAAAAACAGCCCTTAATTTCAGTGGGATTTGGTTCAGATTTGGTTAAACTTGGTAAGGACTAGGTATGCACTTTATAGACAGGTATGTTCAAACACATTTTCAAAGCAACTGTTTGTGAAATCCCTCTCCAGCATAGCCGTTTCACTATATAGGAGAACTATATTGCAGTTTCATGAACAAATTAAAATTCTATGATTCTAACCAAATGCCTTAAAAAACAAATGACCTAAGGACAGACTAATTGTATTCTATTTGTTATTTTAAGTTGCTATATTTTTCCTGTATTTTTAATGCACATATACCTACATATATGTACATATACCTGGTCCTCCACGTACAGAGTTCTACTCCGCCAGTTCAAATCTATACAAGAAATTCCTCTAAAAGGAATGAACCAAGAGACTGATTTAGTTAATATGAGTGAAAAGCAATGACCATTCTTTAATTGAGAAAATGTTAGCTAAAATTTCACCTATGGAGTGTGAGGAGTACAGGGGGACATGCTTATGTGGTACCAGTGGCTTATATGGGTGTTAGACAATGTGGGGGCAGGGAGCAGATGGACCATGAACTTTTATACATCAGAACACCCCAATTAATCTGAAAAGTAAAAATAAAGATGAAATGCCATGTTACTTTATGCAGAACAATATTTTCTTCCATTTCAACCTCCTCAGAATTTTCTGATTTTTTTCTAAGATTGTTTTTCTTGCATGTAGTATCTGCTTAAATTTGGGCAGAATTAAAATACCTAAACCATGAGTTTCTACTGTATATAAATATATATCGACCGAAAAAAATGAAAGGGATGAATATGCCTTAAAAAAAGAAGTCAAATAACTTCAGAATAAGAAATTATCACTCTTGAACAAGTACTTTTTGTATACAAGTCTAAAGGAGTTTTACTAATGGTCTCACTGTAGGAGCAGAACTGACTCCATAATCTCACAGACCATATGTGAAAGTAAATGAAGGTATTATGCAAAAAGATATAGTATAGCAGGTTACAAGGGTTTCTGCACTCATGTCCATTTGGGAATCTTTAAACCTATTGGCATGACAGTACTTGGTAACATTTTGTTTACTGAGTGCTAAACTGCAGGATCTCCCTTCTCAATTTGGGAGCTGCATAAAATATATATTTTTTAAAGCCCATTACATTGGGAAAGGCTTAGTATGACTATGAATAATCAGAGAAGGAAATAAGCAAGGTAGAAATGGTTTGTGTGATACAAGTTTGTAAGGTCTCTGTTCAGTTACCAGGCAATAATTGTTAGTGCAATTAAATAAAAAAAAAAAAAAAAAAAAAAGAAAAAATAAAGAAAAAAAGAAAATACCCCTACTCTTTTATTTTGACAACCTAATCAAAAAGGACCTAGAAACCCAAATATTCCTCTCAGGCTTTGAATAGTCCCTCTGCCCTGGAGTAGATGTAGCGTGGTGCAGTGAATTAATAAAGCCAGAATATCTACTGCTAATAGATTTACCAAGCATGAGAACAGATAGCCAATCACACAATGCCAGAACTACATCCTATGGAAAATGTTCAAACTGACAAAAAATAGATAGAGATCAGGCTCCTTTGTGGGGGCTGTAAGGTCTTTATCCCACTTCTGTAACTGGACAATTAAAAGTAAAGCAAAATTCAGCAAGAGCTTGATTTTCAACACAAGCAAGATATTTTTACCCATTGTGAAAATGAAGAAAAGAAAAATCTCAGATGCAGTAGTGCAAAACAAAAGGCCTTTCCCTGCAAGCATCTGCATCTCTTTGCAGCATTTACTGCTGTGAGGAGCCCTATTGTGGTCAGGCTGAGTCCTGTTAGAAGTCTGCTTGGAAGAGGAAAGTCCTTGCTGGATCAGGATGTAGTTACTTTTCTCAAGAAACAGCTACCGGGTTTGTGAGCTACATACCAAGCAACAAGCTGCTGGTAAATGCAAACAAGAAAATATTTTCTTGACTAAATAGTCAAATTTGATGTTAAAAAAACACCTGAGTGGAAGTTGCAGAAATGCAGGCAGTCACCGGTCAATAAACATTATTTTTTAAAATGTCCTCGACTTCATAAACTGTGACATAATAAAATAGTCTGCCCTGTACTTCAGCATAATTAATACTGGATAGGCCTTTAAAAATTTAGTAAATATTTATGAAATGAACTATAATTTTCTTAGCGTACATTAAAACCTCTGGATCAGTAAACCATCTTCAATTTTTTGCAAAACTTATTCCTACCAAGAAAGGGATCACATTTGCCTTTATTACTTCTACTATGGATTTGCATGTACCTGTATTTGAGGATGTCCACGTGTGCACATACACATCTATCCATGCACATACAAGGACTTATATATTCACAAGTACTGGGTAAGAAAAACTAAAGAAGAAGTAAAAAATGCACCTTGTATTAATAAGTTAAAACTATTACATAAATTTACAATTATTATGTAAAAAATGTCGTGGTTTCTGATATTAATTTTTTTTAAAGAGCAAAACCAGAAAGCACTCGGAGAAAGTAAAAAAACAAGGGGATATCCTGATTTCCCCTTTTATAGGTTCTTTATTGTTGCATTTCATTCAGTTTGGCCAGTAAAAAAAACCCCAACAACCTAAAAGATCAATTGTTTATCTTTCTGTTCTAGCCATATTGCCTCCTTGCTGTCATGTACTAACAAAAATCAGTTGCTTTTGGTTTCTGACATTAACTATAAAGTATTTTAATTTAAACCCAAAAGATAGTTGTTGTTTTTTTCTTTTCCTTTTCACTAATATACTTTAAAAAATTTTTTTTTAAAGAAAAACATGGGACTTTAAAAAGTCATTGCCATAGGTCCTTTAAGATTACTTTATGGGTCAGTCTTCAATATAATGTCCCTTATTACTGCAAGCCTGATGAGCAGAGCTCCCAAATGTTTCAGCTGCATGACTTGGGACCCTGTTTCTTTAAGTCATGCTATACACGAGTCCTTCAACCTCTTAATAAAGCCTAGAGATGAAGGTGTGGTAGGCCTGCCAGTATATGGACTCGAACAGTTCCGTGTAAAAATCAGTATTCTAAAGTTGGGGTTTTTCTATTGCTCCTGTTTTTCTTAATTTGGTTCAATTAGGTTGGCCTTTTGCTACAACTGCATGATAAAAACATATACACATGAACACACACACACAGTTAATTACAAAACTCTATATAAAATTGTGCAATACATGCCAATAAATCCTATTTTTGTGTCATGGATTCTTCCTTCCTATCCTTTCTGGCCTCAACTTGTCATAAAGCAGGGAGCATGTGCTCCCCTCTATGCCTTGTAACTTCCATCATTGTCTGCAACATACTGCAGATGGATAATCCATTTCTAAACTGCCTGCAAAGTCCATGTCAGCCCTGTGCAAGGCACAGCAGCACACACAGCTCTCTAATTTACCTACAGAGTAATTAAGGTGAGGAACCCTAACACCAAACTCAGTAGGTGAGGGGAAGATTTCTCACACTTACATTGACAGGGCCTGATGTCTGTGCACTCTACAACCATGATGAACACTGTAAACATCCAAGTGACCAAAAACAGTGGCCAAGCCAGTACTGATCATGTCTGTTGAACCGGTTGCTCAGGCTCACTCCTCTACCTTCTGCCCTGACTCCCAATTTTCACCTCCTGTGTTCCCCAGGAGCGGTCATCTTGTGTGCATTGTAGGAAACAAGGTGGGAGGAGCAGTGTAGCAGGGGAATCAGCTGAGGGCCCTTTCCAGGAACAGGTGTCCATGGAGGTGGGTGAAAATCTGGGAGACACAATGGAAGGAAAACAGAGACAGTGTGTGTGTGCCTGAGTCAGGACAAAGAAGAAGGAACAATTAAATTAAAAAAGGGAAAAAAAGGAAATGAAAAAAAAAAAAAAAAGGGAAGGAAGATTGAAAGAGGAAAATGGGAACTGTCTTGCATCATGAGCTGCATTTAGTTATATCTCTACCTGTGCCATATCATGCTTTCCCAGCAGATGTTCCTGTGAGAGTAAGGAGAGTGACTGAGAAGCGTTGCTTTGACGAGGGTGAGTCTGGAAACCAACAGCGGACAGGTCTGTTTTAAAAGCCTACCTGTCACTTTGCTAATTTGTTTCTTTTTTGGCTTCGTAAATCCTGATTTGGAAGGAAAAGAGAGTTACCAAATATATTGTCAGAAAACAGCACCCCCCAAAAGTCATGTCATCTGTCCCTCTCTTTCTACCTCTTTGAGAAGAAATCCAATTTCTTTTCCAACCAGGAATTGTGCCTGGCCTTACGCTAGGGACACATGGGCTGGAGACTCTCTGAGGAGCAAGGGGCCACAGGAGCAGATCTATGACAAAGGCTGAGAACTGTGCCCAGACAGGGAACCCCTCACTGCACCATCCTTGCACTGGAGATGGACCAACAAACAGCAAATTAGCAATGAGTATATGTTCACATCAAAACTGGCAAATGTATTGGCACAGCCAGGAACTTCTAACAGATATGTCAAGATATTTCACATCCTCTTAGCAGAGAAATAGGTCTTCTATTAAATCACTGGCCATTTCTAATGTGACAAAACGGAGCATATGAACACATGCTGAAAAAAAACCCTAAAATATAACAATATAATTAAAGAGATTTAGAAAGGAAACCAGAAAGTGATAGAGACCTGGCATCAGCTTGTCACTAAGGACAAGGGCAACTACACCAGGCACGCAGAATTTTACTCAGTCACTCAGCCAGGCTTTCCAGAAAGAGAAAAACAAAGGTATTGAGATGTTTCTGTGTTGGCTTTTGTGTCTTTTTTTGGGTGCTTGCAGCTCACAGTACTTCTGTTAAATTAACACTGCTGACTATGTATTCTATATATTGAGGTTAAATAACTGATCGTCTCACGGCTGCTGACCACTTCTCCTCAACCCTTCTCCTAATAAACTGGCCTTTTTTGTCTTTACTCCTCTCCCAGCAAATGCTGATGTTTTTTCTGGACTGGACACTATGTGCCATCAGTGCAAGATCAAACACCATCTCTTCTAGGCCACTTCCTCCTTTCCCTCCTGCTTGCAGTGAGGGTGGACACCAGCATGGGTTGACTTACATCTGTACAGCTGGGACTGTGCTGTGACAAGCTGAAAAACAGTACATGTTTTCCCACTGTTTGTCCCAATTCCTCTATCGGAAAATAACCTTATTTTCTTCAGTAAAGCTATAAACTCAAGGGTGTGGTGGGCCTTGACTCGGCAGTGCTTTCTGCCTCCCACACCTCTCTGGTAAAAACATTCACATGAGGGCAGATAATTCAAAGAGAACAAAAATGGAAGAATCACATCCTTTAAAAAGAATGTAATTTCTCCATGGCAGTGTCCCACTGCTTTCCATTTTTCCTTCAACCATGCAGTCATTTTGAAAAGGCATCATTTAAAACAATCAAATTCTCAGAAGAAATTTTTTTGTAACTCTCCTTTTCAGAGAGGTTTGCACACGAATTGAGAATTTTCAGGTTTCCCAGGTAGATGAACCTTGTCCACCCGGTTACATTACATGATAGGTTACATTATTTAGCATGGCATTATTCCATGTTGTTTACTTATAGCTCGCTGAAAATAAGGGATGATGGAACACCTTTTCCAGGGCACACCCTGAATTTATTCTTAGTAGATTGTTTTTCTATGTTCTTGGCCTAGCAACTCACAATTCTCTGAGCCCTTTTTAAAAAACTACTTGCCCACTTTCAGCTATGGGAAGAAAGTGACAATAACCCATTCAGTACCTCCACTGGTGAGCAAAGGGGGCGACTTCAGAAGACAGCCTGGCCACCTCCTGGGAGACAGAGCTGCTGCAATGGGAGAGCATGGATTTGTCAAATTCAGAGAATGAGCTTCGGGGATGAGGGAATCCTCTAATAAAATAAACAGAAAATTAAATTCACCTCTCTTTTCCTCTCACATGTCTCCCATCTATGCCTGCCTGGAAGAGAACAACGTGGTACCTAGACATCAGCATTCAAAACACCACAACTCATTGGCAAACACAGGGGTCACAATTCTCCTCTGGCTCGACTGCAGGGAATCATCTCTTTTCTCCTGCGGAAGTTAATGCTGCATCCTGGTGACCAGCACAGGTACTTCAGCGCCCAAATGCGTGTCCTTGTCACCACACTTACAGCTCAGCCCGTGACTACCTGCACACGGACAGGAACGCGGGTCACAGGAAGCACTTGAGCTGTGCTGAAGTTTGGACTGTGGCCGTGCGGAGTAGATGGTGTCTACTAACCTCAGAGAGGTTCTACAGAGACTAAAGACATATTAGAAATGAGACTCTTGTCGTGCTGCTACCATGATGCATTTCTCCATGTGCATATACGAAAACTAATAAAGCATCTTCTATCATCCTTCCAAACCCATCTGAACAACAGCATCAAATATGCTACAAAACACAGGTAGCACTTCTTAATTTAAGTGGGAATTTTGAGTTTCACAGGGACTAGTTTTGTAACTCTCTTCTACAAATTAAGAAGCTTGACTATCCAGAATTAAAACAAAGTGCTAGAAAAATATTTCATTTTATATTCACATGCATATTTGTGCATACATGCAGCCAACACTGTGCCCCTGTGTACTGTCCTGAACAGTACTTGGTCACTTATGCAGAAAATTGCATGTATTTAAATAAGGTGCAGTTTCTTCTCCCTGCTCCAAACAAAGTTCATGGACAATGCTGCTCTTTTCTGGTTATATTTACAAATGGAAATGGATTATATTTACAAACAGAAACAGCATAGTGTCATTTCAGACTAAGTTTGGCTGCTGCAGTGCTCCTCTCTGAACTTTGCTAAATCTACATCCTGTATTTTCCTCCAGACTACGTATCACATTTGCAGTACCATAAATCTGCCAACCTCTCCTACCATTTCTATTGCTAATTAGGCTTCATAGGGGTAGCACTCTCCCACTCCCTACGTTAGATAAATGCAGTGTCAGCTAAGCATGCTGCAAACACTACTACGTGCATAACTGGTTGTCAGGGCACTTCCACTGGTCATCCTAAGACAGTGATGACAACACCGGGAACATTTTGACAAAACACGCTTCTGTGGACCCTGCCAGTGAGTCAGCAAACCCTATTTAGTATTCCATAACTAGTTCCCATAAAAAAATTCAGAAAAAGAAAGAGCAATAATAACTTTTTGTCCTTTTTCTGGGGGGTGCGGGGGGGCAGGTGGGCAACAACATGATGCCAACCAAATTAACCCACCCTGTAGTAGAAAAGCTGAAAGATATTTATTTTAATTTTTAGGAGAAGGCCCTGTAGACATATATTTAAAAACATCTAGTGTTTCAACAAGGCCTGGTAGTTACTGAAAGTTACACAAAAAACAACCACTACATAACTTGTCTGAAAATATAATAATACAAATAAAAGGTAATTTACGTGAGTCCTTTATAAGAGCAATCTCTATATCCAGAAATGAGATGGCAGCATACTACAGCTAATGCAAATATTATAGCCAAATATATTTGTGGTAACACATCTAAAACAGAAAGAATGAGAACTGATGTGCAGATGATCTGTAAAAAAACTCAAATACTAATAGAAACTGGGGGAGAAGAAGGGTAGAAGAAGGGTAGAAGAAGGGTGGGGTAAGAGTGTTAAATCATTATTTCATGAGGCCCGTATTCACAAAGAAATTTTTTACAGATGGTTGGAGGTATTTCTCAGCCCTTAACTGACAGGAATACAGGAGGCTCAGAGGCCTTAAGCAGCAATTCTATTCATAGGCCCTTAGCCTTTATATAATTGTATTAAGTGCAGTAACAGACATAAATTAACATGCACTGACCCCGTGCTCCTAGCAATGTATGCCTTGACCTTTTAAGAAACCTCAAGAGTAGTAATAGTTTAGTATTTGATACATCCTCTTTTGGGGGAGATTAAATGCTGGTCTAGGAGTTGCATGTACTCGAGGCTCTAACAGGTCTTACCCATCTTTGGCTACGAGAAGCTGCTTTTCTTTCATATCTTTATGTAAGCAGCGTTTGTCTATTTGGTGGCAAACAAACTGATACCAGTAAAGCACTGCTAAGCTTTTTGGGTCCTAACAGAGTGTTTGACATAAGTCAGGTGGCAGGTTAGGAACCCCTAACGTCTGAAGACATCTGCCCATAACAGCAGCTTTCTGAAGGAAGACATTTTTGTTGTTTTACAGCAAAGCGTCCACTGCAGTTTGTGGGCAGATAATGTCCATCAAGAAATTAGATGCCAAAATAAAAAGACAAAAAGGGACTTCTTGCAAAAAGCCTTTCTATGTATTTCATTTACTCATAAATTGAATTTAAAACTTAAAATACGAAAAATGAATTTAAAATTAAAAATATAGAAAGACTTTCTGCAGTTACTTATCTGTAAACTTTTCATTTTGTAAATGGAACATACTTCATCTTTCTCTAAAATTGCCACGTCTGGAAACAGAGCAGGGGACAATGGCTAAACATGACTGAAACAAGGATGTTTGGTTGCTTACTGGGAGAGGGTCCTTTTGCTTTTAAAACATGTGCTATCAATTAATTTACCTCACGACTACAGTGGTACACAGTAATTTGTACTAGCTGTCTCAAGGATTGTGGGTTAAAAAAAAAAGAAGAAAAAATAAAGAAATCTACCAGACAAAAAGTACGAGAACTGCAAATGTCAGACAATGCATTTAACCATGAAGTGGAAGAGTGTTAACTAGTGAATGAAGAAGGAAAGATAAGGGACGTAAGGAGATTTTAGGCAGTGCTCACTAACTTTTTTCCTTTTCCACCTTCTTAAGACGACAGGTTTCACTATAAATCAATGCGACAGGCTGTTTATATACAAATTGTATCAGATTTACGTGGATTTGTCCCCCTGTTTCAATGCCCTGACCACCGTACCACCATCCTGGGCTTTTTCCCATGTGTGATGAGGTTGTTGCCCATGCCTGGGGGCAGCAGGTGCTGCCTGGGGCCCTGTCGGTGCTGGTGGTCCGAGGGCAGCTGTGGCCTAGTGCTGTGTTAGGCCAAGCCTGGCTGTATTCACTGCCGGGGTCCGAGGGAACAGCAGCAGCCGGAAACCCAGACGGATCCCCGCTTTCGGGAGGGCCCCTTGTGAGGAATCCCTGGGGGTGTGGGGAAAGCCCGTCGCTTCTCTCACCTGCCTGCGGCCCTCGCTGCTCCCGCGGCGCCTCCGGCCTCGACGGCGCGGCCGCACCTGCGGGGAAAGGCAGAGGCAGACGAGGGTTAATCGCACCCGAGTGGTTCCCGCAGGGGTCTCCGCTCCTACCCGACTCACCTGGCTGCGGCTTGCCCTGAAGCGTCGAGGGGAGCGGAGACTGGCTCACGGCCCCACCCGGACGTCCGTGTCACCCGTGGGGACACACACACACACACACACACACACACATACACAGTACCAGAGCGGAGCCCCTCCAGGTGCCTCAGGCCCAGACCCGGCACAGCACGTCGGGGGAGGCGAGGCCTCCGGGACGCGCCTTGGCAGGGTCGGGCAAGAGCCCGACGGCAGGAGGAGAGGGCCGGGGCTTCGCCAGGGCAGCCCGGAGGGGCTGCCGGGGGTGGGTGCCCGGTCGGGTGCGGCAGGCGCGGCAGCGGCCCGGACCGCCCGACGTGTGCAAGTGTCCTGCAGCGGACAGGAACCTGCGAGGAGCCAGGGCAGGTAGAGGGGCAGGGCTGGGAGCGGGGCAGGGCGGCTGGGGAGAGGTGCGCTGTGGAGCTGCGGCGGCCGCGGAGCCCGGCCAGGATCAGCCCCCGAGCAGAAGGGAGCGGCTCCCGCTCCACCCGCAGCGGGCGCAGCCCTGACCATGGCAGCAACAGTTGGCTGGCAAGGTAAAGAGACGGGGAGCTGCACCATCGTGGCTCGGATTTCCCCTCGCGCCTGAGCTGCCCCCCCAAATCAGTCCTGGTTTCCATTCTCTTGAGGGACGACAGTAGGCAGGTAACAGAGAGGAGGTTTTTTTAGCCTTAACTTGGCTGATCCCTCTTATCACATCTCTCTTCTTTTTTTCCCAAGTTTCCTCTACCTTGTATCTCCCTTTAGAATATGATCACATGAATAAAACCCCCGTAAAGATGTTTGCTATCGACGGGAAAATACAAATGTCTTTTATTTTTTTTTCTCTAAATAGAAGAGGATAAATAATTATGAAAATACGAGTCTACTTAAAAGATATTGTGACCCTTCCAACCTTTGTTTTCATCAAGCCAGCTAGTGCTCAAGCTACGTGTCCTGAGCAAGAAGGAAAGGAGGGAAGAGAGCAATAAGGTGCTTTTGCTTTGCTTTCTTTCCTTGCTTGTCCCTTAGCCGGCCTTTTACTCTTCTCTAAAGTGCGAGCAGGTCTTCAAAATATCTTTTATCTCTCGAGAAATGTTAACTCTTAGACTCTGGTCCTCACCCGATCTCTCCAATGCAGGCTTCCCTGAAATGCAAGATCAGCCCTTTCTCAGCCGGATCTCCCTCCGTGCCGCTGTCGGGGGG
>WEKY01000312.1:31099-41707 GCA_013390045.1 Picathartes gymnocephalus | reverse complement strand
CGCTACCACTTTACACTTGTATTTGGGTACTGTAGCAAAAGACAGATATTGATAAAACCAGGATTAATTCTGTATATTTGTCAGGCAAACAGCCCCGTCTCCTAGAATGACGCAAATAACAGATTCTATGGCTCTGGCTTTCTATATTCTGCACCCACGCACTCTGCTTGGTCTCCCACGGAATCAGCTACAGAGAGCAATGATCCAGATTATACAGAGAGAGGGGTGGGGGAAAGGGAGAGAATATCAAATGAAATTGCAATTAAAAATTATAATGCTGCTATTGTTTGTACACAAATGGCTAAACCTGAGCTTGCACAGTGGTACACACAGACACACACGCGCACCCCCCGAGCCCCCCGCCTCAAATAGCATCAATAGCAACCAGACAAAAGAGAATTGTCTTGCTGATAAATGCGGGGTTTATCTGGCCAAGAGAGGGATTTTCTTTAAGCACCACACCTTTCCCTGCTCCCATTAAGCAAAACACATCTCTGAAACGACCTCTCTTGCCACTAAGTGCGTGAAGAGGGGTCAATTAACAAATGCAGCCGTGGAGGGGAGGGCACGAGGAGCCCTTCCACGGTCCCAGAAGAGCTAATGAGGACCTTGAAGAGCAGATCGCCTTCCCTGTCTCCCAGTCAAAGGGATGCAGCTCTTTCTTAAAATGCCTAAAAAAAGGCAAATGCAAAGGGCTGTTGCTATTTTTAAACACATCTCTAATTTGTTGGAAAATGGCA
The DNA here is from genome assembly GCA_013390045.1 of Picathartes gymnocephalus. Lineage (NCBI taxonomy): Eukaryota > Metazoa > Chordata > Aves > Passeriformes > Picathartidae > Picathartes > Picathartes gymnocephalus. The sequence goes on along the minus strand of WEKY01000312.1, from coordinate 40,967 downwards.
CTAAAAGCATTAAACAACCTCCCCGCCCCGGGGACAGGCTCAGGCACACACGCCAGCACCCGAGGGAAAGCCAAGGTTTATGGGACCATCACTTCACCAGGTGAGAATACCCTACCATGCCCTGCCCACCAGCCCTTTTCACACCTTGTATGAAGAGAGAAGCAAAATGCTGGGGCAGTCAAGAATCCAGTAAGTTATTTACTATCTAATTTGTACACACATGTTCCTTATTTATTAACTCAATTATTACCAACTTCTTTTGCAGACAATGAGTTTCCTAATGTCAATAAACTGCAATCAATGAGGTAAGGTTGTCTCCTCTGTCTCTTAGCAAGACAATGCCATTGCAAACTATGGTAGTGATAGAGCAGCACACAGGGAGGTGGACATCACACACCTCTATGAGATCACATCATAGGCACTGTCAGGCTTGGGGAGACAGATTAGGCATTTTAAAATGACTACACACACTCTCTGGTAGAAGTGAGTAGATCCATTCTCATTCACACATCTCTGGCACGCCAGCCACAAATCCATCTTCCCAGGACTGGGACAGATGTTGTGCTTCAGACTTAGGAGAAAAGCCCAACCTAAACCTAAACATTTACGGTTTTTTTCACCATATACACCTGGAAAGCTGCCCTTTATAGCAGTAACAGCCCAGAAGCCAGACAGATGCAGAGAAATAACACTGTAGGGAAAGACCTTATACCAAGGACAGATCAAGACACCTCAAGAGCCCAGACAGAGTGCCAGGCACACAACATACTTTCTTTGAGGAGCTGCAACGAAGCTCATCCTGGGTTAATGAAAACATTAGGCAGCACAGGAGTTTGAGGATGGAGGAGTGCACACCTAAACTATCTTCGGTCACTCAGATCCAAGAGCTTTCAGATAGCCCATGGCCTACTGTGGAAGGAGGGGTTGATCATCTACTCTATTCCTTTCCACACACACCCCAAGAGCTTTGCATTTCTCTGCAGTGTTTACTTCTGTGCACGTGAACAGAGGAAAGCTGTTCAGCTGCAGTTTTTCTCTGTCACTGAGAAAAGGGTATCAACCTGGTTGTGTACCAAGGATGATGTCTGAGGCAGGTCAGGAGTGGGCATACTGGCAAGCATTGCAGCTCCTGGACCTCAGGCCCTCTCCTGCCATAAAGATGCAGGAATGGAATTCCCTTCCTGCTTTACATCCTGAGCAGCTCCTTGCAGTCACATATGTTGGTTTTTTAGGTTTGGTTTTGGTTGTTTGCTTGTTTGTGTTGAGGGATGGGGAGGTTGCAGTTTTTTGTGGGTTTTTTGTTGTTTTCTTTTATCCTCCTAAGCTCTCAAATTTTAGTGGAAGAATTAGATCTTCCTACCAAAGGGTTTGACATGTTCTCACGGAACCTGTAGCACCATCTTTCAGCCTCATTTTCATAAAACCAACCTATGTTCCTCTTTGCTCTCCCCTGCTTCTCCAGCCCAGTGCATAATTTCCATCTCAGCAGAACTATCTCCTGTCTTCCCTGCCTGATGCTAAAGGCTTGGTTGAAGTGAGGTCCAGTGCTCAGAGAATCACTCTCATGAAAAAGAAAGAAATGGAAACTATCCAAACTGAAAAGGATGTTTGGCAGGTGACCATGTACCAAACAGCAGTTCCCATTTCTTCTGATCATTAGAAGCACTAAAAAGAAAATCTATCTTCTATCTCGATATTTTAGTTATTAGCCATCTCCTTGTTTTTGAACAATGAAGCCTCTGTGCCAATGAAGTCTTAATGAAAGCAATGGATCCTGTATTTTTTCCTCCACTGTAAAGTGATGCCTGACAGTGACTGAAGCAGCAGAGTCCCCATCAGCTGCAGGTACGTGGCCTTTCACCTATAGCTACTGAAGATGCCAAAGGGGCAGCTCAGTTTCTAACACATATGCTCCACATATCAAACTGTCCTCACCCTCGGAAATTTCCTTTTCAGACTTTGCCCTGATGGATAATGCCCCAGATTGAGATACTACTATTATTATTACTAGCAAAACATTAACGTGCACAAAATTGCTACTCAAAACCAACTATGATCTGACACTTAAAAAGGAGTATACTTTGAAAATAAAACTATTTTAGTGGTATTCATAATTTGTTTTGGGTTTTGATCCAGCAAATTCAAGGCACCACCTCCTTCTCATTTTGGCTTTGTTGTAGCTTGACAGTTACCTCCTCAGAGCCTTGGAGTTCTGCTCACCTGTGAGCCATTCAATAACATAATTGCTATAAAATATTCTCCTAACCCAGTCTTACTCCCACTAACATTTTGAGTCTGTTCTTGGCCTAGTTCACCCAAGCAGCCGAAAGACATGTGATATGTTCCAAACATAAGGAGAACAGAAGATAAACAGAAACAGAATGAAATGCCACCAGGATATTGTAGGATCCCACAAACCCACCTCATCTTTTTGAATAACATTCACCTTGTATCAGGTCAATCAGTAACTTCTGTTAGTTAACTCTGGTTACAGGAAAATGTAGAACCCAGAAGAAAGAGCAATCACATTGAAATGGAAATAAATTAGAGCAACATCTAGTCAGCAATTTGCTGTTTTTTATAGGTGGTGGAGTACATGCTAGTGAAAGGACTGAAGAAGAGTAATTGCTAGTTAAAGCAGAGGATTAGAATCTAGATATTCCACTTCCAATCACAAATTTGCTACAACAAGTGTTGATCTGAAATTTCTCATGGGAAGGCTTTTTTCTTGAATAATTTTGAGGTTCTCCTCAAATTTTAGATGAAGTGCCAATCACTTTATGCTTGGTATATCTACTCATGAAATGAAGATAAGACAATACTCACGTAAACAGGATGTTCTTGAAGATATCTATAGCATTGAGATAATCAATAAAAGTCATCAGTAAGAAGACAGCAGTATAATAAATAATCAGAGATCAGAGCATGCAAGGAAGCAAAATGAGGAAAGGAACGCTTTACCTCCAACATCAGAACAAGATACTGCAGTACATTAGTAAAGAAAATCTCACCTGTGTCAGAAGATCAGGGACTTATTAAGACTTTATTTTATGGAACATTTTGAGAACCTGGATGTATATACCAGGATACCAATAAAATAGACAACTTGTGCAAGTATCATCTCATGCAGATTGTATTAATAAAAACTTTGAACAGTTTGGGGTTGAAATGTCAGTATACGTGGGTTGCTTTGTCATCATTAGCTTTTCTGTTTACATTATAGATGTATATCATTGCTATAACATGTGAAAGGATAGAAACTGGATTTTCCTCCAATGGCTGCAAAATCAGGCCCTGGAGACATACTTCTGTGTAACAGGGATGAAAAGAAGAAAAGCATTAGCATAATGAAGCTGGTGGAAAAGAGTACTAAGTTCTCAATATTGAGGATGATATCAAAAGAAAATCATATCACTTCTTAATAAAAGTTAAACCTATGGAAGAAATACAGTGAATAGGCATCATACTTCAGATACAAGGAGCATAACCTTCAAGGAATCCTGCTACAAATTTGATGAGCCTTTACACTAAGATTTGATTTTCATTAGCCTTTAAAATGGAACTTGTCACAAATAGGACCCATGACTTTTAACACAATGCACACACATATCTGGCAACCACCTTAAAGAAATAGTTATAAACAAGACCAAAGAGATAAGACAACACTTCAAGGTAAATTATACAGGAACTTGAACAGGTAGAAAATAAGGGAAGGTTGTGATGAAGAAATGCCAAAAATCTGTGTCAACTTGTGCAAGTATCAAGCTAGTCAGTATTACAGTCAGTGGGAGAGAATGGGGTATGGATAGGGTGATATTGAAGTAATTTAGGAAGCATTTCTTTACTGAGATAATAAAACATGAAGCCAAAGAATCCATCAAAGAAAAAAAAAAATCAAGTTCTCTCAAGGCAGAAGACAGTGGGGTGGGAAAAAGAAAATACATTAATTTAGCTTCATTTCATAGATGGTGAGGTGAAAGACAAGGTGAGATGCCTAGGGTTATGAAGACATGGCTTTGTGAGCTCTTATCCTGACCTATGGTGCTCCTGTAACACTGTTCTTTCCTAATTTGGTGCTTCTGATTTTTTCTTCCTTATAATGTAGTTCAGTGTGGCTACCAAATATTGCAACATAAAGTTGCTACTCAGCCAGAAACTGCAATGCATATTCAAATAAGAACAGGATGGTGATTTCATCAGTCACTTCTCTACTTACCTTCTGGGGTAACAAAAAGTCTCAAATTCACACTGTTCAGTAGTCCTGGAATTCCTATCTATCTAGACGCTCAAATTCCAGAAATCCACATTCAGTAAAGCAAAAACATCTGGCAGTTTCCAATAACATGAAGGAAAATTAAAACACAAATGGATCAAAAGATCTAGATCACATATGATTTTTTGTCTGAACACCTATTTTTATCCTCAGTTGACATTTATGCACTGTGTGCTAATAGCAAGTTCAACCCTATAAATGGCACCAGGATCCAAGCTGTTTCTGCTCGGATCCAAGCTGTGTTTTCTATGCACAGTTTACAAATTAAGCCACTGGTTCCCTGACTGTGACTGGCAAATCATCAGTGTGTACAGAACTTGTGGAAGTCCCAGGAGGACCAGCTGGGCAAGCACCAATGGCTTTTACTTTCCCAGATGCTGAATCTTCTCAATAGAAACATGCTAGACTTCACTTTCTTTTACTTTGCCAAATAAATGACTGTGTCTTTTAGTACATGGTGTTATTTGGTCATGAATTGGGAGGAGTTAATTCATGTGACTGGGCATAGGAGTGGAAACATTTACAAATTTTTACTGTTACAACATGGTTCAGCTCCCCTAGGGAAAACTGTGACAGCTGCTGGACTAACAGCTATCACTGAGAAGACAAGACATACTATGAAAGTCGCAGGAAGAAGGACACACTTCATTACTTGGAAGAGTATAGAAAGTCCTCAGAAACACCACTGCATTGCACACACTTGATCAAACCACTACCACCAGCCAATATATGGCCAAATGTGGGTAGGGGAACTACAGTAGTTCTCTCCATTTTATCCCCTCCAAAGCACAGGATGGGCAGCAGAGTTCTATCTCTGGGCCTTGCTGTGGCTGTATGTACATCCTTTTAATGACAGGAGAAGTGTATTAATACTTACTCAGCTCATGATGTGAACTGGATGCAGAAGTATCATACATAACTTACTGAGTATTAGTAGAATACCTGGAGATCCATGGATGAGCAACAGAGAAGTGCAGACTATTATCATATTGCTATAAATGCCTGCTGCAGAGCCAGGGGATGAAATCCATATACTTCTGCAAATGTCTCACAGATCACTGTTTTGTGCTGCTTTTGCAGTAATTGCAATTATTATAGGACTATGTGAACAGAAATACAAAGTCTGAATTACATTCCATGTAATGATTTTCTGAGTAGTTCAAGGTTTGCATATAAAAGCTATTCTGAGTTGTTGTTCAAGACTGACAATGAGTATTTAGCTAAATTTAGAAATGTGTTAATTTTTGTTAATGTTAATATTGTATCAGCTGATTGCTCCTTACATTAGCAACGTGTCACAAGTTAAACTTTCAAACGTGAGCCTCGTTACCATATGCTGGAAATCTCAGATTAAGCTCCCATCCTACCGGATGCTGTGCAAACCCAGAATCAAAAAGTAACAATGTGGAACATTCTAGCTGGGAGCCAACATCTGAAAACAGCTTGGAGCATTAAAACAAAGCTGGATCATTATTCAGGGGGGAGAAGAAGTAAAAACAATTATAGATTATGTCATTGTTACCTACCCACCTGTGATGTAATGGGTACTGGGCAAAAGAGTGGACAAGACTCAGGACCTGCCGCATGAGGTTACAATTCAAATGGAAGGGCACAGAACAGTCCCATGAAAAACAGAGGGAAATTATTTGTGACCCAGCATGGTTTTGTGTTTTGGAATAGTTATATTTTGCAGAAATATTACTGTTGTATTATAAATTATATTATGGAGATGGCCTATTATTTATGTTATAAATTGTATTATTTATATTATAAACTATATCGTGGAGATAATTTTGGTAGGATTACAGTAAGTGACAGACACAAGTTGATAGGCAGGTGATCTTAGGTGGTACAAAGAGAAGTGGAATGTAAGAGCAAGATGCATGGCCTCATACTCACAATGGGAGCCAGAGGGGAGCTGGTGGCTAAGCCTGAAAAGCGGGAGGAACTGAAGCTTCTACACAACAAGAATCTGCAAGAATGCATTGCAATAGAGCAAATATGAGGACTGACACAATCTTTCAGTCCTATTTATGAGCCCAGTGTTTCAAGGGGAAAAATGTCATAGAACATCAAAAATACTCCAATGAATATGAGGATGAGTGGAGCCACTCATCTTGGCTTGATACTAGGTTTTCAATAGGGAAAGTAGAGCTGAACTAACCAGACAGTGAGACTGCACATGGGTGTCAATGAATTTTGGAGTGTCTTTCAGAGAGGTCTGCAGTGATATTGAGAGAGGGCAGTTCTTCTGCCAGAGAGTTTGTGGATTTGTGTCCTCTGGCTCATTTTTCTATAAACTAAAATGGAGTCCAAGCAATAAGCTGTTTTGCTCTACCTCACCAGCATTGATTTTTTTGTCCAGTTCTTCTACAGAATACACAGATTAGAAGAAAGAGTTTTTCTTCTTGTGCCCACAGTTTATAAGGTGGTGTGGAGTTTTCTCTCTGAAGGCTTTTCATGAAAAAGTGGTACTTTCATTGCCCATTTACTATGAAGAAGACTGTATCTAGATCTCCAGAAGTACTATGCAATTCTTAGTAAGACCATTCGGAGAAGTACTGTGAGAAGAAATACAGGATTTTCATCTGTATAGCTGTCCACCTGACACTTAATATGCTGTATGGTAACACAAACGACCACCATCTTAAATAAAAACTTCACTTTAGCTTATTCAGTCTCCTTGAGATAAGTTGCATCACAGGACATAGTTTAATACGGGAAAATCAGGAGTAGCAGAAGACCATACAAATCAGGAGTCTTAATAAGGAATATCCTTCTGCACAAGCATCTAAACCAACATAAGCATTTTCAGGATAAGATCCTCTGTTGATGCAGTCCTGTTCACTGTTGGACTAGGAGGAGATGGTAGTAGAGAGAAAGGACAGGGCAGAAAAAGGGGTAGTGGTTAGCTCTTTCAACACAGAGAATCCATCTAAACCTGACATGAAAAGACACAGCATCTGGAAAGCTGCAGGAAGGTAGATGAGCAGTGTGCAAGCTGGAGAATTCCCTCTATTGCACAAGCTATGCAAATGTAATTGTAGGCTACAAAGTGCAGTGACTCATAGGTGAAGTGGATGTGAGAATATCTGGGTTAAAGAGAATTTGTATAGAGAAGACCATGTGTAGGACCTCAAAAGATCCCAGAGAGGAGGAAGTGAAAGGAGTTAATGAAAACCCATTACCAGGAGTCATCCTGCCACAGACTGCTTTCTTGAAGTGTCAAGGGAGGACCTCCTGAAGCTGTTTAAACCTGGTGGCATTTCAAAACATCCAGATATCCAGATCAGTCAAAGATTCGGGGGCTGGGGTAAGGAGCAGAGAAAAGAAAAGATGAAGCACACACCTCAGTAAACAAGGCTTGGGAACAACTTGGGGTTTTGGCAGAAGATGATAGAGAACATTAAACAAAAAATCAGAGGCATTAATACAGATTATCAGGGCACAGGCTGGACCCAAACCAGCACCCCAAGGTGATGCACTCCAGCTGCTATAATGTTATGTGGAGGAAACAAGAGAGTGGCACTGCCCCGTGGTGTTTCATCTTCTGCAGTCTCACTACTCAGATGACCCCAATGACACATGCATCAAGATTTAAAGGCATAAAATACAAGATTTCCATGTTTCCTCAGCTGGACAGGCAAATGACAGATGAGGTGTCAACAGATGGCAGTAGAGGTGATTCAAGGCCAAGTTAACTTGAGATTCCCATATTTCTGTGAGGGAGGTGGACTAATGATGCAGCAGGCATCAGAAGAATTAAGTGTTGGATATGTTCAAGACCAGGTTGGATAGGGCCTTGAATAATGTGGTCAAGGGGAAGGTGTCCCTGGGGGCTGGAACCAGATGATCTTTAAGATTCCCTCCAACCCAAACCATTCTATGACTCTATGACTAAGAAATGAGTGCTTTGTAACCAGCAGCCCATCCTAGACAGATCTGTCCTTCATGACAAGAGGTGAAAACAGTGTATGAGCAAGTGTGAAGGGAAAATATTGCCTCCTAACCACCTCACTTTTGACTTTCTGCATGACCTGCCATGGCTTTGACTTCCACTGCCACCTCACCCTTCGGAGGCACTTGGTCATCACCCTGCAGTTGCATGTTGTGTCCCCTCTGAGGTCAGGCTGCTTCACAGCTCCACTGAGTGCCCTGAGATTCCTCAGAAGAAAAGGCACTGCCCAAGGTGTGACACATTACTCACATTGTGCCCTGTGTCAGTTGTCACAAGGTATTACTCTTCTAGTTACATAGGAGTTGAGCAGGATCCTCTGAAGAGAAAAATGCTTTCCACTGGTTAGAGCAGTTGGTCCCTACAGCTACTTTGGAAACCTTCTCCTCAGACAGTGAAGACCATCCAACTTTTTCCAATTAAAAAACCTGCTTGAAATTAGTAATGAATCAAACCCACTCTTCTCAGGCAAGACATCTCTTGATAACAACGTCGAGTGCAGCAGTAGTAAAAAAAACCAGGATGTGCACCACAGATGGCTGCAGCCAAGGTGGAGATTAAGAATCAGTAGCTGCTTAAATCCCCATTTCTCTCAAGCTAACAGTATCTGCAATTTGCAAGCCATGGAGAATTTTGGCATCTTGGCTTGCACATTGCAGAGCAGCAAAGTTTGGAACATGTAATTCTCTTTAGTTTCTCTATAGATCAGCTATCAGAAATTACTATGTATAAAGATTTCCCTCTACAGGTGGTTAGAGCTTGTAACAGCCTCTCACTTTCCTGCATCCCTTTAATTAGTATTTTGCCTCATCATTTACTTTGTTAGTATTTTACCTATTTCTCCCCCTCCCCTGTGGAGTCTATTCCCAGTGGAGGCAAATTCTCTATGCAAGAAATGTCAACTCCCTTCCATCCTCCTTAAGCTTCAACGCTACTGACTTTGACTCTTGCTGCAATTAAAATTTCATTTGCAAGCTCGTTTCCCCAGTGACTTGACGCCTTCCTTCTCCCCCCACCCCAAAATGTGACAAAAATGAAAGTTGCAGCCTCTACAAAAAGTGTTTATGGGTCTTAAATGCAAAGCTCCCTGCCTGCAGTTTGAGCTCGCAAACTAGCATGCTTTCCTGCAGGAACATCAAATGCACAGGACACACGACACAACAGCCTAGAGAACACTTCACAAGGAGGGGGAATGCAACGCTGTCCAGTCTTTTCCAAGGCAGGCAGGCGAACAAATCAGAAAAGTCTACTTCTTGTAAAAGCATCTAACAACTGAAATCAGAAAACTTTGCAAAAAACAAAAGGAAAACACCTGCACACACACACGCACGCACACGCACGCACACACACAGAGAAACCTACCTTGCAAAATCTTCTTCACTTATTTTTGTGTGCAAAGAAAAAAAAAATCAACAAAGTAAAACAATCCCCAAACAAAACAAAAATAAATAACTCCCTCCCGTCCAAAACCGCTTTCCTCTCTTCCCCACGCCTTAGCTGGATTTCTAGGGAATTTGGGGACGGGTGGGAAGAGCCGAGGGTGGAGGGGCTATATAAATAAACTAGAGCGTTTCGAGCTGTGTATCGCGAAAGGCTTTGGGTTTCGCGTAATGTGTGCCTGCACTCTTCCAGGAGAAAGG
>WEKY01000312.1:10291-29683 GCA_013390045.1 Picathartes gymnocephalus | reverse complement strand
TTTTTTTTTTTTTTTTTTAAAGAAGTATGAGAAAAATTCCATTTACACTGTAGATGATAGACCTAGATCTTAGAACCGGTGGTAAAGGACAGTAAAAAACATGGATGGAGATCAGCCTTTGAGTCCTTTGCATCAAGGTACACACCCATGGCCAGATAGAGCTATATCTATCCATAACCTACACAATGCAGAGCTGTACATATGTACCAAACAGCAGATCTAATCCTGCAACGTCCACAGTTCAGGAGAGTATTTGAGGATTTTTTCTTTTTTTGCATTGGTGAAAATATTCAGAAACAGAGGCACAGTGCTAGACAGTAATAATTTGCAAGATCAGGCCATAAATAGGGCTCTAGCCCTGCAAACATTTTTTCACGTGCCAAGTGTTAAGACTGTGACTAATCTAATTTGAAATCAAGGGGATTACTCATAGTAGTAACATTAAACTCATGCATGTTTGCAGGATCAGGGCCTAAATGATTAATCACCACTGCAGCTGGGCACTTTTGGGTACACCATTTATTACTTACAATACTTCAGCACTGTATACACTCAGATCCATCCTGGAGAGTGTGCATTGCTCTCCTGTAGTGAAGAATGAGCATCGTATGAATGATTCCTCACAGCATGAGGAAGTATGCAACACACCCCAATATTCATATGCTCAATCTGATATTTGCAATACTGATGAACCTCCCAGAGGCCCTGGCTAAAACCACTTGGGACAAATTTGGAGTCATTTGAGCAAGAAGTTGCAGATGCACAGCCTGCCTGAGATGGGCATCTCCCACGTCACTTGTGTGCACAGAGGCTCCACTCTTAGTTCTGAGGAAGAAATAGAGAAAGACTGAAAGCACGGCCATTGTATGAATCATTCATTCATGCATTCATTCATCTTTTTATTACTACTGATATTATTATTACTACTATTTCTACTATTATTGTCATCATCATCATCCTCATCATCATTTTGCAAAAGATGTTTTGTCCCAGTTCAGACTGGTCTGTACTTTGATATTCATTTCTGCTGGTGCTCAGCACCAGTGATGGCACTCTACTGCAAAAGTGATTGACCTTAGGTCCCCACACGAGCTTGTGGCAAACTATAGACTCAAAGAAAGTGAGTTGCATGTGAGAAGGAAGATGGGCTAAGGAAAGAAGGTTTCCAGGCAGCTTGCTGGTAAAATACCTAAGTGATCCACGTGGATCACAAGGTGCCATGGGCTGTTGGCTAAACCTGAGCAGCACCTGTGCACTGTGCAGGTGACTTCTCTTGACAGCTTTCGGGAGCAGTGTGATATACATGCTTCTCATGTTTTACAAGAGCTCCTTTTGTCCAAACCCCACTATCTCTGGTTTAAACCAATGTTTCTGAGTTCTCTAAAATAAACAGTCCAATGTTGTTTTAGAAACATAAGTAGTCAGGAAAAATCAGTAATGACTTACTGAGGGAAGATAGAAGACAGTTAAAAACAACAGGATTAGGTTACCTGGAGCAGGGAAAGTGAATGCAGTCAAAGAAAAACAAGCAATTTGGTCATCTACTCCAATAAGTCACTGACAAAAAATCCCTTTAGCACAAACCATTCTGGAGTTTCTAAATTTTTTACATTCTAGGGGTAGTGGACAGAGGGAAGGCTTTGGGGCATGTGTGCTGGCTGAACAGGGCCAGGGTGGGTTGGCTGGATGCAGAAGGAAGAAGGGTCTGGAGGAGAGCACAGTAAGGAGAGGATAGGATTCTGGAGGCACAAAAGCAATTAGAGTGAGGGGGTTAGAAGACAACAGGAAAAAAAGCAAGGGAGTAGACGTGGGGCCCTAGCTCAGAAGTGTGGTGAAAAGCCTGGTGCAGAATGAAGGCCAGGTAGGCAGTGAAGAGGACAAATTAGAAACACCTCCCATTGCCCTCTGTGTAAGCGCAGTAGAGGGGAATTCTGCTGGGCACCAAGCATGTCTCTGGCCAGAGCTACCTGGAGTTGTGCAGACATTGTTTTCTTTCATGTGGCACTTCTGTTTGACCAAGAATGAGTTTCTGAATTTCCAGAGCTGTCAACTCCCTTCCCAAAGGGCTGGGAGCAGCCTGGGGCTGGCCCTTGGCTCTCATCTCTTGTGCTGCCACTCTGTGCATGGTACACTCACACCTCAAAGCACTGCCATGCTCTTACTTGCCCACAGGTATGTCAAACAACCTCCAAGTGTGATGTGGGAAGCAGAAGGGTAAAGCTGGGATGGACATGTAGGAGAAAATGAGGGAGGAGAGATGCAAACAGAGCTGCATGTAAAGGAAGGGGAAGGTGTCAGAAGGTATGGAGGTACAAAGTGTGGGTGCAATGGAGGAGATTTCAGAGGACCTGAAGCACTGTAGGACATAAAAAGAGCCCAAAGGAATATGGTAGATGAAAGCAGTGAAAAAAAATGGGAGAAGCTGAGCAGTTCAGATTTACAAAGTTGAGAACCAATACCCATACCTCACAAGGCTTTGAGGCACTTTGTTTCAGGTCTCCTGTTTGTTGTATGTGCTCCCTTCATGTTTGTCCTCTCCACCTTTCAAAGTGTAGTCAGAGGCCCAGGCTACTCCACAGTCCTTCCCTAGCTCCTCTTTGGAGCTTCTTGCTGGTACCTGCAAACATAGGAGCATAAAGACGAAAGTCGTGTGCAAGACAGTGAACCAAATCCAGTGTGGGGACTTGGGCTCTCGACATGGAAAAGGTTACATTTTTCTAGGGGTGTGTTTATTTGTGTGAACTGAAGAAGACTTGGTACAATTTGGTATCCCAAAACATTGCTTGGAGGGAATTAAATTTCCTTCATTTCCTTTCAGGAAGTAGAAAAGCAGAGAGTGGGTGAAAGCAAGCAAGGAAACTGAAGAGACCCAGAACTGTGTTGCACACATTGCTGTTTGCAATATGACCTCAACTCTGCCTTCTGTGTGCTGTGCCACAGCAGGGCTCTCATGCCATTGCATGCACATTGGAAATGAGTATGGATGACTCCTGGACAGAGTCTAATGTCTCCCTTGCTGGGACAAAACACAAGGCAAAGTTACACAAGCAAACAGGTGCGAGCTAAGCTTGGCTTCTGTTTGAGTGCTGAGCCTATATACATCATATAAAAAGATATATTGACTTTTCCCTTTCTACAAAGATTCCTTCTTTGTAATGGCCTAACTCACCTCTCCCAGTGACCAGGAGATCACACCATGAGGCTGTGGACAATTCCTGCAGACACATTGGCCAAACCTCTGCTGGTGAACCAAATAACCCACACTCCATCTCTCAACATAGACCTTGCAGTGTATCACGATATCAGCTTTCCCAAGCTACTCTGACAGACAATCAATACAGCTACAGTCAACACAGTTAATACACTCAGAATAGATGCAGATAAATGCTGGATTTCCAATTTGTTGTTTGTGATTCTAATAATAGCACACCCAAAGAGAGTGTCTCAGGTCTATTTATTAGGCTCCTCAGATTTTGCCATGCCATTTCCAGGAGTTAATGCTAGCTGCTCACAGTTAAGATCGTGTTGGGAAGGGATAGTTCTTTTAGCATTTAATTGTTGACTTCTTAGGCATTGCAGTCCTATGACTACTGGAATTTTCTAGAAGAGCAGGGAGTTACCACACCACCTGTGCAGCAACAAATGTTGTAAGCACTAAATAATAGTGAAAGAAGGCAGTTCAGTGTACACAGTGCTGTATGGTTCAGTATAAGAGAGTGTGCTGTACACAAGGAGACTGCAGTCTAAATGAGGAACTGTACAAAGAAGAACAATTAGAAGAGACGAAGAAGGATGGACAAAGTAAGTTACCAAATTTCACTGTGGGTGGGACAGATACATCCTGCGATTTTCAGCTTTTAAATCAAATTGGCATCCTATATTTAAAGGCTATTGGGAATTACTGCAGAAGCTTCAGTCCTGGAAGAAGTACCAGGAGATTTTCAGTCTGGATAAGCTTCGTGGCACATGGCTTTAAAGGTAGTAGAGGACACAGGCTACAGAAAGCACATGAGCAAGTGGCTGTGTCTAGCCTCAAGTCAAAGCAAGATGTCTTTTTTCCCATATGCAGGAGGGTTACCCTTGGAACTTGATGTCCAAAGGGAAATTTCTGGTCTGCACAAGGTGCAAGGAGTCTGATGGATGGAGGATTTATCTGGAATTTAGCAAAAGCAAAAAGTACTACCAAAGGCCTGACAAACTGGTAAGACAGTGAAGCTGACTGTCCTGCATCCTACCTAACCAAACATGTCCCAAGGGCACGCTAGGCTTCCCAAAGCTTTATCCATGCCACACACAAAATGTTGAATGGTGTGGTGTTGCTGTCAGCATCATGAAATTGTTTCTGAAAGGAGTCCCTTATGCAGCAGCCTTGATATGATGTCCCAGGCTTTAGCATAATTGAGGCTGAGTTTGTTTCTGCTGATTTCTCCAACAAATGTTATACACACATGCCACTGTTGTGCCAGAGCATTTTATAGAGCAGAAAGCCCTTTGCAGGTTTATTTCTACCTCTGCTGCATTGTACTCAAAATTTTCAGAGGAGTCATTTTGGGAAACTCATTCAAGACATAGATCTGTTTCAGACTACATGTAAATCCAGCCTGCTTCCCCTCCTCTTTTTTTGTATAAAACCTTGCAGTACCTATGTCTTCCTTGTACCTGTGCAGAGGTAGAGATGGACAGAGAGGGCAACATTATCTTCTGACCTGCATGATGAGGGCATTCCCTGCCTTTTAAAAATGAGATGAAGGGGTTTAAAGACTGAATAATTGAAGTTAAACAATGGTGGCTGTAGGCCTGGTCCTCCCATGCCCGGTTACTTGAGGAGGCGTTCCTTGTGACACACCAGTTTGTCACTATGGAGTAATCCAATATCTCCCCTCTGCATGCTGCAGGTACAGCCTAGCTTTCCCCTTCCCCCTCCCCATCAAAGAAAGGAAAGGGAGGCGGGATATACTCCAGGGAGCAGGGGAAGACTCACTGTCTGCAGCCCTGCCCCTTATTTCAGTGCGGTCTGTAATGACTGGTGGAAGAGCCCTTGTCTGTGCTGGCTGGTCACAGCTCACAGTGGGTGAGGAGTGGCCCAGGCACTTGGAGGGGAAGGGTTGCAGAAAAAGGGCATGGGCTTACAGGGTAGGCAGGATGAATGTTGCCTCCCCAATCCTGATATCTCTTAGGACCATCCCGATCAATTCTCTGTAGTCTAATTCATCCTTGGCTGAACTCCATATCCTGGAAAGTTATAAACTGACTCCTGGCATAGCTGGCTCCATCTTGGATTGAGAATATAGGACTCTAAAAGGCCAATAAACCAAATATTCATTGTGAGATGCTCAGACAGAAAAGTTTCTGCTCATCTCATATTTTCTTTTATCCATTTCATTGGGAAATTTGTTTGGAAGCAAGACTTTACAGTAGTCTTTAGCAGTTCCTAATGCTTTAATTCATCAGAGTACTCACACACACCTGAGACCATAGAAGGGCTGGGCTAAAGCATCCCCAGGGGTCCACACTTCCTGTTCAGCCCCTCTCTCTTTCTTCTACACTGGTTGCCCTTTAGTAAAACCACCCAAGCCCCAACACAGTGCTGTAGGGTAGGAAGAGACAGGAAAAGGTGGGGAACTTACCGTAGTGAGGACGGGTTCAGCCATACCAGGCTAGGAGATGGAGGTGGATGTCAAGTTTGCTTAGAAATAAGTATTCTGCTTGTAAATATTCTTCTTAGCCATTAGTCTCCTCTCCTGTCACCTAGTGAAGGAATTAAAAATGTTTGGCAGCTGAGAGCATTTGCTACAAAACCTTTAAAAACCCAACAAAGCATCGCCAAATCCAGCTTGGGCCTGTGACTATTGCTAAGATCTTCCTGGCTTTGGAGTTGCTGCTGTCATTACTTTCAGGGGAATCTGGGAGCAGAATTAGGCTCTCTGACTCTCCTCTCACCAGAGCTCCCTGCTTCAGCAGGAGAGAGGCACAGAGAGACCCCAGGTGCACTTTAGGCCCCTACCACTTCTCCCCATCTCTCTGTTTCCCTGGGCACAAGCCCCCCGGCCAAGCTCCCCCGTCACTACCCGTGTGTTCTGCAGCAGCATTAACTTATGCACACACCATTCACCAATTGTTCAGCTTTTTTTGTCAATGAAGGCACATTTTATGAATTAGAAGAGCACATGCCCCCTTGTGGCTTGACTTCGCTCCCTGCTCCACACCGCCAGCCCCCTCCGCACCCGGCGGGGGGACTCGGGCACGGGGAGGCTTCGCTCGAACCTGCACAGAGGTTAAAAATAGCCCACAGCACCCGAAGAGATGGCCAGGGTGTTTGAAGAATGAGCTGGAACGACAGCATGCAAAGAAACACAGAGAAGAAAAAGAAAATAAAAAAGGGGAAAAAAAAAAAAAGGCGGCAGCTTGAGGAATAGAGGGATATATATTTCTACAGCGTTTTAAGAAGGGCTTAGCTAACTGAATCAAATTGGAAAGTAAGGCAGCTGACACATAGGCAAAGTGCAGTCCCCTGTTCATCCATGGAGCAGGTACAGCACAGCAAATGGCTTCTGCCTGACCTATATGGCTCAGACACTCACTAGAGACTGTGAGTGGAGCTGATTCTTCACAGCCTTTTCTCTCCTCACCCCTTCCAGTCCCTCACACAGGATTTTCTGGGGTCGACTATAATAGCAGTTTAATCACAAGAACCAGTTTTTACTGAGAACTGAAAAGAATCCCATGACCTAATCCACAGAGGGACTCCTGAGAGGATCGGGTACAACACTTTGATTTGGGAAATACAAGATTAAAGACCAGAGGAGAAGAAGGAAGACTGACAGTGCACAACCCACCCATGGACTTCATTTACAATCAGGGTCACATCCTGCAGTTGTTTTTCATGGCAAAACCCAAGGAGACAGAAGGCAGAACAAACCTCCAAAAGCCAGCAAGAGCCCTGGCATCACAGGTTGTGGGATTGCTGTCTCTGGGATTGTTTCTTGGGTTAGGAACTAGGAATGCCAGAGATCCAATTCCAGCTATCATATCACTCCTTTCCTAAGCAAGTCTTTGTAAAATGAGGATTTAGTTCTCCACCTCCTGGGGGCTATGTGGCTGAATTATAGATGTTAGAAGGTGAAAAGCAATAAACAAGAAATCAACCAAATTGCTGGCATGAGGGAAGAACAGGTATTAATATCATTACGAAAAATAAAATCTTTGTTTCTGCAAATGTGGGAAGGAGTGCTGTCTCATGGTTACTGGAGACAGGGAGAGACAGGACTCCCGGACTGCAATGCTGGTATGTGTGTGGCAGCTTGTTAGGCTCAAACTAAGCACTCAGGGCAGTTTACTCCTTATTTGCAGTTGCACATTCTTTGGTCAAGGATTTCCCTGTTATTTTGAGGGGACCATCTAGCACTGTGGTCCCCATGGGTGGTATTGTGAGGAGACAGGATGCCAGACATAAATCACACAGACACACTTGTGCATGTGCATATTTGCAACCCTTTTCAGTGTAACTGTCTGTCTAGATCATTAAAAACATTTTTGGGTTGGTATCTTACCTTTATATCTGTACACACAAAGACCTCGATCATGGTTAGGGCTTCTGAGAATGGACATAATAAAAGTTTAAAAATACAAACAGTGGTGGGTGTTATGAATGACCTTTGTTTGCTCTGCCTGAGACAGAAAGCCTTGTTTTTCAGTAAGCCTTACACAGTCTTATATAGCTTGTGGGATGTTTTAGTTCATGTGACTGTCAGTTTAAAATACTTGGGTGGAATATTTAACTTGAATACTTTCCACCTTCTTCTCTTGTACTTTGCACCAACCAACACAAGCTTCTTCCCCTCAGTGAGCAGAGTGTCTCTAATACAAGCAATGGCAGCTAAACCTGAAATTGCTGGGTATTGTCCTTCATATTATTATCTTGTTCAAAATATTCAGTCTAGCAAATAAAACTCCTTCATATGTGAGGAGAGCTAAGCCAGTAAACTAGACCTCTCTTTCCTCCTCAGAAATGCAGAAGAAAGCAGCTTGCTAACGTGTCTTTCTTGGGTCCAAGGGCCAGCTCCTTTGGCTCCAAAAACGAAAGGGGACTCAACACTTGGTGAAAAAATTGTAGTTGCCACCTGTTCACAGGAGCAAATTACCAGGACTGCATCCCAAATTTCTCCAGTATGTTTTTCAAAGGTAAAACGCACAAGATTCTACCCAGGAGAGGGCAAAGATGCTTTTGTCTTACTAGATTTGGAGCTCCTGTTAGAAATGTCTGGAGGGTTAGTCCAGTTAGTGAAGACATCCTAGGGATACAATATAGCCCAAATATCTTTGGTTCTCCATGCTACAAGGACATCAACTCCACTAAGTTCCTTGTGTCAGGCCCAGTGAGACCCCATCAAACTGACGTGATACAATGGGAGCTGGGGGTGCTCAGGGCTAACTCCAAAGGGCACTGGGAGCCCCCACCATCACTGGTTGGTTGCTGGAGAAAGATCCAGTCCTGCTGCTGTGGCCACCACCACTCCCAAGTGCAGTGCAGAGGGTGCTCGTTCTTGCTCACCACATTTGCTCTGGTGTGGACCAGGGACTTTGTCCCCTGTTTGGCTCCTCTGGGGTGGCTGAGATGAGAGTCCTTGCCTACCCACGCTGGGGAGGCTCTGAACAGGAAAATTGCTTTCCCCTGCCCATGTCTCTGGCACACCTGGTGATGCCTGAGAGGGCGAAGCTCTTCAGGTCTTTGCATCGATGCAGCCTTAAACAGGGAGTGGGAGGAAGATGGTTGGTGATGGGCTGCACAGCTCTTTGTACTGACGTTATTTCTGCATGATAGAAATTATGAATCCAGGTGGTTCATTCCTTTTGGACCCAGCATTCGAAAAGTGGATGGTAGAACACACCCCATAAACCAGGCAAAAGGTACAGGTACAGAGGATAAAACTGTCCTATCCATCACCCTGGTGTAAACCCTTGTCGGGTCAGTGTAGTCATATCGCCAGAGTTACTTGAGCCCACTGCAGCCACAGCTATATTTTGTATTTTACCTTCCCTCCTTTTCAGCTCCTTGTCACAGTGGGGATGTGACTGAGTCAGGCAGGGTAGGCAGCCTGCCGTGGCTTGGGAATGGAGGTGGGCAGGGGCACGAAGCGCCGGGGCCGGCGGTGGGGAAGTGGGCTGCAGCGAGGGAGCTGCGGTGGGGAGCATATCCTGCTCCTCTGCCTGGTAACTACATTTACCTTGGGGATGTTCACGTTTGTAACGGGGTTGTTTGGAGTTATTCGCCCCCCAGCACGTAGGGCTTACATGCCTGTGCCTAAAAATAGAGTCGAGCTCGCCAGGCCCTCAGTGCCGGGAAAGAGGGCAGCGGCTGAGCTGCCCCAGCGCGGTGGTGCCGCAGGGGCGCGGAAGGGAGCGTGCCGCTGATGTAACCGCGTGTGTCCCGGCCAGGGCTGGGATGTGCGCTGGCTCCATGCTGGGCTCACGTGGAGCCACTCCCGCAAGGTGGTGGTGTGGGGGTGCGAGGGGGCAGGAGGAGGCGGGGGGGCTGCCGGCGAGGCCACCCGGGCTCTACCCTCCCGGAGGAAGCACAGGGCGGGGGTGCGGCTAAGCTGAGCCGAATCCCGTTTTAAAATCTGCAGTTTGGTGCCTTACTGGGTTTTATTTCTCTCTCCTGTTCCTCTCTCGCCCTGGAGTTCTGTAGTAGCCCTGAATTAGCATGTCACGTGTATGGCATGTGGAAATGAATCAGGGGCATGTGAGGAGGAGGAGGACGCCTGTGTCTGTGTTTGCATCCAAGGATCTCCTCTCATTCTGTGTTTGCGTAGGTGTCTAGCTCCCTGCTCCCTCCTCCCATCCCTGCCTGCCTCTCTCTCCCTGCCTCCCTCTCATCCCTCCATCTGGCCAGCCCAGCTCTCCCTGCCAGCTCAAGCAATACCTCAAACAGAAACTGCAGCTTTTTCCCTGCACCCTGTTAGAAAAATAGGGTGGCCCTAGGCTCTGGACATGTACTCGGGGTAGAGCATGCATGCACACACACTCCCAAATCAAGCTCTCTTTCCTGTTCTCCACCTTCCCTGGATTTCTGCTCCTTAGTCAGCACCTCAAGCCCTGCAGACTGCACCAAGGGCAAGCTTATTAATGCTAATAACAACAGAACACAGCCGCAAACCGAGCCCCAGAGCTGCCTCTGTCAGTGGGTACCTTGCCCTCACCCCCTTTTAGGGAACTGCCACCAGCACACGTCTGCATATAAAGCCAGGCATGAATCAAATCCACCCACGAGCAGGGAAGGGAAAATGTCCCCAGTGGGGCACAGGAAGCAGGCAGGAACCCCAGGGAGAGGGGACAGGCATGGTGGGGGGAGCAAGGACCCAGTGACAGCTGAGGGA
Organism: Picathartes gymnocephalus; assembly: GCA_013390045.1. Taxonomy (NCBI): domain Eukaryota; kingdom Metazoa; phylum Chordata; class Aves; order Passeriformes; family Picathartidae; genus Picathartes; species Picathartes gymnocephalus. The sequence continues at coordinate 19,307 of WEKY01000312.1, read as the reverse complement.
GCTGGGGAGGATGCACCGAGAGCCTCTTGGGGGTTGCCACACACATGCCGTGGTTCTGCCCGTCTGCTCCAGCCAAGGTCAGAGCTTGGCACCCCGAAAAAGGGATGATGCCGAGGAAGGGTTGGGAAGCACACTCTGCACCCAGTCCCCTGGATCAACAGGCCACATAAGCCCAGAGCTCCCAGTCCCAGTTATGATTCTCACTGGACTTGCTGCCCCCTGCCCTTGGGACAAACTCCTCTTTTTTTAGATTCTCCTGCTGTACTGAGTGAGATGGGATGTTTCTGCATCCCCCCAAACCCACATCCAAAAAGGCAGGTCTCACTCTGACCAGCACCCAAATACACCCCCAGGCAAAGGTTCCCTCAAGATGATTTCATTCAAAACCCCCATACTAACCAGGAAATAGCTACCTCACATCTCCCTCCTCAAATCTCTTCCAAAACAGCTTCTGGCCCCTGCCAAGCACCGGAGACCGCTCTCCTTGTCCACCTGCCCCCAGCTCCTCTCCACCTTACATGCCATGAACCCCACTCTGCACACCTCCCTGTCCCTCGCTGCCTTCCAGGCTTTTCCCTGCTCTCCTCTCCTTGCCCGGGGCCCTGTGCCCTGCCCTGCCCTGTGGAGTGCCCTGTCCCGTCCCCCCCGGGGGCTGTTGCTGCTGCCGCTTCTGCTGGCAAGGTGCAGCCTAGTGTGGCGAGAGGCTATAAATAGCTCCATAAGCTCCTCTCTCACTGACACCGTTTGGACAGAGGATGGAAAAATAAACAAAGGAAACTCCAGGGTCCAAGCAGCAGCTACATTCCTCATGCTAAATAATGTCAGATTTTCCTCCAAGGTGTGGGGGTAATATACAGATAGGCACTGGGGGGTGGGGGGGGAGCAGGAATCAAAACAAATTATACACACCCAGTGCATGTCAATATTTTGGTCCCTCTCATTCTGCCCTGTAGTAGTTAAGCACACGCAGATTGCCTATATTTAGAAAAGGGTATATTTTTAAATACTCTGAGATGGAGATTGTTTCCATTAATATTGATGGAGCACATTGGAGGAGGCAGACCTGGTGAGGAGCTGTCGAGTGTTGCTTTAGTGACATATAGAGGCCTGAGAGATAAAGGACAGGGCAGGAGCAGAACAAATATTTTGAAATCAAGCAGTGATTACCCTGAAGTTTGCAGTTGTGTTGCTATTTTTACACAGGGGGCTGTTTGCACCAGGAGATTGTTCACAGTTCCCTGGTGCAGAGACTCAGGCAGTGGAAGAGGAATTACATTATCAGGGGTTTATTTTGTTTTGTTGTTTATTTTGTTTGTTTTTGTTTTTTTTTTAAATTGAGGTCAGAACATACACTGCAGCAGAAAGGTTCATCTCAGAACGGATGAAAGAAGGGATGGGCACAGAAAAAAAAAGTTGCATTTATTGCCCAATTCTAGGATGCTAACTCAGCCTTGCTTAGGAAGGGCAACGACTGCATTTTAACAAAATCCTTCCCCCCCACCCCCTATCCTGTCATTATCAAAATAGCCTCTCCCAATCTCAGTATTCCTACAAGGATATGTGAATAGTGAATTTTCATTTATGTTATGGGAGGAAGTAAACAACCAAATAAGATCCGCACCGTAACATGTGAGGAGCTAGACACGTTGGGTATTAAGGGGCTGCCCAAGGAGCTTAGTATGTGAAAAGAGAAAGAGAAGAAAAAGAAAGTAATAAAGACAAAAGGAAAAACCCTTAGCACTTACTTTATAGCTGGGTAAATAGAAGTTGAATGACTTACCCAAGGCTATAGAGATAGTCTGTGGCATTGCCAGGACACAAAGCCAGTGTTTCTATCTTAGGGTAATATCCTTCATATGATCAAGAAGATGCTTCCACTTTTTTTCTCCAAGATGTTTCTGCTTAGCTACTTCACGGGCAGGATGATTTACAAAAGCAGAAATCCCAGGAATCTTCCTATTACTCTCTCGTGGAGGGACATGCACTAGTCAGAGCTGCCCTCCCCATCTGATGTCCAGCATGGTGGGGGGAGGCAGCCCTAGCAGCCTCTGAGGCCCTTCCATGTTGCAGTTATTCCTGTACTCCGTCTGGCTGTGGCAAGTGGGCACCTGGGGTTTGGGGTGGCAGCTGCCTGTGGTCACTGTGCTGCTGCCCGGTGCTGGTAGGGCTGCCCAGGAGAGTGTCCCTGCTCCTGTCCCCTGCTGAGCTGGCGATAGGCCAAAGCTTCCTCACTCCTGGGGAGGAGAGGTCAGAGGAGGATCCAGCATAGCTGTTCAGATACCTAGTACAGGGAGCTTTAGCTCTTCTCCCAGAGGGCTGTCCTGATGACACTGGGGAAATCCACTCCTGAAGGGCTATGACATGTCTCCTATCTCCACCTCATGCCCAGGGCTCAGCTCCTCTCCCCAGCCATGCCACTTGGGGAAGCTCATCTTCCTCTGTAGCCTCCTAGGAGGGAGCTGGCCTTCACCAGCTACGGCAGTTATCCAATTTATCAGATCTGCACATGCAATTAAATCCCCAATCTCCTGGGAAAACGCATTCAGGCACCAAACTGCCCACAATTTTCCCCAAACTTACATGCAGAGGGAACAGATATGACCTGACAGGTAGGAAAGCACTGGGAGCGGATGTTTCTCAGGCTTTCTCTTGCCTCTGTCATGGCCTGACCTGGGTAAGTCATGTTCCCTTACCCAGCAGCACAGAGCAGGAGTAGCTGGGGTAGTCACAGGGTGAGATTAATCAGTGACTTGTAAATGCTTCTAAACTCGGAAACACACATGCCACACAGGACAAAGCCTTTCCCCAACTGGTCTTCACCAACATCAGGGTGAACCTCAAGCTGTCAGATATCTTAAGAGGATCATGGTGGTTTTTCGGCTTTGTTATTTTTTATCTTGGAGTGATCAGCCCAGATATTTGAGCCTTTACCTCACAAATTTCTTACAAACAGATATAGTGAAAGGCAACTAACTGAGCTGCCTCCTTCCTCCAGAGGGAGAGCGGTGGATAGAGGTGGGCATTTCAGGGTAAGCCTACCACACTTGCTGAAAAAACTTCCCTTTAAATATATGTGTGGAGTTCAAATCTATCTTCAGCTAAACCTTTGAATGAAAAATAAGTCGGCAGCCTCATTCCGCCCATCTGATGCACAGGCAGCAAACCCCACACACAGGAGCTTGGGATTTGGGGGAGAAGAAGTGGAGGGATTCCCATTAAGGAAACCCCTCCCACTGTCTGCTCTGGTAAGATGCGGGGGAGGGCTCCTCTCCTTCTCAGAGACATGAACATGAGATCAGTTGCCTCATGGTTGCATAACGCCCTCACTCATTTGAGAATTCATGTTACTCCCATGTAGAGCCAGTAAGAAGAAACCTCATCTTTTGGGGATTAGGGGCTAAGGACTGCTGCTGAGCAATGTCACGGAGCTTGTGTTCCCAGCTGTCGGTCTTGCATCTCATGGAAACTCTTCCCTCTTCTAGGTTTCCTCTCCAAGTGAAATAGCTGCTTTACCTGGGGCTGGAGGTGGGAGTGAGTTAGCATAAATAGCTAACTATATGTGCTGTGTGACTTCCTCAGGGAACTGGGGGCCACAAAATGGGAACAGAATGGATTTGACCTTTTAGCACAATGCAGCCGCAATGTCAGCACACTGGTAAAGACTGACGTAGCATAGAAGATCAACCATTTCTGGAAAACTCATCTTGCCCTTCCAACCTCCCTCTAGTCTGCTCCGTGGCAACAGAAGATGAGATGGACCCTGCTTTTACACTATTGCAGGTTCCCAACTTCTGCAGTTGCGCTATAGCTGTATCTACACTTAGCTGTATCACACTACAAAACTGTATCACAGGTTTGGAAGTATGCTAATTTACTACAGGCTCTCTTCCCAAACCAAAACAGGCTTTTGCCTTCTCTTTATGTTTTGGTTGGGATGGCTCATCAAGCTAATGGTGGCACAGACTGCTCTCAGGGGGTTGTCACAGAGTGGAAGAGCTGGAAGGCACCTGGGTTGCTTTATCTAATCTATCCATCTAGCTGGAGCAGAGTCAGCCGTAATCAAGGTCATTCCTGACAGATGCCAGTTCAACCTTTTTAAAGGCTTTGCCAATATCCTTTACACACAATCTCCTTTTCAAAGGGGACATCTCTGTGCTGCAGACAGCAAGTGCAATGGTTGAGCACTGGCCACACTCATACCTCCAAATGGAGAACCTGGATGGACCCGGCCAAGGTCCTTGGTAACATCACATAAAGTGGACTGGACTGTTACTCCTGGCAGGCAGCAACCAGCTTCCATGCTAGCCCAGAAACACTGAGCAAGTGTAGGTTGTAGCTATAAGCCCTGTGGGCAATATAACTACGAGAGGAGAAACACCGTACCTGCTACTCCTTCTTTTGGAAACCCTTGGAATCATGAAAATGAAATAGGGGTATAAAAAGAAATAGAGCTATGGAAGACAGCTCCAAGGAAGACTTGCAATAGGAGGCTGAGGTATAGGATGACTCTTAGCAGAGCCCCAGGACTAGGATTTCTACTGGCCTGGATGACAATAAGCCTCTAGCTGACAATGCAGGCTGCTGTTATGCTCTGATATAGCTACATGGACAGTGGCACCATGCCAGCTGAGTGTTTTATTCATATTTTGCTACTCTTACAAAGATAGGCTCAAGTGACTCATATGTCACTGACCACATACTACACATTTAAAGTCATTGTCATGGATTTGATTTCTGGGGGTTAGGTTGTTGTTGTTTTCTTTCTTCCTCTTTTTTTTTTTTTTTTTAAAGATATTAATTCCTTTCCCTCTGCTCTCCTCAATTTAATTATGGCCTTGTAATCTGGAAATCTGTAAGGCTCTAGCATGAGGTCGCTGGCTGTCAAGTTCCCATGTTCACAATTAGCAAATGGAGACAAGAAGAGCAGCACTGGAAGAAAGGGGTTTTAACTTAAGATGCTTAAGAGAATCTGTGATCCTGTTGTCTCATCACTGACAGGAGGGCCATGGGTGAGGAAGGTTTTAGGTTTCAAGCCAAGATTCAGGACATTTAAACCAGTATGAAAATCAGACTCTGTTGGACTTTCTAGAGATAGACATTAGGAGGAATTCCTAGGACATAGGAATTAGGAACACTAAAGGGATTTTAAGCCACCCCCTGTAGTATTCAAGAAAAATTGAACAACACTAATGTCTGCTTGATCTTAAATGAAAAGGTCTCATTTCCTCTCAAATGTCACTGAATGCTGGCTTTTGAGCAACACAAGCCTGAAATTACTGAAATTAATTTTTTCATATTCTAATTATCAGTGAATGATTTCTTTCTCTTTTCTCAGCCATCTCATGCTATAATACCCTCAGGGACATCTCACTTAAACTTTGCACTTGCTCCTAGACAGACTCTTGCAGAGGGCAAGGGCCTTCAACACAGTCAAGTGGAAGACAAGAGGCTTGGAAAAGTCCAGTTTGGCACCTCTGGTGCTTCCCCCAGGACTTCTACACTGCACTGACTTGTGGAGAGCACAAGCACATTAAACACAGGGCACGCTAATTAGCAACATCATTCAGAAACTTGCTGGCATGCTTTTGAGTTGAGTATTGGTCCACCATACTTTCCATGTCATGTATGAAAAGTTATGTCTCATACCACACTCCTGCAATGCTAACTAGGCATCCTTAACATAGTTTTAGCTCATTTTAGGATGAACTCAAAGTATAGATTCAGAATGGTACCATCCCAGAATTAAGAAAAGTAGATGTGATATTTTGGGAAAAGATTTCAATTAAATGATTGGATAGAGCTCATGAACATTTTCCATTTCTAGAACAGATGTGCAGACATGAGGAATTCCCTGCTATAAATCCCTTCTTCCCAAGAACCCATTTCCCCCCTTTCTTCTGAGGGAGAATTTTTTTTTTTGAGGTTTTCTCAAAGTGCAGCAGAGTGTAAGCTAGCAAATATTTTACACTTGGTTTTCTCAGAGAAAACACCATACCTGTTGTGACATACCTGTCTCCAAGGATCTTGCCTCTGTCACAGGATTTTCACTACCATCTCAGATGCTATGGAGCCTCTTGCTCATGTCCTGTGCTGAACCACAGTAATGGGTTGTCAGTGAAAGAGAGAGACAATCTCTACACATCTCTCATGCAGGCACCCCAACATGCTGGTTTTGTCCAGTCAGACCTGAAAGTAAAAAAATGAGAGAACTGAGTATTTGCAGACCATAGTGAGAAGGACAAGCACATTTAGGCAATGCTGTGCTTTGTCATGGCGATGGAAAAATTCTTCTACACTGGTTCTTGCTGCAGCCGCAACTGAGACCTTCTGTGGGCTGTATCCCTGCACAGGTGGTCTCATAGTGAGATTTTGAATTGCCCACAGAGGCAGGGAAAAAACAGTGGAATAAAAGTATGTGGTACATTCGAAAAAACATCAGACCTTCTCACTGTGCTTAAACATGGGACAGATGCAGCACCTGAAGCAAGTGATTTCTGTGTAATTCCCTCCTCAGTGTTGATGCTCCATTACAGAAATGAAGGATGATGCAAATAGCCAAAAGCATGAATTCCCTGGTTCATCTTTCTAAATGGCAATCTCCTCAAAAGGCAGGTGAGGGTCTGGAGGCTTGCAGCCCACATGTCCCTCCACCCTGATGTGGTACCAAAGATGACAAGAAGATGGAGGATGCTGTTGCATGTTTGATACTGCAGTGGTTTGGCACTGCAGGTTTGGGAAAAGGAGGAAACCTAGCTTGAAGGTTAAAGTCAAAACTGAGAATCCCACCTCCTAATTTGAGTTCCAGGAATTGTCTGTTAGGTGGCTTTACACAGACAATTGTGGCTCACTGCCCCTCTTTTTATAAGCAGGCTAGTGACACCAGCTGTCTCCTGGGGGGTACCTGAGACTGAGTGAAACAGTGGCTGTAAAGGGCTTTAGGAACCTCAGTTAAGGCATGAGGGTAGGAAAATATTAAGTGGCTGGTAGTAGACATGCAGCAGACGCCCTTTTGCATATTAACTACAGGAAAGCAAAGGGGAAAATGACTCTAAGAGCTTCTCCATGTCGTTTTCCTTTAGACTTCTGCTGCCTGATTCTTGTTTCTGCTTCACAGGAAAAATTTTTTTTGATCTGTCATATAGGCAGAAAACTCCTGGACCAGGATTGTGAGGGTTTTTTGGGTGGGGACAACTGCAGATAGGCATTAAGACTGTACATTTTAATCTCCCTATCTGGCTAGAGTAAATACATTTATAGCTCACAAAATGTGCTGCAAAGTAGAAGCTAGAAGGCTGGCTTTGTTGGGCAGGAGAGAGTTAATCCCTATGGGGTGCTCATGTACGTCAGAGCAGGTTCCTGTCTGTGCAGTGCTCAGCTAGGATTGAGAGCTTTTGTTCCTTGTTGTTTTTCATGATTTCTTTGCATTTAATAGTGTTTGGATTTTTTTTTTTTCTAAATACATTTTAAAGAGCATTTCAAGCTGGAAAAAGGGGGGCAGTCTGAGAATCCTGTATACTGCAATCCTATATGTATCCTAAGACATTAAAGAACATCATAGACACAGGCAGGACAAGTCCCCAACACGGCTGTGGCTTCTGTACTTCAGCCTTTAGTGCCTGTGCCACACCCTGCGTGGGCAAGTTCCCAGTTCATCTCTCATCACCTGCCAGGGGGCTGAGCAGGGACTAACAAATGGTAGTGGGACTTGGGGTGGGGATGCTTGCACCACTTCTCTAGCTCTGCCCCTCTAGGTCTCCAAAAGGCAGCTGTTACCTGTCCCAGCAGGATTGGTGACCATCAGGTGAGAAAATACGATGTTTTGCTCCCAGATTCCAAGCCAAGTCCAGTTCGAAGCATGACTCTCCTGTTTGATTTTTGACTGAATTTAAAACAGTTTGGAAGAAAGTGGTGTCATTCTTCTCCGAGCATGACTCCAGCCCGAAAGGTTTGAAACTGACAGAGCCTGAGGTGCTTTGTGTTCTGAATTACAGACATTTCAGGGCAGATGCAGTGCTGGATAATGTCTGCCCGCTCCAGAGGCAGAAAAGGTGAGCAGGGAACTCCCTGCCAATGGGCTGTCCCCTGGGCTCTGGGGAGACAGGTTGCTGCTGTGAGAAGCTGGAGGGCATACAGAGGTGAGGCACTGAGCTGGTAAAAAAAGCTGGGGAGGGTCATCTGGAAAGCAACGATCGTGAGCTTCGTGAAATAGATAAAGATTAGCTTAGCTGTGACTGAAGTTTTGGCCAAAACAACAACCCACAGTGAAAGGCGAGGGAATCGCACACCGCAGCCCGAAGGGCGGATCGGCGTGAGGCTGCACAAAGCAGCATTCCGTGGGCTGGGAGGATCGCCCGGAAAAACCTTCCATGGGCAAACCCTCCCCTTGCAGAATTTAGAGCTGAAGTGGGTAAACCCCTCAGAAGTGCAGTGCTGGGCTCCACCTGTCCCGGAGGGGATCGCCGGTAACATCGCGCCGCCTTCTCCTTTCCACCCCCGTACCCGCATCCCCCGGGTTTCAGACTGTGTGGGCAGGAGGGAAGATTCCCCCCATCCGCCGGGGCGCTGCGGTGCCCGCGGGGAAGCCGGGCCGCCCTCGGGGCCGTTCGCCGGGCGGGGAGGCGGGGACGGGGCGGAGGTTTCCCCGCAGCCAGGGCGGTCCCGGGCCCGGGGGTTCCAGCCGGGCTGCCGGGCAAAGTGCGGGCGGCCCCGCGCAGGGGAGGGGCAGAAACACGCCGGCAAAACCTGGCTCTCCCACGGAGCTACCAAGGGGGCTTCCGTCCCCAAAAACCCAGAACAGATCAGCCCCCTTGCCCCCCCATCCGCCCCGCACGGGGCGAACCCAGGCCGGGGCGGGAACCCCGCGGCCGCACCTCGGGCACGGAGGGGAGCGGGGGCGGTGCTCCCCGGCCGCCCGGCGCCACTCTCCGAGGGCAGCGCCCTCTCGGCTGCCGTGTGGGCCGGGGAGCAGCCGGGCGTTCGTGGGGGCGAGCCCGGCGGGCTGAGGCCGCGCTCCGTG
>WEKY01000312.1:0-10114 GCA_013390045.1 Picathartes gymnocephalus | reverse complement strand
AGCGGCTTTCGTCCCTGGCGGCGAAAGGGGCCGGATCCTCCCCTCCCCGGACGGGGACAGACCGGGACATCTGCGGCACGGACGCCGCTTCCCCTCCCAGCATGAGAAGCTCCTGCCCAGGGTGTGAGTTCAGCGCGAAACTGCGGGTACTGAGGAATCGGCGACACTCTCGGCGCATTCCTCAGTGTCCATCGCCAGCACACGTCCCATTGGCAAAGCCAGGAAAGGAAATCAGGGGACTGGCCGGGAGAGGAATGCAGGGGACAGACAGAGGGCTGCCATGAATCAGCAGCGAGGGGCTCAATACGAGGACCCTTTTGGAGGGCAGGAAGGGGGCTGTGAGTGTACCTAGGAGGCTCCAGCGCTGCAGGCGTGTAGGCACAAAACCGCACTACCAGGGAGCCACAGGGCCAAAGCTGGCACACAGAGAAAGGCAGAGCAAGAACTGGGCCCCGCGAAAATGTTTCTGTCAATGGAGACCAAGACCGTGGTGGCAGAGGAGAACAGGTAGCATGACTACAGCTCAACAAACCTGGTGTGCCCAGACCGGCAAAGAGCTGCAAGACCCTCACGTCACACTGACTCCCCCCAGGAAGGTGCTGTGACAGTCTGTGGGATGGAATAGGAGAGGTGTACGGAGATAGGACAATCTTACCTGCTCCTAGTGGGACAGACCATCCATCCAAGTCCAAATACGTCCAGAGATGAGGCAATACTAATTTTGTCCTTGGCCACTTCCCATCTTTTCTTCAGCTGCCCACTCATTAACTTGGAGGTAGAGAGAATACGGCATAACAGTGCTGGAGTGCTTCAGTATCAGTGACAGCACTTTTCCCGGCATGGAGAAAGGCAGAAGCACGGCAAGGGGGAGGGAGGTGGTGGGCATTGCCCCACAGCCACTGCTCACACCACTACCTGCACCCCAGCCCCTCTGATGTTACCTTTAGGTGGGGAACAGAAACACAGCTGGAGGGGGCTGCGAAAGGGAGCAGACAGCGAGGCTGGCTCTCAGCCCCCAGGTGCTCTTCCCTCGTCTTCCTCCCACTCCTCCCACTTTCCTCCAGCTGCTGGTGCTGCTCTTTCCTCCCACACAGCAGCTCTAAGAGGCTGGAGGAGACAGTAAGGAGCAGGGGAAGCACTTACAAGCTGACAGATGCCACTGTCTGGTTTCTTTCCAGAGCCCCATCTTCCTTCGACCTTCACGGTCTCCTCCATTTGCTCTGAGTTGGCAGCAGTACTCACAGAGGTGGCCGAGCTGCACAATGTGGATGAACTGGGGCACAGGGAAATGTGGGTCCCTGGGAACTAAAGCTGGTTACTGGAGCCCTGGGAAGAAGTCACCTTGCTGCAAGTAAGGGAGGATTATTGCAAACAAACAAAAAAAACCCCTAAAAAACAAAGCTCACGGGTTGTCTCCCCAAAACCATGCCATGCCATCCAGGATCCATTTTGATGGAGTTCTCATGAATAGTGTGCAAGCAAGGCTCTGAGACAGTAATCAAGGGTTGCTGGTGACACTTTGAAGTGAAAGAGTCACAGGGATGCATTAATTTCCATTTTTTTTTGTTGTGACCTTGCTGTTCATTCTAGTAATATCAACTTTTAAACAAATATTGTGTATTCATTTACACTTCACTTTCCCCTCTCAAACTTCCTAGAGTCATGCTGACAATATTAGAAAGTCTTGTTCTTTTTCACCCACTTGAACGGTTGTGCTGAACAAAGAAATCACAGTAACCTGATATGCTGGGACATGCTATCCAGACTGAAAGAACTACAACTGCCATGCAGTCAGTCAAAAAGATGAATAAAAGAGCTCAGGGCTAAGCCAATAAATAAAAAGATGGAAAGAAAATAAAAGCCCTGTCCCTGGCTTCACACAGGTAATAGAATGGGCAGGCTCTATTCCTCTGCTCAGCACTGAGGAAGGTTGAAACTACAGGCAAATAGAAGGGGTTTATCTTGGCTTCTCTTCTGAAGAGTTTCTAAAGGCCACCCATTTGGGGTTTTTTCCTTATTTTTATCTCTTGCAGGTCCTCCAACTGAAGAAAGCAAGCCTTGCTTACACTAAAATACACCAAATTGTTTGTTCTTCTGGTCAAAATGTCTTTGAAACATTTTAGAAGAAAGTGTTTCATAAGAAACACTCTAGACTTCTAAAGGCATTAAATATCCTGTTTATGAAAAGGGACAGAGGGTTCTTTGTCAGGGTACCAGAAGCAGTGCTGCACTGATCTGATCTGCTTCTGAGGAAATGCTGTCACTTAGGTTGCAGCCACCCAATTTTCTAAGAGCTTTTAGTGATGCTCTTGCTAAGGTTGGTTATTGTATGCAGGTGTAGGGTGGGTGTTGCTATAGATATTCAAAGGAAGGCCCATGTAAACCAACAGTAACAAGGATAAGAACCCTTGTAGAGCTCTTGCAAGATGTGCTGACTAAGTTGCTCCAAGTAATTAAAATTGTCCTATGATGACAGTCAGGAATTAATTAAGTAGGGTTTGGAAGATCATTCAATTCACCTCTCTCGGATCACCGAAGAAGACTGTAAGGCACTACTGTAATCAAGAGATAACATACAGATTAAATAGATTTTAGACCCAATTCTCATTATGGCAGTCTAATAGTTAATAGAACTGGTTCAGTGACTGAGGCAGGGTACACCACGGTACTTTTTGTTGTGCAAATGTGTGCATCCACCCATGCCTAGGGACATACACAGCCTGCCATCATGCCATCCACTTGCATAGAAAACTGCCCACAGGCAGACAGGTCCCCGTGTCACACAAGGCACAGAACTCACGATTTGCAGGTCCCCAAGAAGGAGGGCAAGAGTGAGTGGGCCAGAAGATGCCTCTCTGTGTGTGTGAAGTGTAGATTGGCCACCCTGGTGTTAACACCTCAGTTACCGGAATCATACCCTGAGTTTTCTTTTCCAGAGGTAACTTCAATCTAGGCTGAGAAGGCTAAAAAAGCAGATTACAGATGCTGTACAATCTTCTTATAAAAATCTTAAAATTGCTTTTAAGCAAGTATTCTACCCTCCCAAAAGAAGTCAGTAGACTAAAAGCCAAGCTGAATCTGGTCAGGCCTCAGTTTAGTCAGGAAAGCATGTCTTAGATAAACATGTCACAAAAAAGGTGAGGGAGAAAACTGTTAATGATCTTTTATAACACAAGAAGTAGCAGGCTCAAAAAGAATAGATACTTCTCCACTGGAAACTGACATCTGGACCGCCTGGCCAGAGGTGACCATGGGAGCTTCTGTTCCAGTGCTCACAGGATGTTTCTGCACTTATGCTTGTCCCTTGGCCAGGGAGGCTGAGCAGCTCTGGCCCTCCAAACTGCCTGGACATACTGACCATGCAGGAATGCACGTCAATGCCTGGTGCCTCACTGTCTGCAATGGTTTTGCAGCATTGACTCACGGCTTCTCAGATGTCCTTGTCCTTGTTCTCTCATGTCTCCAGACAACCAGAAGAAACTATCCACTCAGGCCACTGCTTTGTCTTTTTTACCTAGTCTAGTTCTGCCACCGTTAGGTCCCTGATGCTACAAAAAGCAGGACCCTTGTCTTCCTTGCTTCTCCCTGGAACTTCCTCACCCTCTTTCAAGAGCGTCACCACTAAAGCAGGGTTTCTTTTCTGTTTTCCCAGAGAAAACATTTTCCTACATCAGCTCCTAGCATAGTAGTGCGATAAGACTGGCTCCTCCATCCATTTAATTTGTTTGGATTGCATCGGCCCACAAGTTAGTGTCCCTTAACAACTTTTATACATCACTTCTTTGCTCCTCAGAATATGGATCACAAGACAGGGTACAGCAAAATGCACTCCTAAGACAGAGTGGTAACTCATGCTATCATACTGTAATCTGTAACAGGTGCAGCTCTGGGAAAGGATTTCCTTAAAAAAAGAAAAAAACCAAACCAACAGTAGAATTAGACTATTAGAGAGAGAGGACATGACTGGATTTAGATCAATAAGCAGAACAGGCAAAAATTTTTCATTAAATTGTACTAGAATGATGATCATTGATTTGTCAGAGTATTATTCTCAGAGACATGTGGATGGCTTGGATTTTGAAACCAACTGTGATGTCACCATGGAGGGACTGTGGCCAGAAGGTTTGACTCAACAGCTGTCTGATCCCTGGCTAAGGCACTGGTAACCACTGAAATTCTTCTGTGGGCCAATGGCTGGGGCTGTACAGTACAGCCTTCAGAGCAGAGATTTCCTCTTCTGTGAAGTACCTGGCATGCCATAGGCACAAATAAATATGCACAGCAATACTCCGTTAGACTAGTAATAACCCAGTTCTGAAGGACTGAAAATGGAAGGAGAAGCCTGAAACCAGGTTAAAGGAAAAAACCTCAACAAATCAAACACCTGCATTAAGAAAATACCCCTAGATTGTAAATATCACAAAGCTAACTCCTGCTCACATGTATTTGAAACCATTCCCTCTGTGGCACTGGCATTGCATCTCCTCTGGGACTACTGAACTTGAATACTATTATTTTTGCTCTGGAATCCAGAAGTAGATCATTAGGTTTAAAAGTTTAAAAAAACCAGGTACTTGCAAAAGTTTTAGGGAATGCTTTTTTAAGCAGTCAGCATTATCAGAAGTCTCCTCCTAATCGATCCTGAGCTTTCCAATACTTAAAAATGAAAAAAAAGCTTGAACTACAAGAACCCTCTCTCTTAATTCAGATTGTCACTTTCTTAACTTTCTTTGTGTGAAATATAGGTTGTACCACTCTTGTGCAGATTCCCCAAAAATAGTAGTGAAAACGAATTGCCTTTAAACTCACTGCCTGTCCCTTTGTGGTAGTCATTTGCACAACTTTCTGTTGGCTCTCACAGATGACCAGTCATCGGACTTCAGCAAGACGACCACAAATTGATAGGAAAGCTTCGTAAGCCTCAGCATGCACAGACCCAAATTGTTTTGTTTGAATACATACTGGCACACTTGAGTACATTCAGCAAATCAAGAGTGAAGAAAAACCTCAATAAAACCAATCCAACAAAGCCTTCTCTTGAGGGATGTTTCTTCTAAGAGAGTCTCATTGACTCAAACATGGCCAGCTGGTTCTCTAAGAATCAAGGCAACCTGCAGCACTCCAGAAGGACACATGTAAGTAATGCTTGAGATGTGAGGATCACCTGAACCTGCCACACAACATCCAGTAGCTCTGGAGAAGTAGAGGAGCTTGTGTTTTTCTGAATACCCATGCAAGTTCTTCTAAAGCATTTTCACTCTTTCAGTGTTGATACAGACTATTAAACTTGACCTATTCCCTGTTTCATAGGTTGTTTTTAATTTGGGTTGCCACTATTTGTAATCTCTGACATTACAACTATTTCTCACACAAATTCATAAACAGCAATAATTTCAGTTCCAACCACCCCCCCATATGTTCTAAAAAGACATCAGACAATGTGTGGGAGGGAGAGATACAGCAAGGAGGGGAAATGTGTTGCCTAAAGTCATACAGGAGGACAGCAACAAGGGTAGGAACATTACTGACCTGCATCCAAATCTGAGAGTTCCTAAATTGGTACCCGGAGAAGTTAATGGCAGCTACTGCAAATTGTAGGAAGCAACAACATCACAATACAGCAACAGAACTAATTAGCATCTTCAGCTATACCATACCATTCTTAGGGTGAGGTTGTGGGTTTGTTGTTCGTTTTTAATCTTTTTCCTGTAAGAGGGAAACAGGGAGGGTTATAGAGTGAGGAAGGAAGGTTGTGAGCTGCATCAGAAAACCCTTCTGGTGGCCATTTTCTATCATAGGTGATGCAAGGTGTCCACAGGTGATGTCTGTCTCCACTGCATTTTAAAACCTCTTGTTTGAATATGATCCTATGGTCACACTGGGTGTCAATATTGTATTTCAGTGTTTCCTTTTTTTGTATGGCATCAGTGCAACCCTGACCAGTACAACTAAGGCATCAATAGTGAATCAAATCCAACCACTTTATAGACAGAAGTGTCTGATTCTTTTCCTGTAGCATTTTCCCTCAAAAGCCCCTGAGTGTCAGGAGCTTTAGAGGTTATCTGTCAGTATGTTGAGGATTTTAAGGATGCTATCTGCAAGCAAATGGAGACTTTTTTCCCATTTGTACATAATTTCTGGATATGCTCTGAAAACAGCTGAGAAAACCCTTTTTTTTTTTTGAGAAGAGAGGACTTTGCCATTTACCTATGGTTATGACATCCCTAAAACTATTTCAGTGATATGTTAAGCAGAGCCAGTCAATGTGAAATGAGTTACCACACCTCATTATTAGAAATCATATTGAAGTTCAGTTTGTCAAAGGTACCTCAACAATCAATGGAAAGGAACAGGCAGTTTGAACAAGCAATTTGTCACACCGTACAACAGAGAGGGTAGATCACCCTCTCAAAATCATCATCTTTTCCATTTATGAAAGACAGAGCCTGGGCAACCACCTTAGCTTATTTTGAAATAACTTAAATGGAAGGAGATGCATGTACCCTCTAAATAGGTAACTTACTCTGCAGAGAATCTGCTCTTAAAAATTCAGTGGCTTCCATTTCAGCATGGTGCCCAACTTGTTTTCTGTCCATAGGATCAGCATAATTACTTTTAATTGACTAACATTTGAACACAGTCACACCACTGGAACCCACCACTTCTTAGCATTTATACAGGAGGGTTGAAGGCATGGAGATGAGAGTGTTCCATGAGCCTTCTCCAAGGCTCCAAGGGCACAAGCCAGCATTCCCCAGCAGATTCACCAGTGGGTGAAATCTTTAAGACACACACTATTGCTAGCATTAAGTCAAGTTTATGCTCTCAAGTAGCTCTTTTTACTTCCCTGCTTCAGTTGGATATACTGCTTGTGCAGTACACATCCAGGAATTACCTAAAATTTCAGAAAACATAGTTAAGAGGGAAGCATAGGCTATTTTAAAATTGTTTGTATGGCAGGGAGAGCACGCAGTGGCCAAGTAGCAAATGAACATCTGTATAATTTTCATGGGACTAAGGCCGTACACATTTAAGTACTTACCAAGATTCAGAAGAAAACCCCTATTATCAGACTACTGCAGTTTTCAAGAACCATTTCTAACATGCAAATTCTCTGAAAATGCAAAGATAGCAAGAACAGCAATGTCCTACTATCTCCTTGGTGCCAATTTACAGTATGGCCACACACAAACTTAGTCTTCCTACATTTTGCATGATGTCTGTGTTCAGTGCATCTTGCTGCTTTTTAAAAGTAAATTAGTAAATACTGCAGTAAGCAAGATGTAAGCTGGCATGAGTATTAATGACCAATTTCAAGTGCCCACCAATATTGTCTATGAACATAATCCTTGCTGATCCAGAAAAGGTCTACTTTAATTCAATTTTTTGTCAAAGCCATGGATGACCACCTGTGCTCCACATACTGGTGCTTTAGGTTCTCAAGGACCAGCCTTACTCTTCACTTAAATTGCAGCACCTCCTATCAGCAGTGAGACAGAGGCAGTAGAAAAGAGCTTAGCACATGGCAACCACTGGATTTAACTGTGTGATACACTGGGAAACTGAGTGGTAAGGTACATGCTTTGTACCAAGCTAAATTTTTGCATACTACATTTTAAAACTAGTACATGAAATGGAAGTTTTACCAAGTGTATTTAAGTGACTCCCAACTATTTACCAACCACTATAAAAGCAAAGCAGACCAGTTAACGAAACTGAATAAAAGCAGCCTCTCTGCACATTACTTCAAGGAAAAGCCTTTGCTCTTTTTTTCTAGACCAAATGGAAATTCTTTCCATTTACTTGCACCTGCCTAACTATTTTCCCCTCCCATAGCTCCGTGTCAGAAATCTCTGTAATTCATTATTCCACTCCATGATCCTAGTGGTGGCATTAGACCTTTCATGAAGTGACCTTCCCCTTGGAGTTTATACAGAGATACAGCTATGCCTGTCCCCAGCCAACAGCATTCAGCCTTCCAGTACCCTTGGGAAGAGGATAAAATTTGACATGCTGTTGACTCTCTTGACAAAAATTTAACATTTTCACCCATTTTTAATAAAAATCTACCCAACAGTAGCAGTTGCTCATACCTCTGTCAGGCTTCCTAGATAAATGGAAATTACTTGCAATAAAAAAGGTAAAATTTGCATTAGAACTGCTCATCTTCACTCATGTATAAAAAATATTCAGGGATCCTTTTATGAAGTAGTAAGTTCCAGTATTATAAAAATTACACTGATGTCATAGCGTCTACCACTGCCATACTTACTCTTAATTTGCATCAACAAGACAGGAAAAATATTTGGGGAGAAAAAACCACTTAGTAAGTTCATAAGCATTATTAGTTCTTTAAAAAGAATCGCTAAGAAGCACTGTTAACACTAGAAGCTGCAGAGTGGGTTACATGACACCTGAGTTAGTTAACTTTCCCTTATTTCCTTCTGCCACAAAGAGAGCCAGACACAGAAGTGCAAGGAATTTTCCAGGGGTATACATGACATCATTGGCTGATCAGGAGTGTCAAAGGCTTTCCTGACTCCCAAGGAAAGGCTGTAGCTCCTGCAGACTAACGTGGACTCTTGCAAGTGGCGCATGACACACACAGGACAGGAGAAGCTCTGAGTTGTTCATAAACAATTTATTTTTATTTCAAATATGTGCCCTTTTTGATTCTGGAGAATCATGTCCTCCACCAACCAAAGACAGAACTGATTTGGAAATCTTCCACCTGACTTTTTTGCTGTTGGTACCTTGACACCATGTCCCTCCTCCTCCTTGGCAGCTGAAAGTATGGCTCAGGGTGAGCATAAACTTGCACCTTATTCCAAAACGGCTAGAAATACAGTGAACAAAGAATTAGTAAATCAACCACTCAGGGAGGCAGAGGGCTATGAATATACAGACAAATATAAAACATCTTATTGGGATTTTCACCAATTTTTTTTTTTCTCCAAGTATGATTAAAAACTACTTTGACTTTAGAGTTCTGCTGTTCCCTCCTCTTCATTCCCCAACAGAAATGAACAATTCCAAAAATGCTTCATGTTTCTCATGTGTTTTAATAAATATTTAAAAGTCTGTTCGTCTCCTTCCAGAAAAGCAGGTATATGTGGTATGGAGTGAACAAGACTGGACAAAGCATGAGTTTCACATGGGTGAACTGCTGATTATCTCTTCTTACTATCTGGTACGGTTGTGTGCTTTGCATTTCCAGTGGCTTAGATTATATGACATGAAGTAAGTTATTTTGGATGCCAATGCCAATCTGAGCATTACGGAAAAACTAACAGTGCCTAGGTCCTGTTACAGGTGGTCATGGCCTCATGTAAGTTTCCTGGTTTAATATTTACACGGATGTTTTAAAATTATGGTCTGTGAAATATATTTTCCAAAGATGCTCCTCTATTTAACAAAAAAATAGTAAAAGAACCCTTGATCCAAATCCCATCTCTTTTTAACAGTCTTGTTAAAAATTTCGGTTCATCAATTTATCTCAGCACACTTAAGAGCAGAATAGAGAATAATGACATTTATAAAAAAGAGAAAGATGCTGATCTCTAAGGAGACCGTCGCTCTTTTTTCAGAAGTAAATGACACTGAATGGTGCGGATTCGATTCTTTGCTGGGGCAAACTCCGGCTGAAGCTTTAGTGTTGACTCATACCATTTCATGGCCTTTTCAAACTCCTCCTGTGAAGAAGGAAACCAGAGTGCAAAGAGTCAGATTCTAAAAACAGTGAACACATTTTCTATGCCTTTCCCATCCCAACCAGTTGTGCGGTATGATATGCACAAAAATATGAACCAATCCTTGTGATTTAGGATTTTTTTTTTTCCCTCTCCCACAAATAACTGATATTTTCCTGGGCTAATGACCCAATTCTGCATAATCCATGGAAAGGAGTCAAATTACCGCTGAGAATTATTGACCAGTGTTCTTGCCTTTTCTTTTTAATAGTACACCTCAGTATTCTTGCTGTGAAAGTAACTTTTAAAAACAGATTTCAGTCAGAATTTGAGTAGCTCAAAGCTTTAAAATCATGGACAATGCAAAACCATCAACTTTTCTGAAAAGCTAACATTTTTAGAAACAACCTGAAATTATTTTTAAA
>WEKY01000305.1:0-43257 GCA_013390045.1 Picathartes gymnocephalus | reverse complement strand
GCTTTTGGCATGAAAAATGTCCTTTAAAAAAAAAAAAAAAAAAAAATCACTGACCATCCTTTATTTTGTATCTCCTCAAAACCAAAATTCGGTTTGTATGTGAAACTTAGCCTCACAGAAACAGCATCAACTACACAAAAATAAAGGAAAATTTTTATAAAGTACATCTATGACACAGAAATACTTTTCTCTCTGAATCGGTTTTTCATTAGGACTTTGATGCCTACAATTTGTTAATCAATTCTTCTACTTTAGAAGATACGATCATGTATCTTCTTCCCCTTCCCCAAAGCTGGAGTGATTTATAAGGACTCATGGAAGGTGTTGCAATCCAAAAATTTCAAGACAGAGGATGAATTATATTACATTTCATAAACTGACAGTACACAGAAATCAGTAACAGCTAAAGAGTGCAAACAGCGAGAACTGATGAACACGAAATGTCATGCAAGAAGTTACTGTAATTCTAATTATTGTAAATCTAACACAAGACAAGCTCCCAAGGACAGTTTACAGGGATGACCTCTTTTGCAACTAAATTAGCAAACTCCTGTTTTCTATTACTATATTCTAATTTTATACTTTGAAATTATTCCCATTTGTTCAGCTGTTTACTATCCTCCCAACATTCAAAGAATCTCAAAAGTCATGGATTTTTATTAAATAAACATTCAAATCAAAATATTTATGGTTCCCATAACAGCCACAACAAAATCTGACTTAACCATGAATGAAGATTTTGGGATAGGACACAGCAGGTACTTCACTCCAATTTAAATTATGCTCTAGCACTCTCCCAATCCTGTCTGTCAACAAGTTTTAAGATGAAGACTTGACAGATTCCTGTGGACCTTTAGCAGCTTCTCCCTCACGATCAGCAGAAGGCTCTACAGAGAGAAGTGTGCAGAGATTCCCATGGTGTACAGTCACTTTGGCATGAGGTTAAGCACAGAGTAAATAAAGGACTTTGTGCCTTTCTGGGGACATTAATGCAGATTTCTGCTGTCAAATTAAGGCATCTCTTATGCAATAAATATAGTGGGCCTGATTTTTCTCCCTGATAAGTAAGGGGGGTTGCTGTCAATTACCTTTAGCAAATTTACTGCAGATTTATTCTTAAGTGAATGGTAAATAAGCCCAATATTTCTTTTATATATAAAAGATTACACAATGTTATGCCATTTTTCCTTTTACAATCCAACAATTGCTTTACTCCCTTCTCTTTGTTTCACTTTGATCTCAGCACTGTGCCTGGCTGGGCGTTAAAAATTAAAGTCAGGTGTGTTAGAAGCAAGCGAATTAGATTCAGATTCCATTCTGAAGTAGGACTTATTCTACTCATATTCAAACATACCACTGCTGATTCTCCCACCAAGAAATACGTACTACTTGGCAACAAGAAAATTATCAAAGCAATCTGACCAAATTGGCACCACTAGCTCCAGCCACATCTGGTAATAATAATACGAAGGGAGAAGTATGAAGATAACAATTGGCATTTATTGTTACCATTAAATTTATCTGCATGCATGCTCCTGAGTCTTTGAACTTCATGATTTCATAAAGCCAATAAGAGCTCCACTCAGAGGTGAAGGGTGATGCGTTTCCAAATGTGATTAAATACCCAACTTACTAAGGCATTAGAGTCTCTAGACACAGAGTGCTCAGTCAGAGGGACAGCACTGGAATACCACCAGGAAAGCACAACTGCCAACATCAAGGAGCTCTAGCAATGTATAAATTAGGGTGGTTGATTCTCTGCCAACAGAAGAGTAGAGTTTTAATATACTACAAAATTGCTAAAACCCAACGGCTAATGCATTACCCTACTTTTTATATTTAGCAGAAAATGTTTCTTTTTTATTTCCAGATATAACAAACTTGAATATACATTAGGTAAAGCTGCAGATCAAGATCAGAACTGCCTATCCTAGCAAGCAGGTGAACAAGGGCAGTGGGATCTATTTACTTCAGGATTAGGAAAGGATGGTTTATCCTGATTAATAAGTTATTCAGTCACTATATTGCTGAATATTTTACTCATCAGACCATAAAAAAATTAACCTCTCAGATGACATAATATATAAAATGCATCATTTCTGAATCACTTGAGATTAAAAATTGTCTTCTCATAGGGGTTACTGCATATAATTAACAAGCTGATTAATTTATTTTCCTAAGGAACATTTCATAAAATTATGATTTGAGATCTGCCTATCCCTGTGAATCCCCCTCATCAATGTCTGTGTCAGTCACTGAAGGTGAGAAGCCACCCAACCTTCTTCCTCCCTGCCACAAATCACTCACCTGGAGCATAGACCTCGAAAGAGTTTCCAAGAGAAACATCAGCATGTAATAAGACATCCAAGCCTTTTGGGCTTGTGCAATACTTTGTTCCACACGCAGCTTCTTGGGGGATCTGATTGTGTGTCATTTCAATGAGTTGTCAAGGATTCAGTGCTAAACTGCTGGCAGGTACAAAACCAGCTGAATCTGTCACGTTGAGACAGTGGGGAAATAGCCAGGCTGCCACTCAAAGATGCAGTTCCAAGAGCAGGGAATCACATGAATACACCCTCAGTGAGCAGCTAAAAATTCTAAGTGAGTCATGACAGCAGGATACCTCTCTATGTAACATTATTCTATTACACTTACAAAACTCTCCTTTATAATTTTTAATTCCCATCAGTAGACATTTATTACATTTTTGGAAAGAAATTTCATTTCTTCCAAGAAAAATATATTTCTCCTAAACAATTCTGATTTTCTCTTGATTCTTTTTCAGATATATAGATAGCCATCAATTTCCCCAAATAATTCCTTTATGGTCTACTGCACCTCCAAAATATGACAACTTCTACTTCCCTTTTACCCAGTCACACTACACATAACTGAGCTATTTCACACTTCAAAATAAATTTCCCCAAAATCTATTAAAAAGAAAATATATACTCTTCACACATCTTAATATTCCCAGCATGTGAGTTGGGTGTTTTATCAGCATGAATAAAACTTAATATGTTATTTAAAGATAACTTTGTTAATTAGTATTGACATTTCAGAGCTGAAGGGCAGCTTCCTTCCTCCCCAGCAGCACTGGCATCACGCCAGCAGTGTGAAACCCTTATGTAAGTGCCTCATTAAGCTCAGTCACACTTTGCAGATGACACACTGTGTCCAGGAGCACTTGTGTATGCTGTGAACAACCTGAATGTTCAACGATCCCATTCTCTTCCTCGTGTGAGGAGTCCTCTCAAAACCACCTAGCATAACTTGATCTACAATAACTTACTGCAGTGTAGACAATTGCAGTCAATATTTCTTCTGACTTGAGAGTCCCTGATTTACAATACACCTGATATTCAAAAATTACATCGGATAAAAGTTTTTTAGTTTTGTAATCCCATGAAACTCTATTTGAAGAATTCAGTGATTTTCTCCTCCAAAGGCAAGTGCTTATTTTCAAATAGGCCAGTAAGCAGAAGTGTGTAATCCATCTGTTCTCCTTTTGAAGGGTAAGCTTGAAAAAGAACAGCAGTAGCAAGCAGATCATGGAGAATAGAGGAGGGAAGAACAAAAAATTCTGGACTTCTAGCCATAGTAGGTCCCAAATTCATTGGAAAAGACAATCCATTCAAGCAAAGGCTGGAAAAGGTTATAATGATCCTGAATTTCAATGTGCAACGATTTACCTAGACTCATAACTATGGTTTTAGGCTGGATGAACATTCAGGTTGGCTTCACTAAGTGAATGTATATTAGGTCACACATTTCTAGTGATCTTTTATAAACTGGAAAAATGTAGTAGCATAATGCATTAATGGGAAATTAAGCTAAAGAAAAGTGAAAATGATCCCTGCCTCTGATGTTAGTGACATTGTTCTCAGTGTCTCTGTGTACAGGTTGAGAGCATCCCAACAGCTGTTCTGGTTAGGCTTAAGGGGGATTTGTGTTTACCAAACAGTCCCAAAGCTGCATTTGATTGTGCAGAATCCTTGAGGACACATTCTTCTGATAATGTATTGGGATCAGCAACACCACCACCCTGGATGAACAATTGACTATATTTAGTTCAATTTCATTTGCAGACTGTTCTGAAAAACATACCATGATTTGGCAAAGCTACAAGCCTAAGTTGCCAACAAAGTACAATATTCTAATACTCAGTAAACTGAATATTGTACGCTTAAAATGGAAATACACTATTAGAAGATTCAATTATTAAATAATACAAAAGTTTATAGTCACCATAGCATCTTTGTAACATCAAAACTTTCATGCTGCACCAGAAAGACTTCCTAATTTTAGTATTTTTTAACACCTGAAATCTACAGTCAGAACATTGATCTGTTTTGCAGAACAACTGGTTCCAAATTTGTCATCTGACTCCAGAAATACAACAGATCTCTGATTTGTGATTGCAAAACGCCAGCTCACATAACAGCCTATTTACAGTGCTCTGATAGAATGTGACACAGTTAAAAAAAAATGTCTTTGTCATGCCCTGATCCCTTTCCAGGAATACAAAAACATGCTCCCATCTGACTAAACCATAGAAAAAAAAAATCCAAAGGCACCTTCTATCAGATACGTGCTTGTGCGTTCTACTTGTTGCCTGCATCAAGCAATAACACTGATGCAACTTCCTGAGCCCAAGCGTAGGCCTCCTTTGTTTACAACAGTCACTCCTAACCTGAGCACATGTACATTTCCTCTTCTTTAGAGGACAGCCAACAGCAATGCATCCAATTAATTATGCAACACAGTTTAGCACAAACTGGACAATATCACCGAAAGCGTATAGTCCAGCCACTCCAGGTACAGATTCCAATTATTACATGAGAACTAAGACTTTATGACATTTCCTACAAATGCTAATTAGCTGGTAGGTTAAGGCCCTTAGTCATGTAGCACTTCATCAATCACAAAGCCTAAACTATTAAAGATGGAAACTGTAACATTTTACATGAAAAGTTATGTAGCAAGTCAGGGTAGAATATTATATTAGCCCACTTTAGCCAGTGCTCTTTTATGATAGTCCCCACAAAAGAATTTCCACAAGCTGTTGTCCTAATATGATCCAGGTCCACATCCTGTACACTGTTCTGAAGCTACTGTTTTCATCACTGAGACTCCTACTTCAGAGTATATAATTGGAGTTTTTAGGTATCTGTAGATTCCTAGAGGACAAAACACTCCACTTCTACTTACTGCACAAAAGGTGACGTTTGGGAGCAAAAAGGCACATCATCCAGCTCAGCACTTTTGCCCTCCAGCCTACACCTCAGCCATAGCCATAGAACTGGGACGTTCTGGTAAGAAGTACATTAAGATTTCTGAGGTCTGTCCCTCTGCATGCTAAACTGACAGATATGAGGTGTAAGACTAGCTTTGCCAGGTTAAACAAGGCTGTTAAAACAGCATACCCAACTTTACTGGCACTAAAATGGAACACTGGTGCCAAAGGTTCTAAAAGAAAGAAATATTAAGTAATATTGCACCTCTGACATTGACATAAGTTTATTATTACTCCATGCCAATCTACCTTGATCCAAATCCTCTAAACACATGCTGCTCCAGTGCTGGGCCTCCCCTAAGCCTGCAAATTATATTGAATAGTGCAGCAGTTTTTCAATTTGGTCAAAAATTACACCTAAATCTCTGCATAGAAGGACAATGCACCATCAGATCCTTATCTAGCCCATAAATTTTTCTGTGTCTTGTTACCCTGTGTTTGTTCCTATGGCATCCCATGGGCCTCACCACAGCTGTTTTGGGTCTGTTTCTTGCACACTTTTAGTAGGGAGCCCTCAACAGAACCAGTCCTGCCCTCCCAATGTGGCAGCTATCCAGAAAAGAGAAGGAACTGCTCCAGTTTCCAAAGGGACTTTTTCAGGGTTTGGTTTTGTCTCGTTTGTAATTTTTCCCATACAGAAGATAATGTATATAAGAGAAGGAATTAGATTAGAAATTGCATATTTCCAAGTTACATGTTCCTTCCTACTCACTTTCAAGTTATTACTGACAGAAATATTTTTAGGAACTATACACAAATTCTTCCTTCTTCAGTTACTTGAATACAGCCATTAAAATAAATGTTATTTTAGGCTGAGTGAAATACTTCAGGCTGAGTGGAGAGAGATATAGCCATCTATCTTGCATCAACAACTGAAGGCAGGAACACAACTGGTTATTCGCAAGTCTCATATCAAAAGTAAACAAAAATACAAGGATATAAAATTTGGTCCTGAGTAGAAAGAAGAAAATGGAGGCAAGCATTACAATATTACAGTCAGAAGAATCTGATGTCCAAATAGAACCTGCAAAGAAGAACTAGAAGCACTTCCTTCAATTTCAGTAAGCAGAACCAGAGCAGTCCCGGACCAGGGAGGGTACGTGAACACAGAACAATCCACTGTGAGGCCCAGTCATTGTTCCACCTCCTGAGTGTCATAGGAAATGCTCCATCCTTGCTTTCCACTCCCTGAATTCTCCACATATATGTGCACAATGAGAACAAGTTTCTAAACACTCAACACAGACATGTCTGGCTGCCATCCAAAAGTGAAAGCAATACTGGAAGATGTGACCAAAAGTTCAGATGATGAGGAAAAACTGGAGGAAAGCAAAAGGCATGTGCAATCCAGAAAGGAGCAAAAGATAAAATTATAATTAGATTAAAATAAAGGATAAAATTCCTGCAATAGATTAAATAATTTTCTATCAAATTATTCTTAGCTATGCTTGCAATTGTAAAGGCATGTTGTCAAAACTGGAAAGAAAACCGGTATATTGGACAATCTTTTTCTTAAAGCGCGGCATCCACCACTACACTCTGAAAACACCTGGAAAGGGACTGTTCAAAAATACTGTAATAACAATATTACAGCACTAGGAATTAGTACTATATAGAGTCCAACATACTTCTGAAATAACACACGACCAAATGAACAATCTGCCTGTGCTCCAAAAGGAGCTGTGCTCCCTTTGCCTTTGGCAGAACACACGGACTGTACAAGGCTTGAACGCCCTGGGACACAACTTCATCTGGTGAGGGTAAAGTTATCTAGAACTGAAAGGCACTAATGCCAGGAAAGCTTCTTGGAAAAAAATAGACACAGAACATCTTCCCTTCTGCATGCAAGTACTGTGACCCAGAGATGAGATTTCATCTGATGCCAAGGACACTGGAATGCTCAAGGACACTCAACAGGAGGAGTCATGACCTAATAAGCACTGCCAAAATGAAGCCAAACACTTGGGTTAACTAGACAAGTAGATTGTTTTGGTTTTTTTTCAGATGAATGTAAAAGCCTAGGTTGGCATCGGTGACATACAGGATTTTCTACTTCAGAATTGTACACCAGGCATGTGAAAAGTAAACACTGATATCATTTATATTATCATACTCCAGATTTACCTAAATGAGGGGTGTGCAAAGCAGGACGACATTTCAATCAAATTTCTCTTTAGTCAAATGATCCATGAGGGAATATTTGAAGAGAAACACAAGTAACATAAAGATCCAAATCTGAAAATGTGACCTAAGGGTAATTTTAAAAATTTTCCAAATACAACATTCCTCTCCTATAAACAAAATAATGGTATAATGGCAATCTGGCATTAGTATTTTTGGGCATGCTAACATCTACACATTAAAAGAATATGGTCATTAAAAATGCTTCAGAGAAGCAAATCTACACATAACTTATGTCCTGCAAACATAATTTTTTTGCTTTTTTTTAAAGCAATAATCAAAATTCATTCTTCTCTAAGTAAACCCAGTATTTAGCCTGTAGCAGAAAAACTGAACTTCACAAGTCCCCTAATGAAGGGAAATAAAAACCTCCAAAAGAAGAAAATGCTACTGGAAGTGTTACTTGCAGTTTTAAAAAAATCAGTTCAGTACTAACTCAGATTTTCCACCCAGCTGTTAGCAGGATTTATCTCTTTGTATACTAGAGCTCATGAGGCTACGGCATATTTTATTCTATGATCTAATGAAGAGAGAGAGTGCAGTTTGAGAATGATTGTGTCTATTAAAAAGCAGGTGCAAAAGTGGCAACACCATCTGCACACCCTAATAAAACGGCCATGATTTATTAAAAAACAGGGAAAGTGTTACGCTGCATATTTCTGAGGACAAGGCCATGAAAAATAGTGCTGATAGCTCTGTGATAGTTACTCATCACAAAATTTTCACCACCGAATACACGTTCCTCTTACTGACCCATTTCCTCAAGATCTAAGTACAAGAAAAATTGTAAATTGTTGGTTTCTTCTGGGGTTTGGGGTTTCTTTACAGAAAGAAGAAAAGATGCATTCTATTCCTCAGAATGCTCAAGAAATATCCAATACTAGTTAGCAGTCAGGATAATAGCCTTGCTAACAAGGCAAATGTTCAGAAATAGGATTAAAGTGGATGAGTACTTATATTCCAGCTTTGATAGGCCTTATTTCCCAGGCCTGAAAAAGAAGCCTTCTCAGTTTCTGGAAAATAACAACTTGGCTTTTTAAATTCAGTGCTTAAGCAATTGCAGACAGAAGCACAACCAGACCATGTGAACCCTGTATGAATGCTGGAGGAAAACCACAGTAACACGAACTACCTACATAATAATAGAGTAAGGAGGAGCAGACATTCTTTGAGTAGCTGTAAAAGGAGGGGAGAACAGTAAAATATAAGCCATGCCAGGAACTTTTTCTCCAATTGTCTGTATGTTCACAAGTGCATCTCTTATGGTAAACAGTGACACACAGCACACAAACAGTACACACCTGGTAGCAAAAATATTTTTGTGAGCATGAGAAAAAGGATATGGAAATGAACACTCTACTACTGTGTGCAGAATCCTTGCAGAGCTGCCTTGACAGGAAATTCACTCCCCCAGGTGGAAACTGTAATGATTGAATCCAACTTCCAAAGAGAGCAAAAGCAGTTAGTTAAATTTGTGGAAAATTAGAAATAAGATTATTTGGCTGTTTGGAGTGAGCCTCCCTTCTTGATGTCTTCAGACCACAGGGAAAGCAGATAACTGACTTAGTTTAGGTTCCTTCTCCACTCCCCTCCTCTCCCCCCAGAAAAGAAAGTCCTTCAGTCTAAAAATGCAGTATCCCAATCCTTTAGCAGGCCCACAGATTTTATTTTCATTATTTGGAAAGAGTAGTAATCAGTGTTCATAAGGATATTGGAATCCTTCATGTTGAGGGATAAGAAGTTTTATCAGGATTTTTATTACTTTCTTTTACCTCCAATAAGTTTGTGACAACTGCCGCATACAAGATTTTTCTGATACAATATATATGATATAATACTATAAAAAATGTACCAGTGGATAACAGTAAGACATTTTATATTAGAGAATTTTACTATTACAGATTCTCTGCATCTTTTTAATATATTAAAAGTAATACACTTTAAGAAACAGAAGTATTTCCTTTAAATGTGCCTCAAAAGTTGTACAACATATGCTTTCATCAGTGATCTTACCTTTTTCTGAAGGACATTAATTTTTCTTTCTTTTACTTCCAACATGTCTTTCATATCTCGAATTTCTCCAGCAAGGGTTCCTTTCTCTTCTGTGAGGTCTTGAAGTTGTTTTGTTTTTTTATTCAGAAAGGTTTCTTTTTCTTCCAATCGTAACCGCAAGGCATCAACCTACAGTAAGTAAATCAAACATATTTAGGGGTTCAGTATAGATCATAAGCATACTTTTATAATACTTCTTTATTCACACTTAAGAAATATTTTATTTCTCTTCTATGTAGTTTTCCAAACTGAATTCTAAGACATTTTTTCACTTGTTACACTTTTCTCCAGCGTTTATTTCACAAGTCTCTTACCAAATGGGTCTGACTACTTTTCTGTAGTAAGCACAAATCCCTGTCAAACAAAATAAGAGATATTCAAGTATTTTCCTAAGCAAAATGCTCTGCATATATAGCTGGTGGTTTTGTTTTGTTTTTAATACTAAAAAGAAGAAAAACTGAAACCCAAAAGAATTCTAACAGCCTAGAATTTGTAAGCACCCTTGATTTTCTCAATTTTTGCTCTGCAAAAAAAAAATTTCAAGCATGCAAACATGTTATTCCCTTAATGCAAATCAAACAGTAATAAAATAGCAGAGATCTCAATTCATTAAAGAAACAGAATATGTTTCTGTTTAACTATCATTACTACAAGAATCACACCTGTTATGTGTATTGGTGTCTTCAGGAACACCTCCAGTGTTCACGTATTCTGGTTCAGAATAGCAGCTACAAAGTAATTGCTGAGCAGCTCTCAGCATATAATACTGGGGGGGTAGGGAATATTTGGGAATAAAGAACAGATTTCACTATAAATGAAGTTTTTGAAAACCAAGACTTCTTTTTTTTCCAATATAAGTTTCATAACATTGAAAGCTTATTTGTAAATAAAGTAATACAAGAAAACATATACCCACAAAATTCAGTCAGTGCCAATAAACATCACGGAAAGTAGAGAACTAAGATAAAGGGAGTGCAGTCTTTTATTGATACAGAGACAGATTTCCTTGAACAAAGGCTTTTTCTGCAGCTCTGAACTGTGAGGTGTTCACATTGAGTGGACTCAAAGGCTAGTTTTGGCTGCAGGTTCACCACTGAGAAGTCAAGGTTTGGACTGAAAATGTACGATGTGGCAATTTAGAATAATTCTCCATCTACAAGAGAGTTGCAGGCAGTCAGGCAAGTGAGAAATTTTAGATCCACTAATCCAAATTTCAAACATACAAATTTTAGAAAATAAAGAACAAGAGTTTAAAGTTTATATTACCTAGAAATGCATAAGGTTAATTCATAATAAAAAGCTAAATGGAAGAAACTGAAAGGGCATAAATGGATGCTTAGTATTTTTAAGTTCTGCAGTTGGAATAGTCAGAAAGGGTCTTCTCTATTAAGCAATTTGTTCCCTAGTTAATCAGAATACCATCAAAGTGCAAAACAATCAGCAAATCTATATTTATGTATATTCTGAGTTTTGTAATGCTAAATTTGTTTAAAGAAAAAGTATTTTCAATGCCACTTTAAAACTTGGTTTGGGACCGATTTAGATGATCTATTGGATCTCAAAATGCATGTTCTTCCTGCTTTTAAAATGGCTCATTGCCTTTCTATACACTGGAAAAAAGATTTATATTCCACTGGATTTATTTTAAAGACTTTTTTTACAATATTACAGTAATTGGATCCCTCAGCTTGTAAGCAGTGTGCAGTAAGGGATTCAAAGACGACTTTTTCAATTGGAAAACAAGAAATAATAGTAGCAGCAAGCTTTCTGAAGTTTTTAAATAAACATAAAAGACCTCATCTGAATCATTTCTACATCTTTATACTTAATCACTCATTTGCTTCACGTCTGAAAGCAACCCTTGAAGCCAAGCTCTGTTGGGCCCTTCAGCTGCAGCTGAGGAGCCCGTCCAGACCTCGCAGCGGGCTCTCCAAACGCGGCCACGAGGCAGCAGCCTAAAGCTTCAAGTCAAGGGAGCTGGAGGCGATTAGATCCCCGGATAAACAAAGCACTGGCACCATTCCCCCGTGGCTGGGATAACACAGCAACTTGCACAGGTCTGACGCGGTTCTGTCCTGCTTGGCTGAACCAGGCAGTGCCTGAGTCAATAATTTCTTCTGCTCTGCCCATCCAGTCCCTGCCCCAAGGGCTGAGCAGACAATTCTCACTCTTCTTCCCAAATATCTTCCCACACACCCTGTCAGCATGGCTCTCTAGATTCAACTCAGGAATTGGGCAGATTTTAGGCAATAAAACTTGGGTGCACGAGGAGGATGGAGAGGATGAGCAAAGGGCTCTGAATGCCCAGAGTGACAGCCTGTGTGGGAAACAGGAGCAGGGCTCCTGTCCACTCCAGCTTCTCAGACTCAAATCCCGCCTTATCTTCAAATAAAGTCTTTAAAGCATAACCAGAGTGCAGCTTCAACTGCACTGAGAAACAGTCAAAGAATCTCAATCCCATCAAGCCAAATTCACACAAGGACAGTGCAAGAGTTGGGAAGCAAAGAGCACAGCACGTCCACCACAGCCTTAGGTGGCAGAAAAAAATCTGCCAAATACATATCTATTTTCTTACATCTCCTCATCTTGAGACTGATACAGCAGAGCACTTTAATTCAAAAATCCACCTACACAATTAAGCATTTTGATGGAATAAGTATATCATTCCCAAACTAACATTCGCAGAAAGGAGCCATTCTGGAAGTGGAAGCAGAACTCTGAGCCAGTGCCTGCCTGGGAGAGGGAATAGACAACTCATACTGTGGGTGGTCTTGGGTATGCAGATTGATTTTCTATTCACAGGAATGCAATGTGGAGGTTCAGGAGAACATGTTATGTCAGTCATTTTCTCCTCCCTGAAGTTCTCTTTCTGCCTCTAGTAATCACGAACCACAACTTTTACGTTTCTCATAATAGGAAACAAAACTACCTCAGCCTGAACTGCAGGTGACCTTTCACTATCTGTTCAGCACTAAGCATGTGTGACACCATTTCATAAGTCAAATAAGAACCTCCAGATGGCAGAAAACCAAAATGCTGTTCAATCAGTTCCTCATCTTGTGGACAAGCAGAAGCAAAATATACTACTTCATTTTTGGCCAGGGTGAATTTGCCAACATAAGAAATCGTCTCTTCCCTAAAAACGGTACTGTGAAATCACATCTCCCAAAATAACAAAACAATGAAGTATTCCAGATGGGGCATGCCAGCACACTACGAGGAATGTCTGCCATTTTGTTACTATTTCTTTTATTTTAAATATGGCATTTTAAATATTGTTTGAAAGGAAATTAAATTCGGGTTGTTTTACAGCAACAGATACATATATCTATTTATATGTGAAAGGATAAGGATTTCTGATAAACAAAACCCCGCCCTTTCGCTTTTCATTCAACACTATCTAATTTTAAGACTCCTTCACTTATTTTTCCCAAGCTCTGGTAGTATATTTACTAGTAAAACTTGTCAGTGTGAAGAACACCATAATTTTCAAGAAAAATAAAGCAAAACAGATCTGATAACTAACACAAAGTATTTCAAAGACCTCTCTCCAAGTAAATTGCTTTTTAATTTTGTCTAACTTCTTTTTCTTCAGCAACTACTTATTTCTGCTATTTAATATAATAAACTCTGTCACTTGCTCTCGAAATATACAACACACTGTAAAAATTTCAGAATGGGGTTATACTTTTGGAAAAAAAGAGTTCATGTAAGTGGCAAAAATTGCCAAATTCAAAGTCAAGCTTTATTAATCTTCATGTCATCACCCGCCACTCATGACCAGCTTCAGTAGTGACGTCTATTCCTTGAAGTTCCTTACTGTTAACTGTTTAGCTTAGATGCCATATTACATATATCATTTATGAAAGTGGTTTAGTGCTATGGAGCTCCAAGGGGAAGTAAAACATGAAGCAGCACTACTGTGTTTCGCTGTTGAGAATTATTTACTTTACCATCATATATAGATACATTTAAAACAAATGTTTGACTGTATTTTTTTTAAACTAAACCTGAAGCTCCTACTGAAATCCTAAGTGTGCTGTAGTACCACAGCTGGGGTAATGAGAAAAAAACTGTAACCCATTATTAATCCCCCTCCTGCTCCACCCCTGTTCCAGCAAACACTGCAGCCAATATTCGCCACCGTGCCCAAGAGTCTGGCTCCTCCCCTTCTGTACCACCATTCTCTCCCTTCCTCATGACCACTGCAGGATCCACAGGCCTGTTGACATTTTCTGGGCTATTATTTTCTCTTTTAGTATATGATGCAGCCATTATTTGAGGAAAAACTTCAGTTAATAAAAAAACCCCAGATTTCTATTAAAGATCTTCGTGCCTGTATTTATACATCTACATATACCGGGGGAAATTCTAAGCTGTTACTATGAAAACCAATTTAAACCAAGAATAAAAGAGCTGTAACTCCAATTTTCCATACAGAAGTAATGAATTATTAGTACAGAGAGCATATTCTCACATGGGTCCTTTTGCAAATATGAGAACTGAACTACAAGTATAGAAAGGATATAATGTGTCACAACTGTATTCTCCAGAGCCACTTAAAAAAAAAAAAAACCACAAAAAGTTATTCTAAAATAAGAAAATATAATTAAAACTATCCCCTCATCCTATTTGTCCCTCATTTTTCAGTCTGATGTGATAAAGATTCTTTTTCAAAGCAATAGCTGTACCTGGCAAGCCATACATTCACTTCTATCAAAAATATCTGATGTATGTAAAATTCAAGGCAGAAAAGACAGAACATTTTGAAGCTGCAGACACCTGAATTTTGCACAGTTAATATCCTTTACACTCTGTTCCAAACTGAAACTTTAGTGAGTTAGCTAGCTTTTTCACTTCACAGAGGAAAATTCCACTCTCAGGCATTATTTCAAACAAAATTCTCACCCCTCTACTGCTCTAAGTATTATGGTTATTCTAGTTCATATTTTAATTCTGCTGATAGTTTATAGGCTTTATATTCTTTAAAGCATAATTTAGTTTACTGTTTTATTTCCACGACTTCAGTATTTAAGAACTGACACAAGGGGAGGTGTTTAAAGCAGGTGATTACTTTGTAGTCCAAGGAAACCGACAGTGAGCAACAGGAGATATTTTGCAAACGCAGGCCAGTGTTGGCGGCTCACATCAGGAGAACAAACTCCTGCCATTTCCCTGACAGAATCCCTGTCATGAGCCCTTTCAGTCCTTCAGTACAAGGGCAGGAGATGCACCCAGTAACACCTCAAAAATCACTTACTCTACTCAGTCTTTGAAGATGATACCTACGATTTCCATAAACTTCCCAGCCTCCATCCCAAACAGCTTCGGCAGCTCTACTAATCAATCTTTATTTCTCTTACATTCTTTTTATCCACCAGACCAGATTATGCTGCTCTTTAAAAGAGAAAATTGGTAAACTGACTGGTCAAACTACACCAGAAAAGGTTTCAGCTAAACCACAGATTGTAAGCAAGATATTAATGGTTCCCTCATGCACTCTGAACCTTGTCCTTGTGGAACATCATATGCCACAAGGAATTCTGATCAGTGTACCTTTATCAATGCAGCCACTGCCTACCAGCTGGTTTATTCTAATTTATATCTTTGCCTATTCTTACCACTCAAATTAAGTGGTTTAAAACAACTAGTCCAAAGTTCAGAATATAATGTTCAGTTTAGTTCCTACAAATTTTGGAAAACACATGGGAACTGTAATTCACACACTAATACTTACAGTTTTTGTTAATAAAACTTCCAACACTAACCTTACCTCATTTAACTTACCTCACTGATTTTTATGCTCACTATAAAACTATAGCTATCATAATACTTTTGAATTACTGGTAAAGGAAGTCAGTCATTCCAGAGTCAATGTTATTTAGTAACGTAATGATAGTTATAAATTCAAAATACATAAAACCAATTTACAAAACTATCAATCTTGGAAGCTTTTAACTTTTGAAATTTCTATCTTCAAAAACATTCAATTTTATTGTACTGTAACAGATTAATAGAAAGTTAATTAGAAGGCCATAGTGTTCTTTTTTAAAGTCAAGACAATGTGTTTGCCTGCTTCAGGGAAAAAAAAGTGTAGGATTTTATGAAAGAATCATCAGTAAATATCTGTTAACTTTATGTACGGTAAAAATGAAATTTTTACATGAACTGTGTTTCTGTTTCAATTTTTTTTACTAGTAGGATTCAGTAATTAAAAATAGTCAATGCAGCAATGAATGTGGGATTTTCAAAATGCACATTTATGTTCATAACCTACTCTGAATAAAGGAGGTGCCTGTACTTAGAACCTCTCTCCAGCTGTGCTAGAGAGCCTGTGTTATGCTTGTAGGGATGAGCTCTATCCTTGACCTCTGTCTCAATTTCACATCTTTTGAGTGAGACACATCTCACAGAGAAGGATCTTATGATTCACCCTGTTCTGAAACAGGAGCACCTGTTTGCGTCACCTACTTGATTATCAGATATTCCTACAGCAGCAGCTCCAGCTGCAATCAGCTCAACAACAAAATTATCTTCCAGAATCTACAGCCAGCTCACAAACAGAGTGACATAAAACAGCTTGGGCATTATTTTTCCTTTATTCATAAGAACATGGCAAACAGAGAAGAAGGTTAAAACAATACACTAAACATATATTGCTTATTTTAAATACAACACAGCATTTTCTCCATGAAATATGCCATTTTGACTCTTGCATCTCTCCTGCCCACATTCTTCCAGAAACAAGGTTACAGCCTTTTCTCTGGAAACTGCTGCATTTTGCACAAGAGTGAATAAGCTTCAAATACTTGTAATGGCTCAAATTAAAAATTCACCCCTAAAACCCTCCAAATATTAAAGCTGAGATTGAAGTTCTCTCTGTCTCTCTCAATAGGCCATAATCTCCTAGACAACAGGAAACATCAGCTGGTTTGATAACGACCTTGAGTACCAGCAAGAGTTACAGGTCTGCTTCATTCCCTGGTACGTCCTCAAGCCAAACCTTCAGTCCTCTGGGCCCCTCCAGAACTCAAAACTTTCCCACTGGCTCTGGCTTTTGAGCCGTGCAAAAGGCAAGGTAACCCTCTTGCTTATTCCCCCTGCCTATGTGGGCATGATATTCAGGGATACTCTGAGCCCTTTAAGAAATTGCTCTGTGAAATACTGTATCACATATATTAATTTATTTCTCTAAGTCATTATTCACAGATATCTTACAGATGGTAGATAACCCATCAGCTGAAAATGGCAGGGCTTGATATTTTCTTAATACAAAGCACATCAACCAAAGAGCAGACTGTGCTCCCACTGAAACAAAAGTGCAACTGTTCTGGCTATCTTAGACGCCACAAAAGTATTTCCTTCTTTATGCTGGAAGCAGACTTCCAAATCAGTTTCCAGAGATTGTGCTGGCTTGTGATAAGAATTCCAGACCAGGAAAGGCTACTTAGATCATGGGAGGCTCCTGTCAAAAGACTAAAAGGTCTGATTCAGATTCCAGACTGGTAACTCCTTATTTATATCACCTTTGCAGTAACGTATTTTTAGGTATTTTAGGTAGAACTGGAGAGGGCATTTTACTCTAAAGAACTTCAATAACCACTAGAATGACAGACCTTCACCTCACATTTTAAGTGTTTGAAAAGTTTAAGGCGAGTAATGAGACCCAAACAATACTGCAAAACAATGCACGAGATTGGAACTAAGGAAATAAAAATAACAATCACATTATTTTTATAAATACAGTGATTATAATAGAGGTTAAATGGTAAATTAAAAATAAAAAGTTATGCAGTATTACCGACAGGTAAGGCTTTATAAAGGGAAGGCCTTGTAACACGGCTTTGGCCTGTTCCTTAGGCTAAGTAGAAGGAAACTATGGGAGAGTAACTCAGCTAGAACAGGGAGAGAGGGGAGAGAGACAGGGGAGAGAGAGAGGGGCTGCGTGACTGCAGCACGTCTACAACATTTCCACATCATGGTGTGTGGTGCTTGCTTGACTTGGGCTTGTTGTGCCTTAAAACTATGTGAACTGCTAACCGGCTAATGGCTTCAAAAGGCCGGGTTTTTGGCAATAAAGAGCTCTCCTTTGCACCTGCCCGGGGTCCCCGCATCGCTCGTTATCGCAACAATGCAGGAATGAAATCAGACAAGTTTCAGTTGCAGGCTGCCTCCCTTTCTTACAGAAATTACCTTGCCAAATAGTTTTACTGAATCCAGTCTGCCAGATCATCTAGCAGCAAGTCAGAGACATGTCAAGATCTGATCTTGCATTTATTTATTATTCATCTGGAAGCTATAGGTTTACTAGTTTACCACAATTATATTCCATCTGGGACAAAGTTTCTCAGGACAGAATAGCATCTGCATGAGCAAGATAAAGCAAAACTGAGAAGTGCTGCTTTCCTCACAGTCTTGACACTAAACAAGCCACATAAAGTCAGATATGAACACAATCCCTACCACAGAAATGGTCTTACACTCTCAAATAGATAAGGAATGCTTTCAGGAAAAGAATTAGCAGTGAAATATCTCTCAAAAACTACTTTCAGAGAAAGAGCCATGCAACCTCCAAGGACCAATAGTGACAGCCAAGGCCTGGGGACTAAATGAATAGAGTGTCCTCAACTGAGCTGAACACAGGCCAACTCTGGTTCTTCACAACAAAGCCTTGAACCCACAGATCTCTTAACTAATTTCCAAGACCCTCTAAGTCCTGCTAAGTCCTGCAGAGGCTTTTTTTTTTTTAAAGACTTGATTCAACGTACTATCTTCTAAAAGGAAAAATATGCTGGAGAAATAAAATTATTATCTATCATAATGAAGAAACAGAATCAGTGGGGAAGGGAACTAATTAGCCACAAGTAAAAAACCATTTTGTTAAAACATTTGAAAAGTGTTTTTACACAAGAAGTCAGAGGAACACCATGCCACAAAGGCACAAAAAAGTAAATAGTTTAATGGAGTGTAGAATCAGGACAGCAGGAAACTTCAGCAATTTCTGGACAGACCTTTAGGAGCAAGATCCCTTCCAAAAATTCCCAAGGAAAGATCCACAGTCCCATAATGATAGTTGTCCCTTTGAAACTTGTGAAGTATTCACAAGATTTCTAGATATTCAAGATACTTCAACTTGTGAAGTATTCAAGATTTCTGATAAACAATAAAGAACTGCTATTATAATTTATAATTGTAGGTTTGAAAGAAACCTGCAATATGATGTGCAGCATCTACAGAGCAGATTCCCTCCAGATCAACTTCTGTTAGTATTATAAAGATTATGCAAAAAATCTCAACACGCCCAGAAAGTGCAGTGTACTCTTACTCAGGCAGCCTGTGAAAAGTTTCCCATATTCACAAGCTTGAAGCAAAAGTTCAGCTGAGCAAAACCAAAAAAAAAAAATTTAAAACTGACATTTCAAATAATTTCTTTCAGAATGAAACCTTTCCTTCATTTGGTTTCCTCAAAAAAGTGAATGTGAGAAATATATGAACAAAATTCACATGTAAAGACAAACAGATTCCATTTTTTTAAGGGGATAGGAGAAAGAAACCTCTACATATTTTTGTGCACAAAACAAACTCAAGCTGTTGAAACACCAGTGTATGACATCTAAATAATACTAAATTGTCAAATAATATTTAAGCTACAAGATTCTGAGCATAGGCTGACAACTCTACCTTGGTAAAAACAAGATACTTTTTTAAAAAGTATTTTAGAGTCTGGTCAGATTACCTCATGTGAAAAATCAAAGTTGTGTGAAAACTTGTTCATCCTTGAATTGGAAATTACTATTCCTTAGCCAACACAGCTGAAAGAAGGAAGGATGTCACCAGTTCACAACAGTGATAAGCAAAATGAATTGGCTGCAATGATTCCTGCAAATAAACTGCAATGCAATGATAGATCTGAGCCTTTTTAGCATCATGAAAAAGTTATTTTATTTTCCTGATCATCCCCCTAACCTTCCTCTTCATCTATGTTATCTATCTGGAATTCATCTTTCTTGAACCTGGATGACTGCATTTCAGATGAGATCTCACAGAGTATATAAAAATATTCCCCGATTTCTGTAACAGAAATCTCTCTCCTGATACATTCTAGTATCAGATTTTCTACAGCCACATTTTATTGGTGACTAACAGCAATCCTCTAACACTGTTATTACCTTTACCTAAACCTGTACACTACAAAGTTCTACTTTTTTGTCCCGAGGGTCATAATCCTGCATTTTGTACTACTCTATCTCATCCATTTGTCTCACTTCCGAATTCAGGACCATCACCAGTGACTCCAGTCTCTGTGTTTCCAGGTGCATGCTTCCAAATTCTGGCAAGCTGAGCAATGAAAATATGAAATAAACTAAATTAGACCATATGTATATTTGTTGTTTAGAGATTAGCAGTCTTATCAAAAAAAGATACTGCTTTAGCCTAATTTAGCCAAATTTATAACCAAAATGGATGCACACTGGCTCTCTAAAACTGAAAAGGTTTTTTTCTACACCAGAGAAATAATCTTCTATAGCAAATCCAAAGGGGGATAATCAGAATGAGATATGTTTTTACTTTAGACATAAATGTATTTTTACTATTGTTTCAGGTTTGCTATCCTGTCTGGAAATGGGAGTGGTAGAATTCAATTCTAAATCCTCTGTTACCAATGAAGTTGCAAACTTTGGATTTTGTTCCAAAAATTTCACCAGAATTCCTGCTTTTTCAATTGATTATGTTCAAAAGACTTCTGCTGAAAGTTTCTGGACCTGAAAGTGTGTCTTCGAAATACTTCTAGGATTGAGTCTTCTAGGATTTCAAGCCTTTCAACAAAGGCTTAAATATAAAGATACAAACAATGGTGGAAATTATTTTGCTAACGTGCTATAGAAAACATGGAAGAAACATTGGGGTTTTTTTAATGTACTATTTAATAATTCTTAGCATTCTTTTTTGTGTATATCGTACATATATTTTGGGTATATTCTTTTTAGTCTATATATAAGTAGTGCATAAATAGACATGTATATGCATATTCATGTATAAACAAATATTACTGCTAAAAAAAAAAAACAGGGTATCAATAATTTAACACAGAAAGAGAGGCTACATGAAATCAGATTTACTAGTCATAGGACTGAAACCTGAGTATGAAAATTCATTCCCCAGTCTCTGACAGCTGACATTAACATGGACCATTATAAATCTGCCCTTTAAGAAAATTCTAAAAGTAAATAAATAAATAAATTACTATGCCTCATCTGTTTTTCTTTTCCTGGAAAGTATTCTGAAAGTAATCTTTTTCCCAGACATGGATAATTCTGCACATGGGTGAAATTCTGTTCCTTTTTTCAAACTCCTCAAAAGACTGAGAAAATAAAGATACATTTCAAGAAACACGACAATGCCAGCACACAAAAGGAATCTTAATATAAAGTTTAGCATAGATTAACTACATAGGATCCTGCACTATGCAAAGTTAATTGTATTTATCAACATATAAGAGTATCACATTACCATCTCTCAAGTGGAAGCAAAGCAAAAAAACAAAATCAAAACCAACCCCCCAGAAAAACCTCACCTTTCAAACCTGTAAGTTATAAAAGACATGTGAAAAAAGTGCTAATACTTCTTTCTGCAGCTGCCAAGCTGTCTTAAAGAATTTATTTTCCAAGTACCCCTTTAGTGAAGGATGTTATCTAAGAGGTGAATAGCAGGTAGTTGGCAAATAACAGCAACTATGTACAATTTAATGAATTTATTAAATTTACATCTATACTAATATTGCATTACAAAAGCACATCTTTGAATACATAGGTGTATTAGCCTCTTTGATTTCTATCTCTATAAAAAACAGGGGAGTTTATGCCTATCATTCCTGAAAATTAAATTCAGGACAGCAGTCAGCCTTTGTTCCTCCTGCATATGTTATATCCCCAGTAATACCTCACCAGGCTGTCTGTAAACTTGTGCAGATGCAATTAAGTGCCTCTGTAACTGGAACTTTCTAAACCTTTGTATTATTTATGCAAGCAGAAACATAACCTTCTACCCTCACTCACCTCTGTACTGGATTGCAAGACCTAACAGAGGAGTAAAAAAAATTATTTCATGAATTATGTATATGGATGTGATTTTGAATGTCAACCAAGTATGAAATTGATAGTACAAGGATAAAATAAAACAGTCTCCACACCTTCTTGTGATTTCTTTACATATATGTACAAATTTATAAATTTTATATACACATGTATAAATATTTAACTTTTTCAGCCACTGAAATTATACCATTAAGTATGCTCTTAACTGGATAGTTTTCCATTTTCTACATCTTTATTCCAAGTACCTGTCTAAAGATCTAAATCAGCATCATTATCCTAGGAACAGGTAAGACTAAATGAATCTAGGAATAATAAAAGGCTTTGGCCTTAACACAAACCAGCACAATTGCTGGTTACAATTAATAATAGTAAATTATGGAAGTTTTATATATTCATATTTCTCCTGTGAGTTAGACAACATTAGGCATCCAAGGAACACAAAGATGCACTTAATTAGCCAAAGGTTACATGCTATAAAAATCTTTAAGCCACTGAAAAAGAGGAAACTTTGAAACAAAGGCAGGATCATGAGTTTACAAATACAGTTCTACAAAAAGGAAAACATACATCATATATGGGAGCTCAGTGTACAGAATACAGCCTTAAAAGAACAGCAGCAGCCTTTCCCTGGCCAAGTTATCAACACTGGGTTGCAATCCTCAATATCGATCTAAAACTTTCTTGTCTTATTTAGAAAGAAATTTATTCAGGATTTCTCTCAAGCACGACACTGACTGAGAGAGCAAGTCAGACAATTGTACATCACACAAAAATTCCAGTCTTTCTTTTTTAGCTTTTAACGGCAGGTGCCTGGTTATGACACTACAATAAATATCTTTGAACTGTTTAACTTAACACAATTAAAGGAAAAGAAAAAAAAAACAAAATCCTAAATACACAGTTCATAAAGCAGCATATTTTCCTTAATTAATTTTCTCAACGTTTACAATATCAATACTAATTCTCTGTAACTGGATATGTTCTGGATCCATTCTCAGAGAATCTGTGTAGAATAAACATTTGAAACATCTTAAAGACTAACTAAAACCATCTTTCTACTACACTGCAAGGCAAAGGATTTTTGGATGTTTTGCATTTTTATGCTAAATAGTGCAGCTGCAATTGATGAAAACCAATCAAGCTAATTTAAGTCAATCATGTCCATGAGGTTCTCATCACTTGTGTAAAAAAGCTCTCACACTCACTTTAAGATTTTACCACGGCAAGAACCTCCCCCACACTCAAATTTCAAAACCTTAAAGTCCCCTCTGCATCTTACACAACAAAGAAAAGAAAAAATAATTCTTATGGAATAAGCATATTTATAGTTTTACACTACAAATCGAACTGCTGTGTTTCATTTGAATAGAAACTTTGATTGTTTGTACCACTTGAGCACAAATATGACTCAACCCATTACAGCAACACCGTAGTGCATATCGAGGCAAGGGTCAGAGACAAGTAAACTAGCACTGAAAATGCACAACTGTTACCCCCTAATACATAATCTGGATTACATTACTGAGATCATATGTTTTGAATTTATTTTTTTGATTTATCAATATGGCACATCACAGCTGCCATCCTGAGTTCTCTCTCAGCTGCTGCATTTGACATTTTAAATTATGATTGTTTATATTTTTAAATTTTGCACTATTGCCACTACATTTTAAATCTATGCAACTATAACAACCATACAAGAACTCTTTCCTAGATGGGCAAAATCCAACATTACAGGTCTGAAATCTGTGTTTGATTCTTACCCATTTGGCAAACCCCCACATGCATGTAGCTGGAGACACTTTTCAGCCAATTCAAAAATAATGAAATAAATAAAGAGAGGCCCTGAACTTCAAAGAATGCCATGTCCTTATGCCTGTTGCTTTTTGAGATGGTTATGGGGTTCAGTGCAGCAACTGGAGATGAAAGCTGAAAATCACATCACCCTGCCCTGGATCTCCTCCTCCTCCATGAAGAGGTGACAGCAGGTGCTATCAGACTGACATAAACTGCTGCCACAGCTTCTTTGCATGTTCTTGTTGAGAAGCTGTTCACCAAAACCATTTGCTCACTGTTCCAACAGAAGCAAACAAGAAAAAAACAAAAACATCAAGAAAATCCATCTACCAGTAATCCTGCAACTGACTAAGACAGGGCTTGAAAAACATCCTCATCTTCAAATCATAAACCACACATCTATCTTTGTGGAGACAGATAACTTCCCAATTATATTTGTATTATAGTCCTCACAGTGATTTTTGTTGGATAGGAAAGGTTCTCTTTTTATTGACAGACTACTATGTTGGGTTTTTTTTTTAATATATACTATGTTGGGGGTTTTTTTTAATATACTGAACAGTTAAATACCACATCAAATATTAAGATAAGCTTTTCATCAAACTGTTTATCTTAGAACAGTAAGCGGATAATAGTTCTTGGACTTACATATGAGTAATAATAACCATTGGAATTAATAACACATTGCCACTCCAAACTCATGTTCTAGAAATGCTTCTTTTGGTTATGCATCAAAACACAAAATTCTTCACAACAATAGCTAAGCCAGCAGGAAACAAAGCCAGCTAACTGGAACAGGCAGCACATGCCTTGGGGAGTGGAGCCAGTCTCTGGAACACACACAGAGCTCAGCTTAGACTTGGTTTGAGTCCAGCTGAAGGTCCCACCTGGACGGTCAGGAACTGACACCCAGAATGTACCTGCAGAGGCTGAGCGCCAGGTCTGTGCACCCTGACAAAAAAGCCACAGCGAGATCTCAGTGCTGTCTTCAATTATTACTGAGTGGAAGGGCATGAGAAGACAGGGCCAGACTCTTCTTAAGGGAGTATTGGGCAGGGATGAGACAAGTGGAAAATGGAAATTCCACCTTGACATAGGGAAAACATATTTTTTGGCTTGGTTTTTGGAGTTTTGTTTC
The DNA here is from genome assembly GCA_013390045.1 of Picathartes gymnocephalus. Taxonomy (NCBI): domain Eukaryota; kingdom Metazoa; phylum Chordata; class Aves; order Passeriformes; family Picathartidae; genus Picathartes; species Picathartes gymnocephalus. The sequence continues at coordinate 18,698 of WEKY01000305.1, read as the reverse complement.
TGGTTTTTTACCACAAGCTTAGTCAACTACTGAAACAGGTGTCTAAATAGGTTATGGAAAATCCATCCCTGAGGTATCCAAGACTTGACTGGATGCCATCCTGAGCAACCTGCAATAACTAAAACCTACTTAGATCAGAAGTTTGGGTTAGACTGCCTCTACAGCCCCTCTAAGAGACGTTGTTCTCTGATGCATCCGCATCAGTCTTCTGCACTACACCCAGGCATGGTGGCACCAGGCCTGACACCCCCCTGTGAAGCACCCACAGCCCAATCCTCCCTGAGGATTTCCCCATGGGCACTCAGCAGCTGGGTGGATTGAATATGAAAAGCACACAGACGAGAGTTAGAAGGTCCCAGAATTTCAGCTATCCTGGCATTTTGTTCATAAGGTAAGTGGTGAGAATTTATTGTATATCTGTGCTTTTACCATCCTTTACACAATGAAGTGAAACAAAGATGATCTCTCAAGGCTTCTACTTGCCTAAAAACCATTAGAGCCACTACAGAAATGATTATTGAAAAAGAAAGTTTGCCAGTAACTGCAAAAGATAAATATTATAACAAAAAATGCTTAAGCATTATCCAATGAACATAAACAAGGGAAAATATCAGCTTTCAAATCAAACTATCAGCAACTCATCAAAAATACAGCTTTTCTTGGGGACAATTCATCAGCAATTTGTAAATCCATGCTAGTTACTACAAATCTCCTTCTTGTCTGTCATATACCTGGAAATGGCTGCCAGGATTATTCCGTCTTTATTCCCTTGCCAGGGATCAATGTGATCGATGTAGTTCCCCGGCTCTTCTTTCTTGCCTTTTCTAAGACGTTCTGGCTTTCTCCCAATTCCCATCACTTTCCAAGGGTAACTGACACAATGCCATCAGCCCTTTCAGGTGCATTCCAGCAAGGTCAGGGGATTGTATATGTCTGGTTTCTTTAACCAGCCCCTGATCCTCCTCCATCAAGGATAAGTTTACCTGGCACTGGACTTCTGTAGTGGTTTCAGAGACCTGGGATTGCTGAAGGTTGGTCTTTCCAGTAATGATCAAGTGAATGAGGCATTCAGTACCTGGACTGTCTCCATCTCCTTTAGGATCAGATCTCTCCTCCCATTCATCAGTGGCTCCGTATTTCCCTCAGTATTCTGCTATTGCTGTGCCTGTAGAAACCTTTCTTGCTGTCCTTCCTGTCTCTTGTTATATTCAAGTCCAGATGGGCTTTGTCTTTCTTAACCCTAAACCTGATCCTTGGAGAGGGTCTCCCCATTCCTTCGAGACACTTGTGCCTGCTCCCACTCCCTGTGTCATTCCTTTTTATTTTGCTTCATAATTAGAGAAGTACAAAAGCTGATTGCGGTTATACAAAATTGATCATTTAGAAAAATGCATGGTAGCAAAACATTCTCCTATTCTCTCTATTTTGAATAATTCCTGAAAGCATTCTTTGTCCAGGAAAAACATACTTTATTTAATCTTATCCTCCCACTAGGTATGTGACAGCATGCTTCAAAATTTACGACAGAAGATGACACAAAGCAGAGTGGAGCCTGCTGCCAGACTGCTGGAACACACAATGACCCTGGAAGAGAAAAAGGTAACAGAGGCCACTGGCACCTCAGTGCAGAGAGGCCTGGACTTTTTGTTTGGCTCAGAAGCCAACTCAGCTGCAGGGCTGGGTAGAGTCACCAACGCACACGAGGCCAGGTTAGGTCTGGCAAAGATTTCCTGCCTGATTTAAAATGAGTTTATTTGGTCCAATGGCACTTTTCCTAGAAATGGAGGGCAGGTTGACCACACATGTGCCTGCCTTTATTTGTGGCCTGACACTTGGCAGGATAAACTTCATTATGTTTTTGGTTATGCTTAAGGAAAGTACTGTCAATTGTTTCCAGTCTGTTGCAAGCATAAACCTACAAGCTCTATTAAATATGTACTATTGTATTTACCACAATGTTATGAAAGCATGCATAAAATCCTAAAATGGGATAAAATAAAGGCAGCTTCTCTTCCCCTCCTTCCCCTTCCCCCCAACTTCTGGCAACATTTCAAAGTAAACAAGGAACCAAACCAATGCTTCCATTGAAAGGTCAACCAGCACCTGAGTCACAGGAAAGATGAAACTGGCCTAAAATAAAAATAAGTATATTATTTGGTAGGAGGAAACCACTTTTCTCTTATATCAGATATGCAGAAAGATTAAATAGCTCCACAATGAAATATCTTAGTAATTGACTGTGTCTATTAATGAAGAAAATGAATTTTTTTTTGCTGAAAGAGTGAAATAAAATATATACTTGACTAAAAAATTAAATTAATAGTAATAGAAAAAATTACTTTATGGTAACTCAAATAATGTGGAACTGACTAGATATTGAGGAGAATTAATATTTCCATGTTTTGTTTCCACACATTCTCATCTCAGGAACCTTATCGCTCCTGACAGAAAGCAGAGAAATTTAGCTATAGATATTCAAAGACAGAAAAGAATGTGGAACCATGACACAAAAATACATATTCTGTTTGAAATTCAGTGTAGCAGAGAGTCCATAAACAACTGTGCAATATCTCAAGTTTTAGAGTTCCAGAACACGTAAAAGATCTGTGAACTGCAATCTGGAGCTCAAATATATCTGAGCACACTTTCCTTTACAGTTTCCTGCCTTGCCCAGTAAGGATTCTGCTTATTTTTACATGATTTTGCTATTTATGTAAATTTCAAGGTGAAAGATGAGCGTCCAGTACAAATCCTTTCAGCAGTAATCCATCTGCCATGCAAGCCCCTGACCAAAGGATCACTTCTGTTACACTGAATATGCACACAGGCATCATGAACACTTCTTGTAGAAAGCAAAGAAAAAAGAATCTTAGCAATTCCTATTGCTATTTGTAGTAATTGTTATCGATAATTTTCTTATTTTGTAATTTCTCCTAAGTTTTAAGGCAACATTTGTGTCCTCCATGCAGAGTGTTTCAATGACAATGTTCCTCCAAATTTATTACTAAAACACCTTCTATTCCAAAACACTAAATATTTTGGAATAGAAAGTCACTTTCTCTGGTCTTGCTACAAAAATGTTTTAATTTCAACCACAAACAGTACCTGTATTTGGAAAACAGGAAAATATTATTTATACAGAAGATTAGGAATATATAGAAATAGGCAGATATAATAGATACTGATTTTAATTTCAATTAGGGATTATAGTATTTACAAATACTGTCATCTTTTCCAGAATTCAAATTAGTGTTGCTCCAATAATGTTCAGAACAATGAGTAAGTGATATAGTGTAAAAGTAACTAACTAATGGAAAGTACTTTAAGTATTTTGTTGGAACTTCAACAGTTTAAACAGTTGAAAGGGGAAAATAAGCATGCAGTGAATGTGAACCCAAACTGTTCCTATTTACACACTCCTCAGTCTTTCCCACCCTGTACTGATCTTGTGCCTGATCTCACAGCACAGGGCAGCTGGAAGAAAGCAGTCTTTATAGATAAGGAACAGCTGTTATGCTTGTTTGACCTGAGGAAGAATTTGAAAAAGCAAAAGCACACACGGAAGAAAAGAGTCCTCATAAAAGGAGTACTTGCAGAATTGTTCCAGCCTCTTTCCAGGCAGCCCTGGTAGCAGTATCTGACATAGACCTTGCTTGTATCAAACTTACTTCCACTGAAAGATAGAAGAAAAAGGGTATTGAGCAAAGGCAACAGGGGTTCACAAGCCCTTTATGAATATCTACAAAATCAACTTTTTTAAAGGAAAATTATTACTCAGTGGAGGGGAGGAGGAACCGACACCACACATTAAAAAATGGCAGAATTAAGATTTGCCTCTACAAATCCAGTCTGACCTCTTGTGTTAAAACAGGCAGCCAGATGATCACTACAGAAACAGAAACCAAAACATCCTTATCCATTTTGTTCCATCTTCTGATCTGCTTCTCAATCCAACCTGACACAAATACCAACATTTTCAAAAACTCTAAATACTTGACTTGCAAATCTCTGATTTTATCTTGTTAGGTCTTAGTTTTACAATACTTAGACATATTTCTAACACAAATTGTAGCAAACTCCACTGATTCAGACAATGTTTAAGCAGCTCCATACATGAGCACAGATGTTCCTGTCCCAGTGCTCTTATGTAACAGCATCTTCTACATCTTCCCCCTTCATAAATTCATGCTCTTTTTTCACTTATTTCCTGCTGATTTTGTAGAATGCCTCATTTTTCTTCTTTAGATATATTCTTAATGCTTGACAAAAATGTCCTCATTTCCTTCTTCTGTAACTTATTTCTTCAAATGTATCAGAAATATTTGTTTGCATTTTTAAATCATTTTTCCACTTTTGTAAACTTTCATTTTTCTAGCGTAGTACTGCTTACAGTTTCTTCAATAAAACTAGAAACATTCGCAGTTATTGGGAATAAGAACTTAAAAACCAGAGACAGATCTGTGGCAAAGAGTTTACAGGGGGAATTCATCAGGATGCATTTGCAGCCTTTAACCAGCCACAGCTGGTAGGATGAGCACAGGTAGGAAAAATATGATCATGAAAGAACAAGAAAACCCCCGTATATGGTGTCTGTAATGACATCAGCAAACTCTGGTATTGTCACTTTTTACATCACACGATTCCTTCTCAAAAACACGGAAATTAATATCAAAAATGACAGAGGTAACTTAATCTTCTGCGTGTCAAAGAAAGTACATTCAAGGGAGAAGCACAGAGGAAGCAACTCAAAGCTTTCCTTCTTTGTATTTCACAAACAGATAATAACTAAAGGCAATTAAACAGATTCAAGTTATTTAATGTCACTTAACATTACTATTTCTTTTAAAAATATTACTGTATTACAGATTTTATTGCGTAGGAATAATTTAATTTTAGCAAGGAGAAAAATTGTATTCCTGTAGGAAAGGCAAAAGTGAAGGATTTGTTTGAAGAGCTAATTTATAATGCCATATTTTTAAAAATCACAGGAAAGAATCAAAGAATCAAACAAATGGAGAACTGTGGCACAGTCATCTAACTGAAAAGTTTACTAACATCATTAACCAACTTCCATGATTTAACATATAAAAAGAACACTTTTCAAAGGAGACAGATAATTTCATATCTTTGTTACAAGCACTTTTTCGTAGTCAAGTCCAGCCTACGTTAATTAGCATCCTGCATTTGAGAGCATTTTGTGTTTTAATTGAATTCAATTCAGAGCCATCTCATTAACTACATATCTTTAAAAATTTTTGCCCCAAGGACATTAATTTCCTTTTTAACTAGGTGCTATCACGCTCAGTAGTTGTTTAGGCCAGCTCCTTTTTAAGTGTCGGGCCACTGTTTTCATGGCTCTGTGTGTACAACTGCAATTCCTCCCTGCAACAACTTGAAACCAAGATGATTGTTCCCACATGTCTGTGCCAGCCAACAGTCCTCAAGGACTTTTATTTACTGAAGCCTTAAGGCTACACAACGTAACTGCCATGACTTACCACGGTAGAGTTGAGAAGTACCAAATCTATTTCAGAGACACAGCTTTTGCCCCACTTCTGCTGTCCTTTGCTTGTCTAAATGAAGCAGCATATTTGTGTCAGGTTTCTATTTCATCCAATTTGTGAAATGAAAAAGCAGCTTAGGTTTTAACAGAAAACAAAAATGGAAGCCACAAAACTGGAGTTCCATTAAGTTTATCACATCAGCTAGTTGAAAACATACCAAATAATGACAGAATTAAACTATTCAGGAGAAAATGCAGCTGCTGTTTCTTTTCCAGGGGATAATTTGTAAATACTTTTTACCTATAACAATGACAAATCTTTCAAAAATTTTCACATACTGCATTACTTGGTTTTAAGTGTGGAAACAACTAGAGAAATGTAAAATATTATGTAATTATATCATGTTATCACTTGGGACATGAAGTGTGTAAGTTCTGTTTGCCTGAGCTGATCTTATTTGAACACTTCTCTAAATATTAGCAGGCTACTGCTTACCTCTGAAACCAGTAATCTTTCAGAAGCTCAGATCCTTATACTTTCATTGTCCACTGTGATACCATGAACTAGAAAATTCTTTCCTTCTGAAAGTTAAACAAGGGGAAAAGGAAGAAAACAAACAACCCACAACACATAGCTATAAACGAAAATATTATTCAGAATCCTACCAAGAAAATAATCAAAAAGCTATATGGGGTCTACCATCAGTATAAGCATCTCTAAAGATTTCTGGATGACCACAGCTGCAGAAGATTTTCATTCCAAATAGGAATTTTAAACTCTGCTTCTGTTGTAAGCATGTTTTTTTCCTTCAGCAGAGACAGAGGAGGGCTGAGAATCTATTCTTTTCACCTCCTACAGTTTGAGTGTTTGGATTAAGAGCAATTTGAGTTAAGGACTGTTACCTGTGTTAGGAAGAGGACATTCTGAAAAAGGAAATCATGAATTTAAAAAGTCCAAGTGCCTCTAGCCCTTTCTCCCCAGTTGTCTCTTAAGCAGAAAGCCCAGAAATATGCAAAACTACTTCAAAAACGTCTCCATGCACTTCCTCAATATAGCAAAATATGCAAAACATCATTAACTCTTTCAAACTGGTTATTGTTACATCTACTGGTTATTGTGCTAATTACAACATTTTTGTGTTCTCCTTGTGTCTGCATCTACCTGGTGAAATTTCAATGCTGTTTTGAAGTGCATTTTTCTTTGCATTTCTTGTATATGGTGCCTGTACACCAGGATCATAACTAGGCCCCTTTAGACCAATCACAATATAAGCAGCAGTTAGGGTATACAAAGAATCAATTCTGAAGCAATCCTATCCAAGTTCCTCTTCAAATACCTCCAGTTAGAGCAAAGCATTTAAATTAGTAGCTAACAGTACTAATATTTTTTTAATCATTTCCATCCACTAGTGACTTACCAGAATAAATTTTGTTCGGTTATAAAAGCCCATCAAAGTTGTCTGACTGAATATTGTTTTCAGTGGCAGCAAGGTAATCTTCTATAAAACTAAGAACTGGGGTGGTGGGGAAGAGGGAACTACACTTTAATTTTTACTTTAATTCAATAAAAGAGATGAAAATGAGAAGTATTTTGACAGCGAGATAAATCTAACATTCAACAAACTATTTGTCCCAAATAACCTGCATAAAGTCTTTATACACCAAATATACAGCCCATTTTTTCTGCTTTCCAATTTTCTTTTTAACTTTGTTTTCCTGCCTCTGGGCACAACTTTCTACAGGCCCTGCGAATGAAACTCTCTACTCTTTCAGTCATCTTGCTCACGGGAAATTGTTTCAATTTTTTTGAAATAAAAATAATGGTGTCCCCAAAAGAAAGAAAGAATATTCAAAGTAATAATTAAGAATGGATTCAGTCGATGGGGATGGGGTTGTGTGTGTAATACCTCTCAGGTATTTGAGAGAGCTTCATTTGTAATAACCACAAAGTTACTGGAATGAGTCTGAGGAGGTCACAAATGCAACCTCCTGCTCAAAGGACAGAGATCCCTAAAATCAGACCAGGCCATTTGACGTACCTCTGAACAGTCTTGAAATCTTCCAATAGACAGATAGACACCATAAGAAAAAACAACAAATGGAAACCCTCACACCTTTGCTTCACAGTTTACTTCTGTTTAGATACAGCATTTTGCGAACCTAGGTGTTCCTTCAGCTTAACTCTGAATTTTCTGCTCTGCCACTACGCTCCTCCCTCCCGCTCTGTAACAGTCACAGGGCCTGCACGGAAACTGAAATGTCTGGCACATTGCACCTGAGACAAAGCTGCACTTGAAACACGGAACTCGGTGTCAAGAAGGCAGGGGACAGCAGCCGAGTGACAGAGAGCAAAGGCAGCCTGCGGTGCAGGGCGGCGCTGCGGGCCGCGGGGGAGCCTCCCTCCGCACGCCATCCTCCCTCCGCACGCACCGCGCATCCACCGGAACAATGCCCTGGCAGCACAGCAAAGAGACCACACTGAAAGGTCTGGCCCAGCCTGATTTCAAACAAGAAAGATCACAAAACAATAGTAAAACACAATTTCAAAGTAAAACACTAACTTAGAAAAATAAAAATGTAAGAGTGAAATAACTGTAGTTATACCATTGTTGTTGTAAAATTAAAAGCAGATTTACATTTCAAGAAATATCAAATACCAACATTGTAAGAGAAAGAAAAATAAAGCTTTTTTTTGTCTTGTTCCAAGTATTTTGTGCCGTCTGCTTTTATTTGCTCTTTATGCAAACTAAGAACTGCCAAGAAGTCAATCATTTCAAAACGCTTCTCTATAAACAGATTTGTTTAAACAAAAAAGCAGATTGCAATAAATGACTACTATAATCACCCTTCCCCTTCATTTTTATTACATTTTCTATATTAATATGCGTATGCTGGACACATCAGTATTCAGTTACAGTACAGACTTTACCTATTTTTCTAATCCATTTTCTCCATTGACAGGACTATGCTCACAATTTACAAAACTTCTTTGTAGACATTTACTTATTTCACAGTTCATTAACCTTCAAAAAGCACACCTGCCAGTTTGCAGGTGTGTTATCTAAAGCAATGATACACTAACTAATAAAGTGCTAAAGTATGTTTGTGTCAGAAATGCTTATGGAACAAATGCTTTTCTCAACTGAGCTACTCAGCTGAATTTAATTTATTTTCATCAATTTATATAAGTTTCTTTCCTGATGGTAAGTGCAGTAGTTAAGCACCAGTCACTACAAATATGCACAAAAAAGAATCAAACTGTACTGTCTAGCACTTTTTAAAGTATTCAAATGGCAGTGCTTAATCTTTTTAAATAATTGAAAAGGGTCATTCACTCAACTTCTTTCCTTCTGCAGTAACTCTACAAAGCTTCATGTAAAAATTAACATCTTTTAACAACTTTTTCACACAGTAGGGAAAACCTCATCAAGTGTCATATTCTCCCTTTTACCAATTTTCTATGGATCACAGTGACATTTTCAGTTTTCTGTAGCTGGACTAGCCTTACGTTGGCTCATTTTTATCTGACCTCAGGGTTTTCACATCATTAATAAAGAGATAATCAAAACAAAGGGTATATACATTAGGGTAGGAAAAGTTTGCATAGTTTGGCACTATTACCATATATAACCTTAAAAATGGAACAAAATTAAATGCACATAGCAGAGGTGGTGAACCTTCAAGGACTGCTTCCAAACATTTTTCCTACTGGCAGTAAACCATTTTCAGACCTCCCAGCTCTGGCCACCGTGATAGTTACTGCTGTACAGGATTTATTTCTTTTTGTTTCAGCTGTCAATAAAAACTTCAAGTGATGGCTTTTTAAGTCAGCTAAACATCTTTAATCAAAACAGAACACTGACATCACTGGGACAACAGAAACACCATGCAAAAAGAACACTGTGTTTAGATTCTAGGCTTGTTTACCAATGGTTTTAACTTCTCTCACATTATGTCACAAAGTGCCATTGCACCTGAAACCTGATCAAAAACTCATCAAAAAAATTCAAACGCCCTCTTATTTCTGATGATCTGGTACAACACACGTAAACCGACTAAATCTGCTAGTCATGCCTCAGTAGTAGTCAGTATTCTTCTGGATGAAGATCATTATAACTATGCTTACACTTCATTTCTTACTGTTGAAACCAACTCTGTAAGACAGAGCTCAAACTTAAACTACACTCTTAAAGCAGTAATATTTTCTGAGCTAATTTTGCTAAGACATCATGAAAATTTCAAACATGAAATTATACCCCCCAAAAAATCCATTCTACCGAATAACAAACACTGGTAGAATTTGCCAACAAATAGAGTGAAACCAATGAACTTCCAGGGATACATGAACTACAAAAAAAACTTATTAATACCAACAAACTACTTCTAAGCCTCATGCCCTATCAGACCTGGCTTGTGAGAACCATGTAGGTAGGTGGAGGGCTGGCTACCAAGTGGAATCAGGACATTCCAGCAGAACCAGTATTGCATCCCAGGGGTTAATACTGCATCCAGCCCTGTTCAATGTCCTCATTAATGATCTGGATGATGGGGTAGGGAGCAGCCTTAGCAAGCATGCTGGTGGAAAAAAACATGGAAAGGGCAGCTGATACACCAGAGGGTCGTGCTGCTGTTCAGAGGGATTTTGACAAGCTGGAGAAAGGTGCCAACATGAACCTCAGGGAGTTCAGGGAAAGGAAATGTAAAGTCCTGAGCCAGGAGAGGAACAACGCCAAGCACCTGCCCGTGCTGGAGTTCACCAAGCTGGAAAGCAGCTTTTCAGAAAAGGACCTCATGGTCCTGGTGGTCACAATGGTGAACACCAGCAGTGTGACCCTGCAGGGAGGCACTGACAGCATCCTGGGCTCGTTAGGAAGCATGCTGCCAGAAGGTTTAGGAAGGTGATCCTTCTCCTCTATCAGTCACTGCTCAGGCCATACCTGAGATATGTCCATTTCTGGGCATACTGGAGACAACCCAGTGAAAGGCCATAAAGAAACTAAAGGATTAATTAAGGGCATTATTAAAGCATTGGAGCATCTCTCATATGACAAAAGCCTGAGAGCTGAACTGTTTAGCCTAGAAAAGTGAATGGGGCATCTCATCATTGTGTATAAATATCTGAAGGAAGGCTGCAAAGATGGAGCCAGACTCTTCAGTGGTGCCCAGTGAGAGGACAAGATGCAATGGGCACAAACTGAAACACAGGGGATCCCTCCGAACATTGGAAACACTCACCCTGGTCCATGTGGCCCAAAGAGGTTTTAGAGTCTCATGTCTTGAGATATTCAAGAGATATCTGGATATGGTCTTGGACAGCTGGCTCTAGGTGGCCCTGCTCGAGCAGGGGAGTTGGACCAGATGAGCTCAAGAGCTCCCTTCCAACCTCAACCGTTACATGATTGTGTGAATCACAACCTATTGCATCATATGCAGCTGCTTCAGCAAAACCTGAAGATAACTTGCAGAGTACCATTAAGCTAAGTAATAATAAAAGGCTTCTTATTAAATAACTGAGAGCTTGTGGAGGGTTTCTTTTATTACAGGATTTACTATGCTAATTTAATTACAACAAGGTGATTACATAGTAATCCTATTTAGGCAGGAAGTTGACACTGCAACTCTTGAATACCTTACTCAGCAGAGGATTAGAACTGCCTTTTGATGGTTACTTTCACCTACAGAAAGAAGCACTTCAAGGCAAGTTATGAACATGTTTTAGGACACAAAAGTCTACAAAATTCTACAAATAGACAACGTGGACACACAGGAGGAAAGGAGTGTGGCTTATGCAGGCCAAAATGCTATTAGCTTTCCTCATCTGGGAATGACCAACAACAATAGCTTGTACAGTACAAAATTCCTTCCCTAATGACTTCCACCTGCTGGAGGGCTGCCATTTGCCCTGCATCTCCCTGCAGCTGCTTTCCCATCTGCTGCTGGAAGCCATTGCCCTCCCTTTAGGTAAGGCCTGATGCCTGGAGATAGACAATTCAGTTGCTCTAAGCAAACAAAATCTTTTCCCAATTCCCAGATAACCAGACCTGCTGTGTCTAGAAGCACTGCCAGATTGCTACCACAGCACAGTCTAGGCCTGCTCATGTACAACGTTCAAGCTCAACGGCCTTGTGCAGAAACTGGGAAGAGGAATTCAATACCTGTCAGAAGCCAACTGGTTCTCCACCAGGACTTCGTCGAGAGCGCTGTCATTCTTTGTACCACTACCCATCTGCCAGCCAGAAGATTGTAGTGCACTGAATACAAACCAGTCTGATAAGGGATTAGGAAGGCAAATCAGTGGAGAGCCAATGGAACTCATCACCATCCTCAGCAGCATGACAGGTCATACAAGCTTTGCAAAACAGATTTGCACAGCCCAAGATTTAAAATACACAATCATTTACTCAAATGCTACATAGAGATCACAGAAAATGCTGGAGTTTTTATCCTTGTTCTGATTATTTTGTATTATACATATATGCTGGTTGGCCCATTAAACACAAGCTGGAAATTCCAAATTTCATCTGCATCTTCTTAACATGAAGAGCACAAGACATACAGCAAAAACTATAATCAGAGTCTTAGAAATATTTATTTCCTGTTTCCAGAGGAATTATGAGTTTAAGCCACTTTTTTCCTAGAGCTTTGCTAGCCAGACATCTGAAACATTCTATAAGATTCCTGTATACCTTAAATAATATACTTCTTTGAATAGAAACTATTTGGACTATATGACTAAATTGCCCAGATATTTGTTTCCTGAAAGAGGCAAACACATTAAAAATAAAATCAAGAATTTCTAATAGCAATCAATCTAATCAGTATTGTGTGCTCCAAGCCTATTAAGTTTTTTAAAACACCAGGAAAAGTTAATGGACAACATTTTAAACCTTGGATTTACACATTCCCTTAACTGTGGCAACCATCTCAACTGGGTATTCCATTACTCATATTTTTATGGTCTTATTTTTTAGATACATACATAATTAATACACTGGTCTGTTTGGAAGAATGATTATAGAATAAATGTTGATTTCACTTGAAAAAAATAACCAGAGATTAATAACATGCACCTTTAAACAGATCCCTTAAAAATACATCAGTAGCTTCACCCTTCAGAACAGAAATACACAGAAGAAAAGAAGCATCAACCAGAGCAACCAAAAGGAAAACTCAGTCAACGAGTAGATGAGGAAACAGGTCATGATATCACAACAACCAAGTCATTAAGGCCCACCTCCCCTCATTGAAGTCAACGAGAAATAGACACAAACATTTTCTTAAAAGGCAATCATAAGTGCTTCTAAAACAGTCCTAGAATGAGAACAGGTGTACTACCAGAATTATATATACACCAAATACATTAGCATTTAGAGTGTTTTAAATTAGTCATTATTCTTTAACAACTTTCCTGCTACACAGACTTGGACCAAACACATCACTACCTTGACACTGGCTATGAACTCAATATTTCTATTGCATTTCACGATTAGGAGATACAGTACCTCTGTCTGAAGTATGGCAGCTCTCTGTTCTTTGGCAGTAAGGGACTCTTTAAGCACTTCAATGTGTTGCTTGCAATCTGAATTCTGATTGCTAAGGGTTTCAAGCTTGGTTTGTAAGGCAAGAAGTTCTGATTCTTTCTTTGAGAGTTCTTGCTTCAGTTGATCAATCTGCATTGGGGAAGGGGGGAAAAAGTTAGGTCATTAATTTTGTCTCCAATTCATAATTCTGCTGGAAAGCTGAAAGGTGTGAATGACCATGATGTAACAAATCAGACACCTGTGAATTCTGGAAGAGAATTAAGATTCGAACTTTTTACACTCATACCTTCAATTGCGTTTCTTGCGATTTAACATACCCTGTCTTAAGAATGATTGCCTTGTTGTTGCAGAAGTTAAAATGAAACTCTTAAGGATTATATGTGATGATTTGGCCTATAAATTCACCACGGACCTCACTTAAGTTCAAAGGCACGTATCCCATGCGAGGCAAGTCTGGCAGGACAGCAAAAATGCATAGGGAAAAAAGTGTTCATAAAAGCATAACTTTAATCCTGCCAACAGCATGTTTCCCATGACTTATCACTGGCCAGAGTGAACCAGGAATCTTTTAGGAGTCTGATAAGGAAAAAACAGGCATCTTAGAAACGACAGGAAAACAGAAAAGTGGAATTTTAATCTTACTCCTCTTCTTGCAAATTTGTTGCTGCCCACCATCCCCACCTCCAATTTTTCTCCCTGGCAGCTCCTCTGGAATTCTCAGGTACTAGAAAAGCCAAGCCAAGAAGACTAATTTAAGAGAAGTCTGGGGAAAACAAAAAATTCCACACAATGAAAGGGCTGAGAGATTATAAAAGCTTATCCCAAAGGAAACAGCAGAAACACAATACTAAGAGCTTCTGAATTTAAGTGAATTTAAGGTTCATCAGTAAATGTCATGGAATTGTGATTATTCTCCTCTTTCCACAATGATAAATGAGACGAACAGCCAGAGAACACAAAATTGTGGTGGACTTAGAATATATGAATCAGAGCAAAACACTGGACTATATACAGAACAATGTGTATAGGTGAAAGGATGGTGAATTAGGTGGCATATAATTAATCTTAAAGTCTTGTGATATAACACTGGTGAGGAGCTGAATCCAGATACATTACCTCATGAGGATTATTTGAAATAAAATGCCTCACTGCATCTGTATATCTGAGAGAAATCACTTCCTTTATATGAAGAGCTCTTTTCCATGTCCCAACAGACATTTGGGATGCAAGAAATCTAGTAGCGGTAGATGGAAGATGCCTCAAAAATCTCCATTAAAAAAAAAAAAAGAATATCCACAGGCTGATCCTACTCAACCACATTCCAAAGATCCACATACTAAAACATTTCACAAATTCAGTGTTGTATGGTACTGGAAATATTCACTACTGATCAAAATGCTTCTATTTTGTTTAACATTGCAGGTGCATATTTAAAAATCAAATTTAAAAAAATTATTCTTCCAACTACAATCCATATGCATGTCTTAATATATTTATTCCTTATTTCTTTTTATAAATCCCAATATGTTGGTATATTTGGTTAAGGTGCTCGGATATTCACCCATAAGCTACTGTATAAAATCAAGACTCTAACCCTGGTACTAAAAAAAATCACCTTAAAATCTGAAAATATCAAAATAAGGAAAGAAGTATACAAAAACCAGACGTGAGGAAAGAATGCAATTGAAAGCTGCTAGAGAAAGCTTTCTCTGGAAAGCAAACCGCCTTCCTCCATGCCTTGCCAGAGCATGTAAGCAAGTATGGCAACCAAGAGAAAATGGATAGAAAATGAGTAATGGGAAAACCTGTCTACGAGATACAAAGACAAAACATAGATCTGCAGCCAATCTGAATTACATCACAGGCTTTATATGAGACGCATGTGAACATCACAGATGCTTAATCTCTTCTAGAAACTCTTCCCCCTTCTCTCCATGACACAACCCACACCCTGACAAATAATAAAAAAAAATTTTTTAAGGCTTTGCTTTCATTGCAGGTGGGTTCTTTGTGTTTTAGGAGCAGAATCTGTTTAGTGTAAAGTTCTGGCTACAAGATCTACAAATTTGTCAGTTTAAAAATGTCTTACAGCCCTCAATTTAAAAAAAAAAATTAAGAGTTAAAATAAAGCAAGCAGACAACACAAAGATTGTTGAATAAATATGCTGATGTCTTTTTAAAATAAAGTATTATGGTGAAAAAGTACTAAAATTTCCATTTTAAAAAATTGTCACAAAAATAAAGAGGTATAATAAAAACTATAAAACTTACATTAAGAAATTTTAGGCATGGGTATATTCACTTCTTTGAAGTTCTGCAGTATCGCAGTGTGTAAAAAAACCTAATTAAACAGGACATGGAATAGATTGCTGCCTCTAGCAGATATGCAAACATTTTTACTGTATCTAAATTGATGTGGAAGACCAACTGTTATGATTCAATGAAACCTCATGATCTCATACTACAACAAAAGTATTTTAATACTTTTTAAGGACTAAAATGAAGATGACCTACAAGCCTGGGTGTAAGTGCTATGGCATCAAAAACCTCCAAGTTTGTCCTCTGATCCTGACCTTGCCACTATCTCACATATTTCATATGTGTAATTTGCCTGTCACCGTTTTTTCAGCGTTGCCCAACATGATCTTGCTTCACCTCATTTCCTGAAACTCTAATTCCTTTTTCTTCCTTCTCAATTTACAATTCTGTCACCTCCCATAACTTCAGTTCCTTAGAACACATTAATTTCCCATTTCCAGAAAACAATTATGGGTGTTCTTCTGCTATTTTTACACACCAAATTCTTATGTGACATTATACAGAGTAACCAGAAAACAAAGGGGAAAAAAAATCAGAGCTTTTCCTCTGAATATTGCGTATTAAAATTAATGGGCTAAATCTTTAAGTAATTCCATTAAGTGAAAGTATGCTGACTGACACATCATAGGATTTGGTCTGATGCAACAAAGGACAACTGCTTTTTAAAGTAGGATTTAAGAAAAGGAAAAGGAGCAGCAATGCAAATGATGTGGCTGCATACAGTAGACCCTACAAGTCTATCAGTAGATTCTACAGGTTATATTGGTAAAGGTCTGGTTTTAAACTTACTGTTAAATATTCAGGCCTACCCACACACACACAAAAAATGCTGTAGCTCTTTCCCTGTTTTGGGTTTGTTTTTTTGGTTTTTTTTTTTTTTTTTGGCTTTGTTTTTTTTTTCCCTTACAGGATCTCCAAGAACTTGCATGTCTCCTTCATTCAGTATAGAAAGTCCTTACATGCATCCATTAATCACAGAGCAACTTTAAGACCTGTTTTGACGATTTCTGTATTATGTGGGTAATGACAAGTTTTCTCCCTTCAAAAACTGAGCAAGGAGAGGCCTTATCAAGTGGGCAAGAAAAAGAAAATCTGAGCAAGTTTTCCTTCTCATTTTTACAACTTTTATTTAACTGCAAGTCACAATTAAAGCCTATATATTTGGAAGGAATGAATATTACTAGGAAATAGTTAAGAAAATAAACACTTCCAAATTCTCTGCCACTAATGTAAATAAATTATATTCAGTACTTGCCTTCATTTAACACCTTCCCATTTATTTAAATCAAGAACAGATTGAAAACAAGTTATACTTCAAGAATAAATGAAAAGTATTAAGAGCTTCAAGCATCTCAGAAGAGTTTTGTACTGTTATTTGCCATCAATCCTGTTTATCAGAATTTATCAACAATCTCAGGTTCAACAGATCAGGTATAGCAAGATCTGTTTGCTGACAGCTCTATAAATACTTTTCCACCTTGAAATGTTCTCAGATGAGTGATAAAAATATCTTCTACTGCAAATCTTAATTTTAAGTGTAAGAAAAAGACTAGTGAAAGAAAACAGACAAAGGTTCATCAGGACGTCGCATTTATCAAAGATCAGAAGGCTGTGACAAAATAATGCATATTTAATACTCCTCTCATTCATCTGCTTTCCATGCTACAGAAATATACTGAAGCTTTTCCTCTCAAAAACATCAGGAGATTGTTCAAGTTCTAGGCTTTGTACCTTATTTTTATATCAACAGGTTTGCTGACATGCATTGGGAGTTTTGCTATACGTCACTAAAACTGAATTGTTTTGAAATTAGTGATGTTTAGGCAGGCAAAATAATTTCCCTGATGATAATGCTACTTAGGAGCTGTAATTATTTTCCAGTACCTTAAGAGCTACTTTTTTCCAACAGAATGTTCTTTGATTATAATTTTTTGTAATAAATCTGGATTAATTTCACATGGGCACTAACACTTTCATTTCTTCTGTAGCAAAAACCCTCAAACAATGAACAAGCAATAATGTTTTGTGAGTTTGAAACCAGGAATCATGTCGCATCACTACATGTTTACTACCTGCCTGTAGTCAACTCCTAATAGTCTACGTACCATAATTTGAAATTAAAGGAACTCTGCAAAACTACATCAAAAGCTAAAATCAAATAATTTTCATTTATCCAAAATGCTTTACTCCTTCATGTCTACTGATCATTATATAGTAGAGATTTACCAAAAGGAGACATGCAGCTTCTTGCATTGGCAATGGTCAATTAAAATTTTTCTTGTCATTATTTAAACAGTCTTAATCTCTTTTATAAATAGATTTTACCTTATTTTTCATGAACTTTGAGTGACTCTTGTAAACTTCTATTTGTTTGATTTCTTCTTCTCGGTCCTCTGTATTCAGAACTCCATTTGTCTTTAACATCTGTATTTCATCTTCAAGATCTCTTATATTGCGCTCAAGTGAAGCTATTTTTGTATCCTAAGTTACAAAAAAGAGTATTGAAAATTATATGAGACATATATCAAAGAGTAACAGAAGCATATCTGTACTTGAGTGAATATCAAGTAACGAGACAGCAAAAAATAGATGGTACAAATAGAGAATGCAAATAAACCAGGAATAATTCTATTGGTTTTAGCTTAAAGAAATGCAGAATTCACATCAGACCTCTTTCACCATAGTTGCACAGTCTGTAGAGAATACATTCTGGTCAAAATTCCATTTAATTCTTCCACAGGGCTGAAGGGAGAATAGCAGATGCCCTATTTTTCCACATATGTATGATAACAGACCTCGTTATCATTAGTAACCATCTAGGTCCTGCTATTCTTCCAAGCTCTTAAACACCAAGTTCAACCTAGAGAAGGCCAGTCCACGTCTCTGCAGGGCAAAGGCCTCTTCATTGTGTGGCTCAGGGTCCCTGTTTCTCTGGAGTTCTGCCTGCTCTCAAGAGGGAGGAAGGTTGTGTCTTCATATATTTTTCCTTGAGTAATCTGGCCACATCACTAAGAGGGGATTTAGCGCTTTTTAATTTGAGTCCCAAGATAAAAAAAAAAACCACACCACTAAAAATTTCTACATCCCAGCCAATGGCTGCCACATGTGCCAGCAGCAAACTGGAAAACAGTGAAGTTTTTTGCTATTCACAGTTATTTGGGAATTGGCTAAGTCCCTTTTGTGAGAGTTAGAAAGATTAGAAAAGCGATAACACAAACTTGTCACAGTTTTCTGTTTGAAAGAATACTGCAGAATTACTCATTAGGAAATCTGTTCAACAACATAAAGGATCAACCACCCATAAAATATTAGAGACTGGATGAAGTTCTTTTTCC
>WEKY01000296.1:173309-224826 GCA_013390045.1 Picathartes gymnocephalus | reverse complement strand
ATCATGGTTTTAATTTTTTTTTTGTGTGGATTAATGGCACATTGCTCCTTCAGATGGGATCATTTTGGGTTGCATGCATTGCTAAGTGTTGTTGAGTGATCTTTTTAATAGAAAATAATGAGTAAGAAAGAGTAATTCCCTTCCTGTTCTCCCACTTGATATGCAAGATCTGCCTGATCCCATAAAATTGTTCCTTTTCTGTTCTTCAAGTCCTTATATATTAACTGTGTCTGAAACTTTTATTAGAATATGTATGACATGTTTTCCATGTAGGAGTTAAAAATGAATGAAGAAAATCACAGAGCTCTTTGTGCTGTATCACAGTTGAAACTCTTTTTGTGCTCCTTGAGTGTTGAAAGTTGAGGAATTTGTCATTAGCCCTTACAGACAGGTGATTTGAAGGCTAATGCATGTTGTGCTAAAACAGGAGTACTTCATAAACATAACTACTCAGTTCCTCTGGTAATAAATATATCTGTTTTACTCCCATCAGCTTTGTGATTTTGATGTCATAGAGCAACATTTAGTCTGTAGACATCAAGCCGAGCTCCCCATTTTAAAAAAAAAAGCTAATTTTTTTTAAATCCTTGAAATGTACTAAATTCAGCTGGGTTGCACGAGTGCGAAGAAGAAAAATAAGGCTTGCTCTGGCCAGGAGTGGTATCTTTGGTCTGGCAGTATGCTCACAGCCCTGTGAAAGTCTTAGGAATGAAATCTTTCTCCATAGTTTTAAGTTTTTATTTTGTTTTATCCGTGTTTGGATCCGTAGGTGTCCGGAGTCCGTCCGGCCTGAGGCGGTGCGGCCGTGTCTCCTCCCCTGCAGGAAGGACTGTGTTGTTACACTGTTCAGTGAGTGGACACCCTGTCCCGCAGCCTGCCAGCCTGGTAAGCCTTTAGGAGGTCAAAGTTTGGGGGAAAAATTAGACAGTTGGCCTAGAAACAGATGGCAGATGAAGTTCACACCAGTCTAATAATTTTTAGGGCATTCATCTGCGTGAGTTTTGGACCTGAGGACTTTGGACCTTGAATTTTGAGTTCTTGGGCAGGTGGGATGTAAATTCTCTCTGCCTGGAAAAAATTCCTCCTGGCTTTCTGCCTTGACAGTCAGAACTCCAAGGCCCCTGTGCTGTATGGCTGCACATGGAATTGCTCACATACGAAATACAATTCTGTTGACTAACCTAGGTGTACCTGCAGGATTCTGCAAGTACCTCCTGTGCTTTGTGGGTTTTTTAAGGGCCAAACATCTCTTTGATCTTGTTGGTTAACTTTGAGGCACTGAGTGTACAACAAAGTTTCTTTATAATCATCTAGTGTTGGGTTTTCTGACAAATTTGTGTGTTTCATTAATTGTTCAGATGAAAGTTTGCTCAGTTATCAGAATATTTCATTTTTGTTCGTAGTTACCTTGCCCTTCAAAGATTCTCAGTGGATGCTTTAGCATAGTCCTTGTTAGATTTTACAGGAAAATTAGTTGCTTTCTAAAACAGTGAATCCTGTTTTAATTAGCAATTTATTTTTAGACTTTAAATGAGCTGCCTATGAAGGAGTAGAATAAATTACCTGGTAAATTACTTTGTTTATTAAATAATAGTCTACAATTAAAATGAGAAGAAATTAATTATTTAACCTCCTTGGCAGTGTTATCATTTTAATATAATTCTAAATTAAAACTTCTTAGATGAGGGAGTTTGTTTTTTGCTAAATCTGTTATTGATATGGCTGCTTTGCAAGTTTTTTTTTTTTTTTTTTAATTTGCATTGCACAATTAAAACCTCAGCACGATAATGAAATTTCAAAGCCACTATACATACGTGAGTTGTTAGGGGTGTTGTGGTTTTTTTATAGAAAAGTTGTATTTAATAAAAGCAATGTACAGATGGTGAATTACTAATCAGATCAAGCAGGAACAGGTATTGCCTGGCAGGTTTAAAATTAATTGTATACCAGCGTATGATCAGAACTTAGACAAACATGGAATCACTAAATCAGCTTTACACAGAACTTTACCAGTTGAGCTGTTTGTAGTTTATCTGAGGAAATACATCCGAGTTTACCATCTAACAATAAAAAAGCTGACATTTTCCCTACATTTAAATGTCATCAGACAACCGTCTGTCTTCTGGCAGGAGATTATCTCCTGCCTCAGAAGTGCAGACAGCTCTGAACTTAGGGCAGGAACAGATGGACGGACAACATAATTCACAAAGGAAGTGCCAGTGAATCCAAGCACCTGTTGGGGAGGCAGGAGCAGGGAGCTTGTTGCAAGTTATTGATTCTCTGCCATTTCAGATACTTAAAGATGGCAACTGTCTACTGCAGTCTTCTGTAATGTGTCTGTTTTACCTGCTCTTTGAAGATGGATTGAAAAAAGAATCAAAGAATCAGCAGGGTGATTTCAGGATATGAAATGGTCTGAATGAGCAGCAGGTAGATTTTCCCCTGTCACCTGCTTTCCTGGGGGTGAAGGTGGCCTGGAGAGGTAACTGCTTTCAGCATGGGTGAGGTACTCCCTGGTCTGTCAGCATAGATTTAAAACGGGGAGATTAAAAAAAGCAAACAACTAACAATAAATAACATTTTTCATCTTCCTTCTGAAAATAGATGGTACCTCTAAGTACCTCTTGTCTTCTGGGCATTGGTTGTCCAGGAGCAAGGTTAGAAATTTCACAGTTACTTAGTTCTGTAAACAAGTTTACATGGAATGTTAGATAGTAGCTGTCTTATTTTTTCCCCATGCCTTAAATCAGATTTGAAATGAGATGGGGTAAAAGTGGATGAAATGCCTGGTGTGCCACAATAAGAAATTCCAACAACCTCTACCTTGTGTCAGACAGTCCCTGATCTGCCGCTTCCAGTCCTCATAAACACACAACCACACCTGGTCTATGTGAAAGACTTTAGAGCTCTTATCTCCAGAAAGGTATTGGAGAGAGCACTGATTTTGGTGACTAAATCTCAGAAAATTTGTCCTTTTTTTGTGTGTGAGCAGAGTCTTGTGTTGACCAGACTCTGGCTTTCCATCTGGTCAGGAGCTGAGTGTGAAGTTGAATGTAGTGGTGGAGCTCTCTGAGCCCTGGGCAAGGAAGCCTTGGGGGTGAAAGACAGAGGAAGGAAGGATGCAGGATCCAGGGAGGAGTAAGAATGAGTTGGTAGGAGTTGTATGGCTCTGTAAGAGAGGAGAATGGAGGCTGGTGGCACAGGAGGGGGGAGTGGAAGCAGAGGTAAGGTACCCCTGAAATTCTCAAACAGTATTATCTGAGTTGCAAAGTCAAGGACAGAGAATTTAAGATGGTCCTTAGATCTTGAGGCTTGACTTTTTTTCGGGAGGGCAAACAGTCATAGTCATGCTGGAAATGAATTTGGCTTTAAAAGGAGAGTCCTCCATAGTGCTAGTACTCTGGAAAAATCAGGCTATAGCAATTTTAACTGAAATAAAAAAATTATGTTCATTAACATTTGTGAGGAATGCTATAGAAAAGCCAGCAAGGAAGTTCAATTTTGAAAATGGGGTTTGAGTAAGGTGCAATAAATGTTGAGGATAATTTAGTTTCTTGAGGTGGAGAAAATTACTGTGGGAAGCTCATTTAGATTTGGTACTGATTAATAGGAAAGAAATGGGTAAGATTCTAATGGTCATAGATAATTTGAATGAAAATCATCACAAAGTGATAGTGTTCACGATTCTTGAAAGGAAAGGATGGCAATATCAACAAGACATTAAAAAAAAAAGAGACTTCAACAAACTGCAGGAATTGGTATCTACACCTCTTGGGAACTTGTTCTGTGCTGACAGGAGTACAGAAGACCTGGAAGCTCCAAGAAGGCCTGTCCAAAGGGGTGAAACCCTACTGGACTCCTAATTTCTGTTCTGAAACTAATTTCAAGCCAGTAGCACTGGGGGGCAAGGCACGTGTAGGTCTGTAGGTGATTTGCAAGTTCAGGGTTCAAACCACAACGAGAGAACACCACATACAGCTAGAGAAGTGCATTTTTATCTTACTATCGGAGTTGTTCTGGGTCTTGTTTCCTTTTGGACTGTCATATTCTTTCACAAACATTAGAAGCGAGAAATCAAGAATGCAAACTAAGCTAGAGAATATTAGATGATGAAAACTACATAAATGGATTAAAAGTAAGGGAAATTGAATGAAATATACTTTCTGAGAAGTGGGGGAAGCACAGCATGGGGAATTGTTCCATGTCTGCTGCCAGGAGAAGACTGGACTAAAGAGTAAGGTTTCCATTGAGTAGCTAGTCCTGTGTCAGTGAGGTTGTGTGAATAAGAAGGAGGTAGTAATGCAATACCAGAGCATCAAGTGACTGTCTTATGGGTGAGAAATGATGTCTTAAAGAACTAAAAATCAGTAATACCAAGGAAAACCAAACAAATTCTCTCCTTCTCACCTCTGCTCCCCCAAAAAGAAAGGTCAAAAAAATTGTAGATTACTCATCCTAACTTCATTATGTAGAATGCCACAAGAACAATTACTCAAGATGTAAACATTTCAAGAATGAGATTGTAATAAACTGGCCAGTAAGGATTTATTGAGAACAAATTATGCTCAATAAATTTAATCTCTTCTTTTTTTTGACAGTGTAGCTGTTGTAATTAAGGAAAGTGGTAGATTTTTGACACATTAAACTTTTTATCAGGAAGCTGAGGAACACCAGCTTAAATTAAATTACTCTTAAATGGGTATTCAGCTGCTTGAAAAATCTCACAGTGGATATCACAATGAAAATAGTCTGTGTCTCCTTTACTGCCCATTATAGGGTATTGATACACACTGATGAGATCCTGTGAGCCTTCTCTCCAAGCAGGAGTCCCAGCTTTTCGTGGTCTCTTCTGTGTCACGTGCTCTGCTCCCTAAATAGTCTTTGTGGCCTCGGGCACCTCTGGAGATGCAGTGGACTACAAAATGAATGAACGTCAGCAGTTAGAAATGCTAAAACTCATTCCAGGCTTGTCAAATTCCTGAGCATGTTGTATGTGAGACCCCCGAGGGGTCCCTGTGCTGTGCCCTGGAGAGGCTGCAGGTCCTTGGGCACAGTGTCGTGAGAAAGTGAACAACGTGTGGGAATTCAATTGAACCTACAAAGGACTGGGTTTGCTTATTTTAGAGAGGGGAAGACTTAGAATGGATGCAAACCCTTACAGTTTTGTGAAGGTTGTACATTAGGTGACAGGGATAAACTCTTTTCTTCGTGTAGTGGACAGATGATAAAACAGTTTAATTTACAGGAGCGATGGTGGGGCTGGATTTTAAAAAAAAGGCTCTTTGTGAGGCTTTACAGGCACCAAATCAGGCATGTGAAAGGAGACTGTAGGAAACCGTAGAGCTGCCTCAGGTAGTGGCTGTGAATGGAGCAAGAGAGGGATCTCTGTGGGTGTGCTCTCCCTGCCCTAGGGCAGCAGCAGTGGTGAGCAGCCTCCTGCCAGTCCCGTGTCCCTTTGCAGTGATCTCACAGTGGTGGCAGTGCTCTGCCAGTGAAGGCTTGTATGACTTGGTATTTTTAAAGCCAACATTTTTCTTGGATTTATACTTGTACTTTGTGTTCATGGTGTAACTTCTAAGTTTTTCTTCTACTCTACTACATTGTAATTTCGCTGCTGTAGCTTTGCCCTTATTCTGAGCTGGACAAATAGTACTCATGGTGGGCTTATTGGCACACTGCTTTCCTCTTTCAGACGTATTTGGTGAAGTCCATTATTTAGAGCTTTTTACGTGGTCTGTAATCCTTTAAGGAGTTCTCCTGAGATCACTTTTGACTTTTCTAACACCTGTTTTTGAAGTGTGAATGCAGTTCCCAGAGAAGTACGAATGCCATACACCGTGTTTAAACCAGCTCTCAGCTTGCACTTACCACTTACACAGCTGAGGATTGTGTTTGGTTTAGCTGTAGACACAAATAGATAAATCTTTGTCTTGTCTTTCCTTCCATGAATTTTGTGAACTGTGTTTCTAGATGGATTGATCTTGCATCAACTCGGGTTAAGTAGAGAGTTAGCCTCTGTTGGTTGCAATGGTTTTCCTATCAGGAAGTTATCATCTCTAATTTCTAGAGCCGTAAAGATGTGTTACTGGTAGCAGCTTGAGACCACCAGAATGTGTTCTCAGAAACAAAACCTTCCATTATGACCGTTTGTTTCTTTGGTTTTTATTCTTTTTCCCAGTTAAGGTGTTTATTTTCTTATTTATTTTTTTTCTTACTTGATTTGGTGTTCTGTTAAATATATGTTTTTTTGATGCATCTCTTAGGCAGTTGATTTATCATCCTTCCAGCTGCTGTCCTGCTGAACTACTGGTAATTTTAAAAGAAGTAATGTTATAGAGTGCTGATAGTTTCAAAATATAGATTAAACAGAGAGCATGTTTCTGACCAAGGCAGCTAGATCACTAACTAGGGATGCCAACCATGTGTGAAAGACAACTTTTTTTTGTTTTACAGGCAATGCTACTGCAGTTAAACAGTCTCGGTACAGGATTATCCTTCAGGATTCTGCCAGTGGGGGACAGGCATGTCCAGACACCTTGTATGAGGAAAGAGAATGCGAAGATGTCCCCATCTGTCCAGTGTATAGGTAAAAACTGTTCGCTTGGAATCAGTCTCTAGTGGGTGTCCACTTCTCCAGAAATGACTCTTGTTCTGCACAATTTTCACCAGAAAATAACATATTGTTGGAAAATGCAGAGTATAAAACAACGTACCTTGCAAAATGTATAAAAGTAGAGTTCAAACTGGAGATTTCAGTATGTCTGGCATCATCAGAACAAGCACCAACAGACACAGCTCCTAGAATTAGTAACCTCAGGGTCTAATGTGTGTAAGGAAGCTGTTAGTGGGAACTCCCCCCTCATTGTATCTAAAAATCAATGTAAGCTATTTTGGGACCACAAGCCCTAGAGTGCCTTAATCATAATTGCATGCTTATTGCAGAAACTCTTGTCTTTTCCCCTGGTACTCTCCCTCCAGTGGATAGTATGCACTTAAAAAGTTCTGATTAGACAAATAATACAATAGAACAGTTACTCACTGCTCTTCATTAAGATTCTGTAGCCCATCTGTTGTGCAATATTAGTAAATAGAAAAGCATTATATCTTCACATATGGATCTCCAGCCTGCACATCCCACAGGAAGTGTCCTGGAGCAGAGTGTGGAGCTGAAGGCGGTGCCAGGCAGGGGACACAATGCTGTGTTCTGCCTGGTGCCATGGAAAGCTACTTCCCATGGCTGGCACACCTGTGAGCATGGAAAGCAGACTGGAAACAGGAGGAGAGCCTGATGACAAAGCCTGCTGGAGCTATTTCCTTTGTATCTTACCTAACCGTGCCCTGTGAAAATGAGAAAGGGGAATGTTGGAGGAGGATGTGGCTTCCTGGGTGAGCGTGGCATCTGAGTTTCAGTTCCTGGTGCTTGTGTCAGGAGCAGTTACAGCTTTGTCACTCTAAAGTCTCCACAGCATATTGTGATTTGTTCCCTGTTTTCCAGTTTTAAGCACTTCGTTGTTGGCTGTTCCTGCTGCAGGTGGAAGAGCCACCGCTGGAGCCCCTGTGTGCTGGTGCCAGACTGGGTGAGACAGGGCCTGCCAGGGCAGGACGAGGCGTGTGGCCACGGGCTGCAGTCCAGGGGTAAGATTCCTCCGTCCAGCCCCACAGCATTAAAGGTGTTGGATCTGGCATTTAAGTGGGGTCTTTGCTCTTTTGAAGTAGATCATTTGGAAAATAGCTGAAGTACTTTATGAAATAAAGTGTTTTGGGAACTGTTTTCATTATGCAGTTGTTCTGCTGTGCTGGGCATTAAAGTACCACTAATACAATAGCTTGGAGTATAGGAGGAGATCTGTGCTTGATGTTCAAATATCTTAACCTGCTCTTCTGCCTAAAGCTGAAGCGTGTGGGCTTTAAATGAATTATCTATAGGCCTTTATGAAGTAATCCATTCTTTGTGCTAAAAATGGCAAGGATAATTTCCTCATGATTTTGAATTTTACTAATGATTTGCCTGAGGCCTGATTTTCATTAAGACTCTTGAAGAAGTTCAGCATGGGTAAAGGCTTTGGGCTCCTGCTCTTGGCATAATTAAGCACTTAGAAATTAGTGGTCCCATTGTCTGAACAGAAGTGTTGAGAAGAATGTTCAGAGTATGCATCAGTCTGTAGTGGTGGCTGGAGATGTGGCTGTTATCAGTCTCCTGGGAAGTACAATGAAACCTTTAACAAAAGGTTATTTTTATTGAAAAAAAAATTGCTATACAGGTATGCTAACTGAGGAAACTTGACATAATAATTTACTCCTTCACAAAGGTAGAAGCTATTCTTTAAAGATGAAATGAATTTCTTACATAATCTGGAAACAAAGGAAAAGAAAGAAAAGCCCTGACAGTATGTGGGATGTATCTGAAAGAAGAAATGTGTTTTAAACTAAAACTCAAAGGAGTAAATATCTTTAACTAGGTTTTGACCACAAACCTTTCCACAAGATTCTCAAATCTGTAAATTGTATTGTTCAGTCAGTGTGCAGGGATGGTAATCTTTATGTTGTAGTAGGTGCATGAACTTTGTGTTAATCTTACTCTGACAGAATTAGAAGTATAATAGAAGAGTATCACACTTACTTTTACTCTGTGGAGAGCCCTCCAATAATTACCTAGGCTATGTGCTGTTCTAGGGTAATAGTGAAAAACCTGCCTTGGTGGGTTTAAGCAAAAATCATTTGAGTGCCATGTTCACTTTTCGTAATTAACTGAGGCTTTTATAACAGCTTTGTAATTACATGTAGTGAGAGAACCACTCTGCTGGGTATTATTAAAGAT
The DNA here is from genome assembly GCA_013390045.1 of Picathartes gymnocephalus. NCBI lineage: Eukaryota > Metazoa > Chordata > Aves > Passeriformes > Picathartidae > Picathartes > Picathartes gymnocephalus. Next base: position 216,008 of record WEKY01000296.1, on the reverse strand, counting down.
GAGTGGGGTCTCAGGAAAATGAGTTCTGAGATGAAACCCTTGGAAGAAGATTTTTAAAGATATTTTGTGTGAACAAGGGGAGTGATCGCCACAGAGAAGGCAGCTGAGACCAAGCTGCTACCTTTGACCATACTGTGACTGGAAAAGAAGCTGCTGGGTTTTCAGCAATTCTGTTATGTTATCTGGAGAAGTGTTTAGTAAGGGCAACTTTCATAAAGGTTTTGTTAATACCTCTCCTTGCTGCTACTTCAAGAGTTCAGAAGTGTGCAGAGGTGCTCTGTGTTGTGAGGAGCAGCGCTTTAGCCGAGGGAGGTGTTTGTTTACATGCCTTGCAGGGACTCTTCAGCTTGTAAACCTCTACACTGAAGGACTTCTGATCCTGTCATTCTTCACTGGGAAGGGGGTTTTGGAGTTACTTTTGAACTACCACGTGAGATGGGGCTGGGGATTTGGGCTTGTTCAACCTAGAAGAGTGTCTAGGGTGGAGTTCACAGAGGAGATGGAGCCACACTTCCAAGAGGTGCACAGTGAATTAACAGAAGGTAAGTTGTAGGCTGGAGTGAGGGAAACTCCCAGGTTGCCCAGAGAGACTGTAGATTGCTTGGAGATACTGAACACTTAAGAAAAAAAGGTCTTGAGCAGTCTTTTCTAACTTTGAGGTTGATCCTGTTTAGAGCAGGCATTGGATTCTCAGAGGTCCCTTCTGTCCTAAATTACCTTGTATGGTGCTGTGAGTCTGTGGGTGTTTTCAGGGGAATCTGCCACCAGTAGAAGAATCCCAGGTGTAAGAGATGGATGATGCCTTCCTGCCATATTCAGGCATCCTGTGAATGAGCTTGCATTCAAGGTATCACCAGCACTTCACACAGTGATTGCATTACATAATGTAAAGTGTCTTTAGCCAGTAAGTGCTTCTTCTCCAAAGAGTATTCATATGGATTTGCCTGGTTCCTTTTTTACCATGTGACAGCAATTACCCTTTTGCCTCTGAAGATAATCAGTCTCTCTGTTCCTTAGAGCATCCATTCTTTAGAATTTTTTTTCTGTCCATACCCTGTCATGTAAAAAAGAGGATTTTAGTTTCAGTGACTGTCATATCTAGCCAATTATATAAAAACATTGAATTCATATAAATTATTTCTAAAGAAAAACAGTATGTGTTTATGTGTACCTATTTAGGACAATGACTGTACTGAGGGAAAATGAGGTCTGAAATTACTTTCAAGCTCCATTCTTTCTCTCGGCTACATTCTGAGATAGATACTTAGAGATCCTGTTCCATGAGCATTTTCACTGAAATTGCATGTAAACGTGCTGTATAATATGCAGAAGATATCAGAGTTTGTCTGTGAATAATAAGCAGAATAGCCAAAGAGCTGACAGCTGTCTGAAGCTGCAGTTCTTATGGTTTTATCTTGGAAAGATATTACACTAATTACAACAGCCTTTCATTTTTTACATCAGCTTCAGTGGACTAACTTATTCAGCAAGCAATCTTATAGGACAGAGAAAGGTAGTCTTTAGAACTAATAAATATAGTTGTTATTTAAACTTAATTGAGGCAAGATTGGCAAAAAGCCCCCAAGACAGGGCACTCAAGTAAAACAGGGTGGGGTTGTTGCTGTTGCTTGACAGTTACATAAGACAACAATTCTAACAGTAAATGAGGAGCTTTGCAAACTTTTATGTTGTTGTACAGCTGCCATTTGCCTCCACTAGGGACTAATTTACTGGATGATGTCAAGACTGTGAGAAGAGGTCCTGCACAGGGGTGAGGGCAATCCCAAGCACAAATACAGGCTGGGTGAAAAATGGATTGAGAGCAGCCCTAGGAAGAATGACTTGGAAGTGTTGGTTGATGAGAAGTTCAGTGTGAGCTGGCAACATGCATTTTCAGCCCAGACACCCAACCTTGTCCAAGGCTGCATCCAAAGCATTGTTGGCAGCAGGTGAGGGAGGGGATTCTGCCCCTCTGTCCCACTGGTGAGACCCCACCGGGAGCTCTGCATCCAGCTCTGGGGTGCCTAACATAATAAGGGTGTGGACCTGCTGGAGCAGGTCCAGGGGGAATCACACAGATGCTCAGAAGACTCAAGAACCTCTGCTATGAAGGCAGGCTGAGAGTTGGGGTTGTTCAGCCTGGGGAAGAGAAGGCTCTGGGGAGAAGCTGAAGCATCTTACAGTGCCCTGAAGGGGCTTCAGGAGAGCTGGAGAGGGCATGGAGTGATGGGGCAAGGCAGAATGGCTTTAAACTAAAAGAGGGCAGGTTTAGATTAGATGTTAAGAAGAAATTACTTTCTGTGAGAGTGGTGAGGCCCTGGCACAGGTTGCCCAGAGAAGTTGTGGATGCCCCATCCCTGAAAATGTTCAGGGCCAAGTTGAATGGGACTTGGGGCAGCCTGGGATAGTGGAAGTTGTCCCTGCCGATGGCAGGGGATGGAATGAGATGAGCTGCATGGTTTCCAATTCAGACCATTCCATGATTTCATGAGAATTGTGTCTTCTTCAGGTGCTCTTTGGTGACTTCCCTGGTCTCAGATGTTTGTGATGGAGGATCCTTTGGGAATGACGTCTCCTTTCACTGCTGACATGAAGAGCCACCTGGGACATACACAATTTTTGGGAAAACGTGTTGCTCATTCCAAGGGATCATTAAGGTTTAATTAGTGGATGGAAAGCCTGTTTTAAGCAAGTGTCTTTGAAGGCTGCTTCAAACGCCATTGGTAGTGTACACAGACACATATGAGAGACCAGACAGGGGTCTAATGAGACTCTGCTTTAAAAACTGGTCCTGGAAATACCCTGACAACATGATTATGAAAAAACAAGTTACTTTCCAAGAGCAAAGAGAGCAGCAATGGGAAATGCCATGTCTTATTTCTCCTGTTCCTGCCACTTTGCTTTGATTCATTTGGAGGATTTGACCATATTTCCACCTGTTAATGAGACAGTAAATCCTTCTCAGAGCTGTAGCTCCCCATCACAAGAATACAGAAATGCTGTGACACAGAGCAGGAAATATTTTTAGAGATAGTTTATTGATTTATGTACAGGAAAACAACAATGCAGACTCACCAATGCAGTAATAAGAAGCTACTCCTTTGCTTTGGAGAACAGAACTCTCTCCGTCTCACCGGAGGTCATGCAGTGGATCAGTCCTGGACAGCCCCATTGAGCATCTCAGGAGTGTATTTCTTTTGGTTGCTCTAGTCAGACCACACAGGATGTATTTCCTTTCTTGCTTTTAGCTGGGTTGTAAATTCACACCACATGGACTTTGCTAAGATGGTTAGTGTTAAATACAATCTTTTACGTTGAAAAGTTGATGTATGAATTGACAGTGAAAACAGGCAGCACCAGACTTGAGCAATTTAAGATTCCTGTCTCCTTCTTTGCAGGTTTCTGGGTCTTGCTCTGGAGCTTTCTGATAGCTGTAGGGACATTGCAGATAAGACTGGTTTTAGACTGATTCAGACCAAGAGCTTATCATCATAAGAAAAAAAAGGTAACAATCTGCTATCTAAGTTTCCTGAGTGTGTCTAAATGCAGTGATAGTTTCAGTGAAATCTTATATAAAATATAGTTAGTACTGTGATCACAAGTCTAATAGTGACCAAGTTAATGCATCATATTAAGCAAGATGAAAGGATGGGTTTAGATACAGCCTTCAGCATCTACAGAAGTATTTCAAACAGGCATCCTTTAGCTGTGCTATCTCTTATATTATCCATCAGTAACTCTTTAATGGCCTTATACACTGTTGTTCTTTCTCTTGCAATTATTTTATGGTAACCTCTTTATAATGAGATGTACCATCAAAAAAGCATCAATGTTACCATTTTTTGGTTTTGCTCATGAGATAAGTCACCCAACAGTTCTTATTCCCTGTTTTGTAGGTAGTTAATATAACTGCTGATTAGCTAAATTAGCACATCATTATAATTTGAGTTTCGGAATGTTTTTGCACAGAATTACCAATTTCAGGAGGTACATATTAGAATCCTGTGACAATTTACAGGCTGAAGGCAATGTGATAACCTGAAGTTTACAAGGAATGCAATTATGATAGTAAACGTGGTGGAGCCTCAACTGCTTCAGTTCACTGGTAATGATTTCTGAGCAGGGCTCTTGGTGCAGTCCTGTGTCAGTCTGTCCAGCTGACAGCAGCTTACCAGTATGAGGGAGGAGGTAGGACAGTGGCACCTTGAACCTTATTCTGAGTGATGCTGGGCTTTCATTAGTTGGTCAGTGTTTTTCCTGGTGGTTCTAGTCCAGGGTGTAACAGGTGGTTACAGGCATACGAACCGAGCACAGTGAGCTGAACTTGAGTGGTCCCAGCCAGAGTCCTGGTCTGAAAGACATCTGCCTGGCAGCTGGTGGCACTGGGAGCAAATAATTGAGGGGAAAAATAATTACCAGGGTGTAAAGACAGGAATTGAATTTGGTTTGTGATACATTTGAAGAGGAAGTTTGTGAAGCAGCGTTTTGTCTAGGATGACACTGAAGTTCAGAAAGGACATTGGTCTGTTTATCAGCCGTGTCTGCCCAGGGCTTCACCAACCCTTTACAGATATAATTACTCTATATCATGTTGCCAATTCATGAAGGATGTGTTGCGTCGTTATACTCTTGTTGCTGATAATGCAATTTTTAGTTTATAAACACATGGCGAGTAGTAAGGTGGTGAGAAACAACCAAGCCAGAATTGATTCACTATTATTGTTTTTGATAATCTGATTTCTTTCCTTGACAAGGCAGTGGGCTGGAGGTCAGGCAATAAGGCAAGTGAAAAGCAGCACAGATAATACTCTCTTGACTTCAGGAAGACATTGAGTCCAGTCCCACGTGGCAGTCTTCCATGTGCAGTAAGAAAGTATGACCTAGAGAAATGCAGGGTGAGGTGGTTGTGCAACTTAGTGAAAAAACCCATTCCAAGCTCTGTTATCAGCTGTTTGCTGTCAGCCAAGAAGGCTGTTTCAGATGGCTTCTGATCAGATCCTGACAGCTTCCCACGGGGCACACGCACCCTGGACTGCCGTCAGTGCTGTCACTATCAGTGTGGATGATGAACTAGAGAGCACATCTGTAGCACATCTGGGTAACTGCAAATTGTGAGTACTTTGAAGGACAGGCCAGAAATATATGTTGGATAAATTTGAGCATGCTCTGAAATCAGAAGAGTGGATTTTTTTTTAAAGAAAAGAAAGGTCAAATGCAGCACTTGCACTGTAGAAAGGTGGGCAGCAGTACTGTAGAGGAAGGTTGGAATTCAGACTTGTATCAGTGGCATTATCCTGTTGTAAAAAAGCACCCATCCTAAAATCATGTTTTGCTTACATTTTCCTTCTCATCTCCAAGTTCCTGAAATTTATTTTTCTGTTTCATAGAACAGAATATATTTAACAGGCAATCCTCCCTTTGATTTTTTTTCCATAACATCTTCTGTCACTATAAGTAATGACAAACAATTGAGGTCACATAAAAGCACCCCAAAACTTTCTCTTGAGTGATTCCAATTCCTGGTTTGCCAATAGATTCAGAATATATTAGGAACCTTTTTTTTTTTTCAAAATACCCAAATTTCATTAACAGAAAGAAATTAAGTATTTAGGAGTCTACCTCTGGTGAATAGCACTGAGCAAATTAAAATCTCTTGAGCTTAATGAAACTTTATCCTTGGTTTTGCATTTAAAACTAATCTTCATTCTTCATGAACTGTGTATATCTGCACACTGGAGATGGAGAGAATGATCGCTGCAGTGTGGATGTGGGATTGCACGAGTCCAGATTGCTTGTGTCAGATTTCTGTTGGTTTACCTATAGGCTTTGATCTGTTTTTAACTGTAGATTTGATGATAGATTTGCTTCATGCAAAAATGTGTGACAGTACTTCACAAAGGGGGAAACAATATAAAATAGGAGACAAAAATGCCATACTACTGTCACGCATGGATGTATGTATGCATCCTTAGCCTTCCCTGCACCAATGGAATGAGGAAGATATCCTCTCCCAGATAAATTTTCCATGGGATTAATTTCAGTTTTGTAGCATTAGAATTGACTGGGAGCAGGAAGGGAGAGGAATGGGCAGATGAGGCTATGTGAGATATAGTGGATCAGTCTCTCTGAGCATTTTGGCTGCCTTTGACAGTCCTGCAGTTTAATTTATGAGAAATAAAAACACCTGCTTGCATAAAAATTGCCCTGGGCCAATTTCTTAAAACCTGGTGCTATAGCAGAGGTGTCTATGCAAATGTGCACGGAATCTGCAGCTGGGCACTGCAGTGGGGCATGGAAATCTGTCCTCATATTGTATTACATCCCACTGATCTTTCAGGTAATGTGTTCCCCTAGACCAATTTTTCTTTCTTTGGATGTGAGTTGATAGGACAAGGGGAATAAAGATTGATACTGGTTTGCTGGTGACAGGTTGTTCACAGAAGAGTGATGGTGGACTGCCCTCCTGTTTTTAATGGGGGATGTCAGCAGGCATCAGAGGACACTTAAAACTGTATTTCAGCCGGGGTCTGCCCAGCTTCCAGCTCAGATAGAGCTGCTCTAAGAGTATTTCATAGGCAGGAGGAGAATTGGCATGACGTTACTTTATAGACGTGAACTAATAGCAGGAGAGACTTGGAGTCATTTCTGTCACTGTAGCCTTATGCCAGCAACATAAAAATTGAGGAGACTCTTAGAGAATTTGTCCTGACAGCAATCTACAGTGCAGCATTTTATCCAAAGGCAACTCAGTGATCTGTAGAGTTTTTGTAAAATAAAGGTGATGAAGACTGCATCAGATAAATTACCTTTATTTGATTTCCTTCAAAACCAGGACAGTATATTCCACTCTGGAGAAGGGAATAAGCAGGCTCTCTAGCTTAACTATATACTGGTCCTATCTGATAAACAAATATCAGCAGAGCATTTGTTTTCAGAGAAAAGGAATAAAAAGCCTTAATCAAGTAGAAAACTCTTTTGAAGCCAGGAGGCACGGACCCTGAAAATGCATACTAAGGGCATGTACCAACAGAGGGGTTGTTAAAAGATCAAAATAATGAGAAGTAAAGCAGAGGGACATCAAAGCTTGCCAGGCTATGTATTTCTGCCTTGATTAGGAGGAAGGAGGGAAGAAGGGGGGAAAAAGGGTTTTAGATCAATAGGAAGTGGCCCGGTCACCTCAGACAGCACCATCCAAATGTGTACAATTTACAGGAGTTGCTGGAGCATCTCAATCATAAAAGTCCCACAGGATCTGACAGTGCTCACACCATATTTAACAGGCACAGAGGGAGAGAGTCGAGATCATCTTATCTGAAGGAAACTCCTTTTTTAAGTGTAAGGGTAGATAGATTTTCATTTTGTCTTTCATCCCTCTGATTAAGTTCAGCTCTCTTTGGTCCTCCCAAGATTTCTTTTATCTAGTGTGGAGTCTGTATGATCTAAGCAACTATCATTGGCAAAAGTCGTTTTTGGGGTCCTTTTTTAAATGATGTATTGTCATTAAACAGAGTACAGTAGATGAAAGAGGTCCAAGGAGAACCAAACTGTGCCGAGACTTACTCAGGAGGATGAAAGGCATAATGAGAGACATAATGAAGTGCAATCTCTCACTCAAACTGGAGACAGGCCCTTCCAATTATGTCTTGTTTTTACCACTAGCTTCCAGTGATTTAAAATCATAGTTGTTAGCAGTTGGTTCAGACTATGCACACAAATCTTGAGAAATTTGTATTCTGTGAACAGTAGGCCTGGGTGGTGACACGTCATGATTTTTGCAGAGGATGTTACAGACTGGAACACAAATCTCTTCTGTGGCCATGGGATGGCTGTAAGCAGACCTGTTCACACAGTCTTTTGTGCTCTTTATCAGAAATACAGGAGCTGTTTCATCCTAAAACTCTGTTTTCTTCACTTTGAGCCTGAAACACAAGGATTTCTAATCCTTAATATTTCAAATGAACTCTTGTAGCTGTTGCTGGTTTTTGGCCCCTGTGTGTGTCTGGCATACTTCAGTTCAATGGTGTAACCCTCCAGTGAGCAAACTATTCTTGTTTCTTGATGACTTTCAATTTAATTGAATCATCCTTTGTGCTTGAGGCATTTGTGTCCTGGTTGGTCTCCTTTTTTGTTTGCTATTTTATATAACACTTTAACATCCCTCTTGTTCACCTCTCCACGTGCAGGCAGGCTCATTCAGTACTGATTTAGATCTACTTCTGCTTTTATAAAATTTTAATTTCCTGCATGTCACAGTTGTGCTGTTTACAGCTCCAAAGACAATTAATGCCAAAGCCACTGCAGTTCGTAGGGAAATTGTTAAAAATTCATCTGAGCTGAGCAGGATAAGATCTTGAAAATGGCCTTAAGGAGAACTTTTCTTCAAATAGACATTTTAAATAGGAAAGCTCGAAGCATGACCAAAAATAAGCAAGTTTATTTTTTAATGCTTTTATGCTATTAGTTGTCAGGAGAACACTAGAGATGTTACTCTCGTGGTCTTTACCCACATAACCTCTTTCTTGTCCATAATGGTCTCAGTCAAGTGGGATTATCAGCTTGGGAGACATTCCGGAGCCATTAATTGGAAGGATGAAGACCAGCTGTTTATTCTTAGAGTATGGTAGTACCAAAGGGGTTTAATTTGAGAAATAGACAGTTCTGGGTTGAAATGCTGATCCTGCTTAAATCAGTGAAACATTCAAGGACTCTGTCAATTGTTTGGACTTTCCCCTGTCACCTCCTGGGAAAAAACCAAAACAACAAACCCAAACAAGCAAACAACCTCCCCCCTAAAAAAACCCTAAACAAAAGCCCAGACCAACAAACAGAAAAATCAACAAACAAACCCAGCTATTGGTGAGAGGAAAACGGAGATGTTGAAAGGAATGCAGAGTTTGATTTATAGCATATATTGTTCACTGTCAGACTTCTAAGGTTTGACCCATCTGGGGAATTTCCTTCAGAGGAACGTGATAAAAGTTTCAGTTTGCATTTTCCCTTTCCCTGCATTACTTAGAAAGCACTTCTTAATGGAGCTTATTGAGTCAAATTTCTTTCAGTAATTAAGAGCTAGTACTCACCATGAATATTAGCATCTTAAGTGACAGAGCTCATCAGTATGGCTTACGATAAATCTTCAAGCACAAGATTTTTTTAAGAAGTGTCATGCCACAAAGGTGTAAAAGGAATCCTGATGTCATGTTTGTTGACTCTGAATTTGTATATTAATGTTACTCTGATTGCTTTATGTCTGCAGTAGAGGTTTTAGACAAGAGTTTTCAATTTCAGAATAAATGAATAACCTTTAATCAAACTGTCTTTCAAAATTCCCAGCATCTCTCTTTCAAACAGGTGCACCTAACTGACAGCAGAGTAACTGGAAGTGACAGGGATGCTTATGAAGTGCTTGCACTTGTGAGAATACAGCAGGTGCCTGTGAACTGGTCAATATTACACTTGCTTTGGGTGTCCAGTGGTGCTCCTTTCTGCTGGCACAGTTTCTCAATATGTTTAAAAATATTAAAAATTCTGAGTGGTGTGTTTACATTTTCTAAACTGAGTCTGATGATTGCAGTAGTAATACTTCCAAACATTTTTCCTGTTGGAAACAAGCCTTCTCCACTTCCCTTATCATCATCGATTTGCTTCTGAAAAGACTCAGGAGAAGATTCTGTCTTGTCTATTTATAATAAATCAAGTGAAACTTCATCCAAAAAATTGGAATTCCCCTGGAATAAAATTACTACACAAGAAAAAGCCATCTCTGTACCTTGATGGCAATAGATAGTAATGAAAAATATGTCACTTTCTAACAAAGATTTTTCTAAAGTCAATTCTTTTGCTGGCAGCTGCTGGTTTTACCAGGTGCTTGCATCATTTATTAAAGGATTGCTGATACTGGCTTCATGAAATAAGGAAAGTTTTGAATAATATATTCTGGTATTTGATAGAGTTCTCCTGAAGTTGGGTATTTTGTAGTGTTAAATTTTGATCTTGGATGTGAAGCCTTGTAGCAAATGTTACTTTTTACTGCTTTTCTGATCAATTCAGGTCAGTACTATTGTTTCTTTTTGACAGTTCACTGAAGTTCCATCCCTGCAATCATATATTTGTTTTCTTTGATGTGCCCCAAGGTGATTGAAATTTCTCCAAGTTATTTCTTTCCTACTGTCTTTTAGATATGAACTTTCTGTATCTTAGTTTTTATCCCTGTCTTCGTGTAGGCAGAAGAACTGCCTGAACTCGAGGTAAGCAGTGTGAGGGGATCTTAACAACCTGTTAAAATGTAATAGGTTTGTCCAAGGCCATCTCCTTCAGCATCCATGTAATTGGGGGTGCAGGGGATCTGCTCATCCTCGGGGGATGCAGGATGTGCCGGGGCAGCACTCCCAGCCACGGCGGGGCAGTTGGGACACGTGCCCTTCCACAGCCCTGCCCTCACTGACCACGGGCCTTTGCTGCCACTTATTTATTCCTTCTGCTTCTGGAGGGCATCTCAGTAATAGGCACTTAACAGCGTTTGAGAAAATCAAGCGTGAATGGGCCCGCAGAAGTGAGCAGCTACTGCAAACATGAACTCGAGGGCGTTTGGGGATTCTCTCTTCTCTTGCATTTTAACCCCCAGAGCACACGATGTGGTCACAGACATTCCCTGTTCGGGGCACGGTGGAGAATTTGTAGGACAAACCAGAACTGCCCTGGTTGTGACAAGTTGCTTTGGCCAGTAGGTGCCTTTTTGGTACCTTTTTAAAATGTTTAGTTAGTGGAACACACAAAAAGCAGTGCAGAACTCAGTCCTGTGAGATTGCATGGGTTTTGTGCGGGCCACGTTGCTGATGTAGTTGCATGTGAGCGAACCTCCAAGCAAACAGGGGCAAATTTGTGCTTTAAGACAAATAGATATCTTCAGTGCCTGGTTTCATGGAGCATAAATTTTCCTGTAATCTAAGCACATCTGCTCATAATAATTAACTTGTGTGGTGTATGAAAAGAAGAGCTGCATCAGCTCTATGGCATGGTGAGATGGATTGCTTCCTCTCTGTTCATCACAATGATTAATTGTAGTGTTTATAGGAAGATGGCTGCTTTTTATTAATTTTTGGGTTTATATTATGTATCTGGCCCCTTTTTAAGCTTATTTAAATGTTAATACTCTGCAAATCTGATATAAAAGCATAAACTGTAATTTTAAATACTTTGATGAGAAACAGGGCAAAATGTGTCTGCTCAAATTGTCTTATCTGAAGCCTTTCAAAGATGCCTGCCTTTCCTTGTGAGATGAATTTCACAGGTAACTGTAAATACTGGAGGCAACCATGAAAGAAATTTAGAGGGATTATGGAGTTTCATTTGACCCTAATTGCTGGTGTTTCCAAGGGGCAGACTTAATAATAAGGAAACATATTAGCAATTTGCAGTTGGTTCTGTAGTTTTGCAAGTATTACATTTTTACTATGAATGAAATAATCACCTAATGTGTTTCCAGAAGTTAAATACACTTAGTTCTTGTGCTGTATTTGAATAAAATTTGATTATCTGCTTTGTGAAATGTAAATGTTCAGGCTTGCAGTGGAATAAGTGATGGGTGCACGAGTACAGCTGTCAAATAGGTTGATGAGGGGAGCCCAATGATCCTGTTGTATTTTCTCCCAGTGCAGTCATCGTCATCTTCCATTACTTGCAAACGAGTTAATGTGTTCTGCAGATGGAATTCAGCCACAGGTTTTTACTGGTGTTGAGTTTGCACATTCAGAATGGTGGAAGCAAAAGAAATGATGTGTGGAGAGTCTTTATTGAGCAGAAGTCTGAAACTTGGGTAAAGTTGCAGGAGGAGTGAACAGAATTTAGTTTACTATTTAAAAATCTTTCTAGGTTGCTCAAATCATATTGATTAAATGATAAACAAAGTACTTTCTTGAAATCTCAGTTACTGGCATAAACACCCTGATTGAATTATGCTGCAAGCAGAACACTATAAGGGAAAATGTCTATACCAGTTACAGTTATTTTTTTTTTTTTTAGGATTTCTTATTAAAAATTTCATCTCAGGGTTTTCTCAGAAGATAAACTAGACTCAACAAAGAAGCTAATGCAAAAATAAGCTATTGCAGTGGCATCAGTGAACAGATACAATAAGCAAATAAGCAATTTGCAGATAGAGAGTCAACATCCCATGAAATGTTTATAAAGGTAATAATTAAGATCTCATAAAATCAAATTGTATTCAGATACAATAACAAAAGTCAGTAATAAAACAGTGGTGAATCAGTCCCAGAGATTATCATAATGCAAAAGGCTCTATTCAATTTCAGAGGTTTTCTTTAGTTCTAAGCATTCTATGTATTTTTATGTCAACTTCACCCAATCTTTGCTTACCCAGTTACTCCTGGTTAGAGTGTGCACATCTGAATCAAACTGCTGGAGGCATGTATTTTTTGATGCAATATAATTTAATTACTATGGAAGTCATTTAGGATTCACGGTGCTGAGCATTTTTAGGATTTTTTTCCTCAAGGAACAAACTATTCTAAAATAAGGCCATGGTTCTTTTTGTTTTGCTGTGTCCATCAGTGTATTATAGAAGGTAAGTTGATGTATCTATTTTTTAAATTTTTTTTTGGTATAGCTGTCCCTCCTGGATGAGTATTTGTTGCAACGTTTTTGTAAAAATGAAAAATAAGCTGATGTCTACCTCTGACACATCAGGATTGGTTTCTCTACGTTTGCTAGAGCCAGGATTCATTAGAATAGAGACGTTTGAAATAGCTGGTTTACCCTTGATAGCCCTTTCCCTGGAAGGAAATCCACTCCTAGGAATGTAGCTGTCCTGCCTGTGAAGGGTGGTGAGAGCCTGGGCCAGGATTTGAGGAGCTGGTTGGGAGAGTGGAGGGTGTCTGGTTTTTGCCAGGGCATTTGCAGGAGGATCCTTTGTTACCTTTCATGCCCGTTGCTAATTCTGATTTTGCATGCTTGTGCTGCAGCCTTCTGCTAATCCACAGGAACCTGACCTAATTTTCACCTTTTTTGTTGATGTTGTTGTTCCGAGGGCAGTGAATAGTTTTTGACTGAGATCAGCTGATCTCTCCTACTATTGTATTGTGGTTGTGTCCATTCCCTCATGGGAGAGCTTTCACTTTGGCTTTTCTCTTTTTTTCTGAGCTGCACCTTTCTTCAGTTTCCTTTTCCCTGCCAGTCCAGCTTTCCAGGATGCCTTACTTAGCTTTAATGCAGATATATTTATAAGAATGTATTTGTCTACCTGCCTATCCCAGCTGTTCCCCATTGGTTCCTGCTCATGGTCTATGCTCTATGCTGATTTGAATTTACTGTCTCCACCCTGACACACCAAATTTTACCAGTCATTCTCTATAGACTATTCCAAAGATGGAAGAGATGTAAAATTTATAGATAAAATACATTTCACCATCATTTACATGCCCTTACAGAAGAGCTGTACCCCTTTATGTTACTATTCCAGTCATGGGAATTCACCTGTTAAATATTGCCTACAACAGGGTGAAATGTGATGTGAAGATGATAGAGGAGCTATCACGACTTGGAGGAGGGATTTAGGTGTCTCATCAGGCATTGCCTCTGTATTTCACAGTGGAGGCACATTGGGCAGCCTGTTGGGGAACAAATCTGGTCCCACTTCTTTATTTCCTCATGTAAGTTACTCTGAAAAGAGCTGTTTAATACTGGTAGCAGGTGACTGTTGTTTGCTGTTTATTCAGTGGTTTTGTATGTGTAGCAGATTTTAGGTTGATAAAGAATAATTTGATATTGGAAGGTGATTCCATAAAACACATTTGAGGTTGTTGCTGAAGACTCACACTATACCTGTAATAGAAAGTGTATTAAACTGCATTTTAAACATATACAATAGAAAGGTAGATAAACATTTGAAACATTAGAGAGTTAAACATTTCCTTGCTTCTTTACAATCTTTGCTAATCCTTTTGCTTCACAAGAACTGCTAATCTTACATCTTTTAACTTAGATATAACCCTACTTCCAGTGTCTCTACTTCCAGTGAACACTTATGTTTTTTAGAATAATTTTATGTAACAATGTGAAACAAGCTATTGTTACATTGGACAATGTAGGATACAAGAACCTGTTCAAAACACCATATGAATCTCAGTGGTTTTTTGTGTATTTACTGTTCTGGAAAACATGGGAGTCTCATCAAGACTTCTCACTTATTGATAGACACATCAGTGTTGGTAGCTCATCTTCTTTTCTTTTTATTAGAAAAAACTGCATTTACTAAATTGAGTAGACAAAAAGAAAGAGATTACAGCCTGTGTATGTAATTTATATAGGTACACAATTCTCATTACTCCCAGGAAATAATGTGGTTTAGTGTGGGGTTTTTTTAAACTTCACTGTATTTTTACAGTTGTATGAGTACCTAGGATAGTGGGTTAATAGTTAAAATAGCCATTTTATGCATTCCTTTATTATAGTGCTTTTCAATACCTTTTTCTTTACCTTTAGACAAAGTCCAAATTGGTGTATGTTAACCATACACCTTCAATATGTGGTATTTAATTCGATTTGAAATTATTCTGTTACTTTGGAACCTTACATGGAAAACTGTGAAAATGTCTTTGGTTCAAACACCTAATGCTTTATGAGACAAACAAGTAATTCAAGCTCTGTAGTCACCATGCTACGTAATGACCTAGTCATAATTTTTGAATTGATGGTCAACATATATTAAATCAGATCATCTGTTTGAAACAGTAGTATTTCATAAACTGCAGCTGACAGTTTATTATCTTATCTGTGAGAACTCCTTTCTTCCTTCATCTTGCCTCAAAACCGATACCCATACAACTGAACTTTTGGTAGAAGTCAAGGTCACAGCTTTGGAATACAGTTATATATGGGAATTGCCTGTCTTCACGTTGAAAAGGTGAGTAAATCAAAAGTACTGATATGGTAATCTACATCTGCAGTGTGTTCTCTTGCATTTTATTGAAACAAAATGATAAGAAGTTTTCTCGACTTTTAAAAACTGGTCTTGGTGAAACTTTCTTTAGAAAGCATCATAAACCTGTTTAGATGTAACCCTCCACTTAAAAAAATAATTTAAAAAATCAAGAATGGCAGCAAATTATAAGATGTGTATATATACCTGTTGATGCTGGATCACACAACTTTTCTGGAATGACAGGAGTCAGGAGCTCGAGGGTGTGATCCTCCCTGGATGGAAGAGGTGTGCTTGGAGTTGAGCAAGGGGCTGCTGGATGCTCCCAGCCAGTCAAGTTACAATTCCCATTTAGATTCTTTATTCTTTTCCTGTGTTTCTTCCTTTCCACTGCTGGGTTTTACAGTGAAATTTTGAACTGTGGGCGAAATTATTTTCAAACGCTGGCTCTTATTCAGTTCCTTCTTACCCCACTTTTTTTAGTACACATCAGTGAGATCTGCTGATGTGAGGTGAAGAGTCAGTAAAATAAAAATCGAAGTTGCCTCCGAGGAGCCTCCTCTTCCTTATATGTTGATTCAAACTTTCCAGCTTAATTGATTTCTCCTTTATCCCTTGTTGGCACTGACCTTATAGGCCTGAATGAAGGCAATGGTTTTCATTGCTTCTAGGGTGTTGTTGCTAAATTGTTCATTAACTTGCAGTGAAGAACTCATATATTATATACACACACAATCTCCATACTTGCCCATTAGTGCTGCCTTGATCTGTTGAAAAGTAGTGTTACCTTCAAGGGGGTTTTTTTATGGGGGTGGTAGGGGAAAAAAAAAATCTTAAATAGCAAATTTTTTTTCTGAAATGAATTATGCATTATTCCGAGTAAGTGAAAACCGTGGATGAAATATTGGCATTTAATAATGTAATGCCAGAACCTCCTGGCATAAAGTTCAGTAGCTAGACCAATATTTAAACTGTTGAGTAATGTTATTGCTCTACTAAACCTCATCACTTCGCATTTCTCTCTGCAAGACCTACTATTGCCTTAGGCTGTAAATGGAAGATGAGATTTTATTATAAGTCTCCTGGATTAGGTACACAGGAACCACACTGGTTGACATTGGCTTTGATATATATGAGCAAAAGTTTATGTAGTCAGTTTTGCTGCGTTTCCATTCTAAAAGTTAATTAACTGATAAGATATAACCCTGGAGCGTGGGCCTTCAGACAGGACAAGACAAAGGTTTAGAGAGAAATTGAGACAAAGGTCTGATGCAGTGAATGATGGAGGAAAGGCAAAATGCCAGTGCAGTAGCTCAGAAAATGTCTCACTTCTGTGTAGCTGTACAATCTGAATTTATTTGGCTGTGCCATGTCAAACTTGCTCATAGAAACAAATTACTATGAATTCCTGCTATGCTGTATTTATACTTTCATTATAGCAACAGCAAGAGTTGGTCTCCCAAGTATGGCACATTTGTATGGAAAGTTCCCTTTCCTCTGGGCTTCTGATGAATTAAAAAGCTGCTATTTACTGTTTCTTTGAAATACACACTTAAAATTCCAAATATCAGTTCTCGCTTCTGAAGAGGAAATGTGATGTGAATCTTGATGGATTTTCAAAGTATTGAGTTGGTTTTGCATTGAATTTTATTTCCTAAATAACTTATTCTAAAATGGAAGAAATAATGACTGCTTTGGGAAATTTTGGAAGTCCCTCTGGTTATGCCTCCTTGGTTTTAAGGGTTGTGGTAGTGCTGGACATGATTGGAGACAGACTTTGTTCCTTCTTCAGGAAGGAAGGGTCAGATGTTCCTCTGGGCTTCGTGTCACTGAGGTGACATAAGGTTTGAGTCACTGATGTGCCCCTCAGTGGTGCCCTCCCTGGCTGGCTGGGTCCTGCCCCTCCACAGGGGAGCACAGCCCCTGCTGCTGCTGTGTGTGGACAGGGCTGTGAAAGGTAATTTCTGCTCTTACAGGAGGTGGAAGCTGATAATAAATCCTTGTGGCTCAGGCACTCTCAAATGAGCATGTGAGGTAAATGTGGGTCTGCTGTTGTTGCAGTGGCACAGTATGAATAGCCACCTCCACTTCTATAAAATTTTATTCCAACTTAATTTCCAAAGATGACCTTCCCCTGCTTTAAGTGCTCCTCAGTTTGAACCTCTGATCTTGTAATGACAGTTGGCAGAAACCTTCTGCATCAAGAAAGATTCACACAGAGAGCAATTTTATGGGAGAAACTGCTCTGAGCTTCAACAAAGATGAACAAAACTTCATCTTTTCAGGTGAAAAGAGGGTATAAGCTGAGAATCTAACTGGTGATTTATTATAGCCAAGATTAAAATGATTTGTACTGGAAAGAGTGTAATAAAAGAAAATGCAGCATAGTGCAGTGTCCCAGCCTGTGGTTGCTCAGAATGAAGATTAGCTAAAAATACTAATCATCTTTCAGCAGGGTGGAAACTATTTCTGGCTCTGATGCAATTTATGTTCTATTGTATTAAATTTTTTTTATTGCATTTGATTGCTTTTTTTCAGTTTAGTAAACCATCAATTATATGACCTGAACCAATGGTAAAGGAATAATGATAGAGAATTTTCTGTGTCCAAATGTTGTATGTGCTATACATGAACAATCCTATTGTGATCAGTTAGTGTTTGGATTGTGTAATTGCTTTAGAAACAAATGCTTGCAAACAAATGCTTTATTCATAGAAGAATCATTAAAAAGAAAGTGTAGTAGGATCTGTTGTTTTCCTGTTGAAATAATTGTGAGTTTTCCCATTGTTTCAGCAGGAATACAATCTGCTTTATAACCCACCTCAATTATAATAATTCAGTGCAAATTCAAGATGAGTAGCAGCAGTCAAATAAGAAATGTTTTTCTTTTCTTCTGCCCATAAAAAGGGAAGAGAAGATCACTGCATGAAAATCACAGTGTCCCGTAAGATATCTCCCTTTGCATCTTTTCTGATCTTCTGCCTTGTTTTTAAGAGACTAGAAGGAAAGAACAAATAGTCCCTTTAGGTCTGTTAGCTTCAAAACAGGAGTAAAAAGGAATGTACTAGCAGCTGAGAATGATCTGAACAGCAAATCTCAGGAAAGATGGCTGTAATTATTTTTCATTATTTTTAAGAGGCAAAATTATTGGATCTGCTTTGTTCATACACGAAGAAGTTCCTTTAGCATGAGCCAGGGGAAATACCACTCCTTATACTTATGGGAATCGGTGTCTTTTGTGTGGCCAATTTAGAAATACACCCTTCTTGGACTGGTAGTCTCTTCTGGGGCATTTGGGTGTCTTTTTTGGTTTTGTTTTGTCTTCTTTTTTCTTTTTTTTTTTCTCTCCTGCTGAAGAATGGATGCCCTGACATAGGGTTTCCAAAAAACACTTCTCCCCTGCACTGTAGGAATGTTTGAGAAGAAGTATGAAAAGCCTTTCTCGATGTATAATTTATATATTATGTATGTATGTATGGAACTCCCACACATCAGAGTGTGACTTTGCTCTTACTGGGATTCCAATCTGCGTACTCACTTTTCCCACTGGGTAAATCTCCTGAAAACACTCAAACGTTTCATTTTTCAAGGCCGCAGGTGGACAATTTTTCACGATCTTTCTGCCTCTCTTATCTTCAAGCTAAGTACAGTGTCTTTACTGTACTTAGACTGTGCTGACCCTTGAATCTCAAGTCCAGTATCTTTACTTTTCTCTCATAAGGTGGACAATATTGTATGATGGCTGGTAGATACTTAATTTAGATAACATGAATTATTTGAGTATGTGTTTCTATTAGCTTCAGTCAAAGTAATTTCAGATGTATTATCAGTTTTAGGCTGGAGATGAGTAGCCAGACTTCAGACCTCAAAGCATTTAGTATTCTTATCTGTTTTTTACGTTAGAAAAGTGATAGTTAGAGTGGAAAGTTTTATGTAGGACCATATATACAAAATCTACTGGTACTTTAGAAAACTTGGAGAGCAGTTTCCATGAGGGGAATATAGATTAGGATGAGTTGAAAAGTTGTTGAAGGGCCCATGCATTTCTCAGTAGCTTTAGCTGCTGGTCCCTGAGCAAGGGGCCAAGAGCAGTGGGAGTTTTGAATACCAAAACAAGAAGAGCCAGAGCTGGGGAATGGGGAGATGAGGAGGAAAGGTGGACTCATGTCTTGAGGTGTTACCTTGGACCATCATATTTTAAATATAATGTTGGGGCAGTTGTGAATATGTGGGTGTGTTAGCGTTGTGTTCTGGATTTAGTATCTATGCTTCACTGCAAAGAAAGTCAGTGCTTGCTTAATCAGCAAAGTAATTTTCCAACTTGAGTTACTAGAAGTGCTGTAATGTAGTGTTTGTTTTCCATTTTCTCTCTCCTGTGTTATTTGGCATGTTTGATTCTCTGTATTTGCTGTCATCTCAATGTGTGTATTTATAGCAGGACGGCTTAGTCTTATTTTCAAGTTGTGCAATAAATAATTCATCTTAAATATAACTTGATGATAGGCGCTACAAAGAAATTGAACTCGAGTAATTTTGGTAATTGTGGGCCACAGAAAGAGGAAAAAATTAACATGTTTTTGTATTTTATGTTCTCTGAAAGGAGCATAATATCTGTCATTAATCATCTAATGCACTTGCATTGATTTTCTTTTTAATAGAAAATGAAAGTAAAAGCAATTCAAAACCTATAATAATGTTAGGGGAAAAGGGAAAATTTGTGAAAGATTCTTTAGACTGATTGCATAATGTAGAAGCACTCAGATTGCAGTTATTCTCTGGACAAAGTAAATTTGAAACATTAAAAACTCATATTATTTTGTCTTCCTGGCCAGGCAGAGTGTGAACCACTTAGAATAAGAAAACACTTGTATGAAAATAGTGCTCAACATTAATATATCAATCCTGTGTTCTGCATTCAGTGTGTGGGTGGGAGGAGGAATGGGCTTTACAGCAATGTACTTCTCTCTTGCTTCTCCTCAAGCAGTGGGCAGTTTTGGTTCACAGAGGAGGAGAAATAAAACCTCAAATCACACGGCTTGCCAAAATTGACATGTGCAGCTCCTCTCTTACAGCAGTTCAGATTTTTTATTTCAAACCAAATAATTGATCACCTCATCCATGAGTATCAAAGAAAAATTGCGCTCTGAGGAGTTATTTCAGATGGAACAGAGGTGAGTGCAGCTGAAGGCATTAAATGGTACTGGAGGTGCCCTCCCACCTTGCTGGCCTCAGCTGCCACTGGGACTCCTCCTGAGGCTCCTGTGCCTACATTAACCCCATGCACATGTCTTACTGTGGAAAGGCTGCAGAGAGAAACCAACCTAAAGAGCAGCTACAACATGGACCTTTAGCTTGAGAAGGATGTTCACAGTTTTGCTTGCTTTTTTCCTCTCCCTTCTAATTCTATCCCCTTTCTCATTACATCTCTTCTCCATGCTAATGATCTTCACCCAACTTTTCTGCCCATTTCTTCCCTGACCCCTTTTCATGCAAATCATTTCAGTTGCTTTCCTTTATCTTTTCAGTTGATATTTACCATCTTTATTGCATCCCAAGCTCATCTCGGGCTCCCCTTGTTTGTTTATAGAGCCTGTTGGTTGGGATCTATGTTTATTCAGTTCTCTGTTTGCTTGATGGCATTTGTCAGCCCTTTAGCACTCCTGTCAATATCATTAATAATTACAAAACTGGCAACTGGTGACCTCAGAGACAGTTTTCATGGTGAATAGCTAGTTGTCCCAGCTCTTCCTCAGTTATTTGTACGAGATTTGTGTCTGTGATGTCCTTCCTGGCATCATTTGTTCTTTTCCTCAGATTTACTTTTAGTGCTTCTTTTATGATGTGTTTCTGTAAGTCCAGACTTTGGGCACACTTCATGGCAGGGAGTGCTGCTGCATCCAAGGGGGCTGCCATGGGATGGAGTTAAGTGTATATTTATGTCCTTCAAACTTCAACCTGAGTCTCAGCAGAGCCTTATCTTAGGTCTTCTCTTATGTCTGCTTCTGGCCTGCTATAATTAGGGGTTGGGTTAACATACCAATAATAGTGGAAATGTTCCACCTGAGATTCTGAAAAAACTTGTTGTAAGTATGAAGGAGCATCAGTATAGAAAATAAATGAGGTTATCATGAGTTATGGGACTATACTTATAGTGAGTAAGTCTAGACCCTTATAGTTATTTTCTTATTTTTCTAATATATTATCCCTTAACTTTTTTTTCACTTACCACTAGTGATACGTATAAGAAATGATGTTATCTCATTCCATTAAGGGATACCAGGAATAATTATGCAATAGAAGTGAGGATTTTTCTGAACAAGAGGGTAAACAGCTATATTAAAATAATTTCTTTGACTTTACATGCTGGCTTTG
This sequence comes from Picathartes gymnocephalus, assembly GCA_013390045.1. Classification (NCBI taxonomy): domain Eukaryota; kingdom Metazoa; phylum Chordata; class Aves; order Passeriformes; family Picathartidae; genus Picathartes; species Picathartes gymnocephalus. The sequence goes on along the minus strand of WEKY01000296.1, from coordinate 194,701 downwards.
GTTTTTCAGATATTTTTGGAATTTGAAAACAGGGGAGATTATTACCTTGAATTTCCTATACCTCTTGGCATTAAAGCTCTTGTCTACCTTCATAGCTCATCCTATTGTTCCTGTACTAATTCCAGTCATTTGATTTGCACTACTGCATAGCATTAGTTTTAGTGTTTGGCCTGAGTGTACCTTCCTGGAATTATCAGTCATTGTTTTCGGATGTTCTAATGACATTTAATTCCAGAGTTTTGAAAACACTAATTTACTTCTCTCAAATTGAAAGTCTCATGGTACAATATAATTTTATTGGTTCGTAGTTGATACTCTCAGTCTTTAGCTTTTTACTCTTTGGAATTTGTCGGAATGCATTTTTAAAGGAGAATTGATTGTAACTTTGGTAAATTAATATGATTATAGAGGCTGTCTGTAATTGGATTTTTACTTAAGAGGAATTAAATTTATGTTATGTTTCCTTATTGGATGCAATGTTGTGCCTGTAATATTTCATTTTGAATATAATTCCTTTTGTTAGGATCATCTCCAACACACTTAAGTCAGGCATGTGCACCTGAGAGCACCTGAGTTCCCTCAGTTTGATGCTGAGACACTTCTTTGGTGACAATGTAACACCACCTAAGGATGCCTTCAGTGCCTCTGCAATCTGACAGTGTACAAACATTTGATTTCACCATCTAAAAGTTTATAGAAGTGTCTGTTATTTACTTTCAATTTAGGAGAAATGTAGTTACAGAATGTAGCTCCCATATGCTTCTGTGTGCCATATGCTGGGATGCTGGCACACAGACACGCTCTCGTGGGTGGGATTGCAAAGCCAGAAGACAGAGACTGTCACACTGAATATCCCCTTAGCAGTCCTTGCTCAGTCTCTTGGCGGGGCCCTGTAGCAGCAGAAAGGGAAATTTGCTCCCCACACTCTGCATTTAACACTTGACTTACGCCTTGAAGCAAAGCAGTTGCATCTGCAGCTATTTTCATTGCTCGTATTAATCGCAGTGTTGTGTTGGCATCTTCACAGGTGCATCCACACAGTCTGCTAAACAATTCCAGCCCTTCCCTGAAAAAAAGTTATTTTCTTTCAGCCTCTTGAACCTGACTACCTTTCAGTTTAATTCATGATCTCATGTTTATCATTACAAGAGAAGGTGTTTTGCTTTTTATTTTTTTGTGACAGCAGTTCTTTTTATATCAGCGGAACTGCATTAAAATGTCATCGCACAGTTTGGCCCCAAGTGTTTAATTCCAGTTTGGTGGGGTTGACTGGTGGTAATAAAAAAGAATAGCAGGAGTTCAAAAGGAAATCCTGCATTTCCCCTCTTCGTGAGAATCAATATTATAATTCGGAAGCCTTTATCTGGCAGTGTCCTATTATTAGCTGTTTTATTCATATGTTTGTGTCCATTTTAAATGCTGCAGAGGCGGTAGAAATCACACATTATGCCTAGGAGGGATTTATTACTCTGATTTTTTTCTCTCAGTGCATAGGGCTGCAAATGGACTGCATTTGCTCTCCGGGGTATCCCACTTGAAAAAACAAAAGAGATGTTGACATAACGGAAATGGCTTTGCAGTGTGAGTTTATTTAAAACCATTGTGACAGAACTGAGGATTAAGGGGAAATATTTTTTATGCAGCATAAACCACATATGAGCCAAACCAATCAGTAGTTTGAAACCACCGAGGATAAATAATTTTACTTTCCTGAAGGTTCACTGAAAACAAATTTCCCTCATTCTCTTTCCAGAAGTGCCTGTATATGAAAATATTTTTCTCTTAGAAGTTAAAGCTAAGTAAAGTAGGAAGTTTGCAGGAAGCAGAACCGACGAGATTGGTTCCTGGTGGAGCCACTGGAGTGGGTGCATAATCTCTGCTGCTTTCTGCCTGCCCCTTCCCAGTCTGTTAAAATGCCCTAATGGGCTTTTGCTGTATTATTTAGTTTATTTTAACAGTTCATGCAGCTCACCTCGAGCAAGGTTTTAAGCATGTAGCAAGAATCACAGGAGATCCTCCTCCTCCCCTCCTTTAGGTGTTATGTCTCTTACTAGACTCTACATTAAATATTCTTTTCAGTCCCTTCTTATGTCCATGCTTATATGTACCTAATCCACTATATTGTTTGTTATTTTAATTTAACTTTCCTCTCTCATGTTTCCATTGTCACTAATTTCTCTAAGCTCCATGATCTCTGTCAAATATTTGCCCTGATTTCATATGTCCTTTTATATACATCCATCTATTTTAGCATCCAGATAGGCTCAGTGAACTTAGTGAATTATTTGTGTGCTTAAAATTGTGGCTGTTTCTGCAGAAGATCGGGTGGTGAGATGATAACTGATCACAGCAATGGGGTGTCTGCTTTAACATCAATACCTAGAACTTCCATCACTTGTAGTGCCATTATTAATAAATGTCAGGAATGAACTGTGCTCTCCTGCCAGCTCCCAGTGAACATTGCAGAGGAGTGATCTGCTCTGCAATCACAATCCCTGCTGCGTGGGGCTGGCAGTGGAGGACGATGTTCGTGTCCCTGCCAGCCACCATCGCGATGCTGAGGAGATGCTCTGCATCCCCTTGGCCAGACCTCACGTGGACACAGCTGTGTTGCCAAACCTGGGGTGTCCTTGCTGAAGGTAATGAGGCTACACAGACCTTGGGCATCAGAGTCTCTCACTTGTTTAACCTCCCTGAAGAGGGCAATTACGCTGTCCCTGCACAGAGCAGTGACCTCTGCCCTGTAATTGAGGAGGGGCAGGGCTCCCGGTCTGGGCTGGAGTTGGGAGCTAGGAAGGGTCACAGGATTGGAAGTGAAAGGCAAGGATCAGCAATTTAGAGGTGGTTATTAATATGCTGATTTGCTGTCACTTGACTCTAGAGAGACTTTTAACAATTGCTTGCCTTTTGCATGCTCTTCAAAATGCTGATTTTTTTCCATAGAAGTCTAATTACATTTTAATAGGATTTTTTTTTTATTTCCAGGTGGTTGCCAACCCATTCCTTTCTCCCATACAGTACTGTAGTTAAAAACCAAAAAATCATGTGTATTCATTGCAGAGTTACACCCCAGTAAATCCTTTAACTGTAAGAAAACAGAGTCCTTTTTCCCTTTCTTTTCATGCACTCTTACTCACATTAAATGCTGGCAACAAGGAAAATATATGCAGCCTCAAAAACCTGAATTATTTAGCAATTGTCATAAAATAATATCACAGGTTGTTAAAGTTAAATAATAAAATCTGGATTAAATAATTTCATCCTCAGTAGCTTTATGATACAATGTGTGGACTTGGCTGGAATCAGAGAGCCCGATATGACTAAACTCTGGTGGCCAAGTTCAGTTCATTACGCTGTCCCTGAGTTTATTACTTTAATCAAGTCATGACCTACCTTTGCTTTGTTTAACCTATACTGGAGGATATAAATAGCCCATAATATTGGAGATTTTGTGAGAATTAATTATTATTAATGAAATTAAAGACTCCATGATGTGCAGGCTATTTTTATTTATTATAATCACTTACTGTTAATTCACTGAATGTAGCAAGTTTTATTCTAGGCTTCCTGTGACTCAGATTTATACATTAAATACTTTTATTCTCTGTCATGGCTATGCAGTACCAATATCCACTGTGAAAAATTAATTATTAGTTCTAAAAGACAACAGACAGAGTGGGTGAATGTAAGAGGTATCACAATATTTAGGGAGCTCAGTTTGGAGGGGCCAGACCTGGTATTTACACCTCACTGCAAGAAGCATTTAGCTGTAGCGTCTGCTCAGTCATTCCCTTCACCTAAAATACAGAAAAGATGACGGTTTTGGAGAAGGAAACTTTCTTTTATAGTTTTTAGGGGTTTTTTACCACTTCAAAGCAGTTTCAATTCTGAGTAGCAAGCGCATCACAGCTTATGAATCCTGGCCTCAACCAAATATGTTTTCTGCACATGGCCACAGTGTTACCTGTTTTCTTCCTTGGTTGTACAATGTATCATACATTAAAGTGTCCCGAAAACCTTTAAAATGACTGTCTCCTTGAGAATATTGAACTTATATCATAATTTAGATAACACACTGGTCAAACAGGAACGTATCATTATGGTTTTGTGAAGTTTCCAGCACATCACTGAGTGACACATGAACAATGCTCTAAAACCAAATCATCTTTATTCTGTTAATCCAGGGGAGTGAATCTCACACAGGACCGAGTGCCCAGAGTGTAATACAGTATTATCTATGTAAGAACATAAAGATTTCTGTCCCCTTGCCTGCAGCTGTGTCGTGCCTGTCGGAGCAGGGTGGCCCCGCGGCTGTCGGTGACTGCGCGCGCTGGGCGGGAGCGATGCCAGCCCTCGTCCAGGAGTGCCTCGTTCCCTGCAAGGAGGACTGCACTTTCACCCCCTGGTCTAAATTCACAGCCTGCTCCTCTGACTGTGACACAACCAGGAGCAGGAGGCGGTCACTCACAGGTACAGTCTTCTACAGTATTTGATTGGGAATAATGCCTTTAGGGTGTTGGAGTGGTGGGGAAAAAAAACCCCAGACAGAACAGTTACCATCCTTAATTGATTTCTGATCTGGTACTGATCATTGCCAGCCTCATACACATTCCAGTACAAGAACAGTGCAGAAAAGCTCACTGGTGGAAAGGTTTTAGACATAAACCAAATGAAACAGTGACCAGGCTTTGTGCAAGTTTATCTGACTATTAATCTGGGAAGCATGCAGAAAATACATATACAACAGTACAAACCAGTGTGATTCTCTGGAGGAGGTTTAAAACTGGAAGTTTTGTGCTCAGCAGTATGCACTAGTTCAACAGGGCAAATTAATACCATGAATAAAGAAAACCCAGTACCATTAGAACAGCTTTGTTTGCTCTTTTACATGTATTCATTAAACACACTGGTTCAAACCATTTGATGGAGCAGTCTTCCATACTTGCTGTTGAGGTTTGTTATTATGTTATTTGAATGCTGACCAAACTGAAAAGCTTTAAAACTCCTTAACATGAATAGTTTGGAACTGCATGTTTTGCTGGGAGTTGTCTTCCCCCACATGTGTAGTTAAATCAAATAAAAATGAATTATACTGTTCTTGTATGGTTTACAAGAAATTTACTGTTATTGTTCTTCTCAACACTCACATCTTCTCATGTTTCTGTGTTGTGTTTGAGAGCTATGGTGTACCTGGCTTGAGTTTGCTCCTTTAATAGAGGTGAAACGTCAGAGATTTTAACTGTGGTGTAGAGTGCTAAGGTTGCTGTAAGAATATGTGCTGAGATAAAAGCTGGGATCTGAAGGGCAGCAAAATGTGGTGGCCACCACTGCTCCTTCCTCCTAGACTCACTTGTCCTTGGCTGCATGGCTGTCTTCCTACTCCATTTGTTACTTCTGGAATGTTCTGTTTTACTAACTAGCAATTACAGCATACATTTATGCAGGTTTCAAGCTGCCATTTGTTAGTATGGCTCATTAAAGGATAAAGATTTCTGTTTCACATAAAAACCCAGTATTATACAATGCTCTGTAGTTTCTGGCAAAGAGCATATTCTGAAATATTCTCTATACCACTGCCTGTATGTTTATAGTAGAAGAAATCCTTGATTCCTAGTAGAATAATAGGTGCCTGATTTTGCAAAAAAAAGAGTAAAACTTAATGAATAATTACTTACAGGCAGTTTTAAATCTGATTTTTCTTTATGAACACTGTGCAAGTTACAAACAGTACAACCCTACCTATCCCCTTTCTTACTCTCTTCTACATCAGAAATAGATCTGTTCAAGTAAGTGGACCAAAAATGGATTGTAATACCCAGGTTTTGCCGGTTGGTCTCCTCACCTGCACTGCATTTGTGACCAACCACCACCAGTCTCTCCCCATCTGACCTTGCTGGGTTCCATTTCTCCTGCCAGAATGGAGCTCGTGGTCTCAGCCCACGCCCAATGAAAAGCAAGTGGTGAACGTGCAGTGAGTGTCCCAGGTGGGGACATGACAATGCCCCAGAGAGCAGCAAGGGACAACCAAATCAGACTCTGGGTTTGGTTTGGCCCCTCTCAAAAGGGGAAGTCAGTGAGACTGGTGCCAGCTTGTATTTGCATAAAAACTTATTGAAAAATGGAGGTAGACAAAAGTCTTGAAAAAATCTCATCCACAGGAACTCGGTGCAAAGATTTAAAGAAAATGCTATTTTCAAAAGTATTTTGTGATGTTAAGAGTCCCTTACATTTGCATTTCACCTCTCTGTAAGTGTGCATGAATTGTACCTCTTGTTCATTACTGTGTGTGTCTATGCTCAAGTTAATGGTTTGGCTTCATTATAAGAGTTCATTAATAATGTCATTTGGTGGAAATCTTCTAATTGTTTTCTAAGTATTTGCTTGCCCTCCACTCAATTTTTAACAGTATAATTCATTTTACTTTGTAATTCATCATTGACTCTACATATAAAATTAGTCATTACTTAAGTGAAAGACTTATTACAGAACATATCAAAATTCAAAGTCATTATAATGAAAACACAGTCTTTAGGTGAGTGTTCAGTTAATTAATACAGTCAGTTAATTCACTCTATTATGGATACAAAGCACTTTCTGTATTTTTAATGTTTCCTATAATTTTTATGTACAATATGTATTACCTGATAATATTTAATATATATAATGTTGTGAGTATTCAGAAATGTAATTAAAAAAGAAAATACTATTTAATTGGTGGGTTTATGTCCTAAAAAATTTTGGAGATGGTATTTTTAGCAGCAATTTTTAAAGCAGTCTGTGATAAAAATATCACTACCACTAATTCTAAAAATATTTCTTTGTGAAGAGTATAGGATCAGTGTCACTTTGCCCCTCAAAATAGGGCTTTCATAGCAGCTTCATTTAGGGGGAAGATTCCAAGAAAATAGATGGCAGGGCAAGTTGGAAAAAACCAGTCACCTAAGTGTGAGATTATTAGCACCCTTACTTCAGTCTGTTGTGCTTTGTGTCATGATGGCAAAACACAGGTAAATCCCAAATTCCCATGTTTACTAGTACAAAGCAGAACACACAGCTGAACATAGTTTGTGGCTCCTCATGGCCTCTCAAACAGAAAATGCTGGAAATGGCATTAGAGAGCTCCCAATCTCCTTAAAGTCTTGTAAAATACTTTCCTTGAAGCATGGGGAGTTGTACCTGAATTTCCTCATAAATATATACATAAAAATGTAAACATAGATTTATCTACCAAACTATAAAGGTGCTGACACTAATTGATTTTTTTTGCATCCCTTTGTGCTGTCAAATTCTACATTCCCCAGACCCCTGGCAATACAATTTTGAAAGAGCTGGGGCTTTAAGGATGGTGATGTTAAAGGTCTGCAGTCAGGGGCCTTTACTTTGGAGGTAGATATTTGTATGGAAACAAGCATTGATGAGACCCAGCTTGTGTGTGGTGAAAGGGCTCTTGGTTCTAGTCTGGAAAGGAGGTTGTTGTGTTATATAACTTATAGTTTGGTTTCAGTATCTTATTAGTGTGCAATAAAGAGAAAACATTTCTTCTGGGATGAAAGTTTTAAAAGCCTTCTGCAGAAGTGTTTTTAGTGCATCCAAGATCCCCAAGGAACGTTTTGAGGATGGGATACAGATGCAGTTTGTTGCTAGAGATGAATTCTCCCTTCTGTGCAGATGCCAAATGCAAAGACATTCCTGAGCTCAGCCTGCATCAAGATTGTTCCACGGCACGCTGGCTGACCTGTGCCAAGAAAGGCATTGATTTTTATCTTTAAAGGCTGTATACAGACATTTGTTCCCTTGAGCAGTTTGTAGGGGTGCAGGGAGCATGAACTCTCTTTTTTCATGGTTTCTTCTTGGACTGGGGACCTCTTCTCGTGCCTTGAAGTCCTGCAGGAGGAGGGCATGGAGAGTGCAGTTGCAGCGAGCTGTACTAGGGGTTTATTTGGATGCTGGTGCTTCCTAAAACTACTGAAAGAGCCTTGTTTTAAAACCTGTTGAAGGAACAGAGCAAAGAAAAACATGAAAGCAAACACAACCATCAAAATGCTTTCCAGCCCTAATAATTTACTGAGGATTAGCTTTTTCTGTTTTCTTCAAAGCACTGTTTGTGTGCACAGCTCATCTTTAGCTAATTTGTAAAGAAATCTCAAAGAAGTTGTAGCTAATGTAGGGTCCTCTGGAAGTTGTCCTGGCAACCATTGATTGCGAACAAATAGAGACAAAACAATCAATTTATTTACATCAGATAATTACAGGAAAATTATATTAAATGAAATTACAAAGCGGTTTCTGGGCAGACCGTTCCTAGAGCAAGACTTTGTATTTTACTCCTTGATCTCTCCATCAGAACAGTATTTCCAAGTTCTCTCGTTGCCCCTGGAGATAAGTAGGTTGTCCTTGCACACCAGAGCACTGGCAGCAGCTAATAGACGCTTCAGAAACATCCCTGAATATTAACATTCCGATTGTCTTGGTTCTAACGTGTTGAATTCATGCAAGTATAAATAATATGACGTGTTGTTATCAAGAGTAGCAGATGTTGAGCTAATGCGCAGATTTCTGCGGTTGGAACAGGGAGAAGCAGAAAGCGAGACAAATGCCAGAACACAGAAGTTTATCCTCAAGTTGAAACAGAGCCGTGCCCCTGCGAGGCGTTCACCTCCCAGCCCCATGGAAACTGGTCTGACTGCATTATCAGCGGGGGTCCATCGGAGCTGCAGCCGGGAATGCCGGCCCGGGGAGCGGCCAGGGAGTGTGGCGAGGGCGTGCGGCTGCGAGCCATCGCCTGCTACGACAGGACCGGCAGACTGGTGGAGCCATCTCGCTGTAGCAGCTCGGGTAAGGAGATGTGAAACAGCCCCCAGCACGTGTGAAGAGCACACCGCGGCTCATTGTGGAGCTTATCCGAGGTGTGTGCTTGCTGCCGTAGCTCTCACAAGTTTGCCGTGGGTGTTGAACACGGTTCTTCGAGTATCTTCTTACTGCTGTCTAATACTGAGGTTTTCCTCAGTGTAAGGGTCTGCTGGCGTTTCTGCAACGGAAATGAAGCACAATAGGGCTAAAGTTGGCTACGCTGCCAGAATACCAGAGGCATTTATTTTACTTCCCTGAAAATCCCATAAAAGTATAAGCTTTGGAGGGGATATATTTATTTCAATCAGCATTTTGTTTGAAAATATCTCCTGCTTCCACTTTTAATGTTTAGAAATTTTTATTCCTTTTCACTAAGTTTGGAGGTTTGCATGGTTGTTTTCCATGAAGGAATTAGGAATTTTCTAGAGATAATAATATTTAATTACAAAATGCCTGTGATGTCACCTGCTGTCCCTCATGCTAAGCACACACGGCTTCAGCAGCCACTGGTCTCCTCCCTGCAATTATGTGTCAGTGTTAAGCTCAAATTCATAGAGTATATTTTCATGTCGCTGCTTACTGGGGTGCTGTCCACCTATATTTATTGTATAATCAAGTAGCCTGTATCCGAAAGAGGGCAGAGTTAAAATCAGGGAGATCAGGATGTCTCATTCCATTTGGGTGTTTTCTCTCAATTTCCATGATATGCAGTTCATTGCAGTCATCGAATGGTTTGGGTTGGAAGTGACCTTAAATATCATATCATTTCAGCCCCCTTCCACTATCCCAGGTTGCTCCAGCCCCCATCCAGCCTGGCCTTGAACACTTCCAGGCATGGGGCAGCTACAGCTTCTTTGGGAAACCTGTGCTAGTGCTTCACCACTCTCACAGTTATGAATTTCTTCCTGGTATCTGATCTAATGCTGCCCTCTGTGTGTTTGAAGCCATTCTCCCTTGTCCTGTCACTTATCACAGACATAAGCCTTTATTTTAGGAGCAAATTCTATACCTGGGCTGCCCCCAAACCACTGCTGCTCTCTGACTTACAGTCAAAAAGTTTTGGGACACCACAGAGCAGGATGTAGTAATTTGGAAGACTGCTGTATGATGGGAGGGGGAGAAATGATGTCTCAGGGGGAGATTAAGTAATACAGTGGGCACCGCAAATGTCCCTGAGGGCATAAAGGAGCAGAGAAATCAGTTCTCTGGAGGGTCTTCATGATGAGGATCAGCAGCCTGAGCCGTGTGTAATAAAAGGAAAAACCTCCACCCTAATGAAGTGATTCAGTCCTGGAGTGAATTCCTCTTGCAGCTGTTGATGGCTGTTCCAGCTGGCTGCACGGGTTCATAAAGCAGCTTTCCATGGTTTGTGTTTCAACAGTGTGCTTTTGTACCAATTGATTATGCCTCTGTGGCCCCTGAAGGAGGAGCAGTATACCTTTCCCCCATACTACCTTTTCTTCTGCAAAAAGGGAGCTGCTGGGTTTTGGAAGGTGGGTTTGCCTGTGGCGTGACTTGCTCTTTTGAGAAACTCGGGGTTTTTATCACTATTAAAAAGGGAAGGTTGTCTATGCGTGGGGCTCTTCTAAATAACCTTGAAGCCTGTTTTCTGTCAGTGATATTTATGTGGCATTTTTAATGGTCTGGCTTCTCTTAGGGAGGTAGTAGGGAGTGGTAGCTCCAGGGGAATATTGTTTGCTTTCTTGTCTTCAGCTTTTTATCTGAGCAAAAATGATTGTGACACTGCCCTGGCACAGGGCCCGTGTCAGAGGCAGAGGGGTGGTCAGTGACTTTGGGCATAGAGTGACTAAAAATGGGCAGAAGCTCCATAGGCTCCACTTCCACCACCTGGGACCTGCCTTCCAAGGTTACGTGGAGACAAGTCTGATATTTATGGTGTCCAGATCTGGGAACTTTCAAAATGCACTTCTGAACACCTTATTGAATTAGTGATAGAAACAAATCATTATCCAATTAATAATTAGCAGAATGTTTTTCAGCCATAATGGAGAAGAGCAATTTACAGAAACATGCAGAACTTCTAAGCCCTGAGAAATTATTCATGACAGTGTTTTTTTTAAGCATCTCAGTTTGTCTTGCTCACAGTTAGTATCAGGTGACCTTTTAACATTTGCTAACCGGCCACCATTATGGCCAATTAATCCATTATCTTATATATTGAATGCCAGTCACCGTGATATCTGGGCATTGTTCTTGCTTTATGAAGTGGGGATAAGCAGGTTCCTCTTTTATTCCTTTCGGGTCTTCTGACTTCTCTTTGTTTCCTGCTCTTTTCCTTCTGCAGGACAGTGCTTTTCCTTCCTTTCCCTTGAACCAGCACAGAAGTGAGAAGTTGTGAGACTTAGACCTCAGTTCTTTGATGGGTCCTTTTGAAGAACTACAAAATGTAGAGAGAGAGATGTAAGGATGTAAATTCTGCCTCAAGAGTAGGAATAAATTTGTCCCAGATTTGATCATGTCCTGAGTAAGGGTGTAGGATAATAAAAATGGTGTGGAACAGGTCAGTTTGTAGCTTTTCTAGAGAGCAAATTCTGGGCTATTGCTTTCTTGCTGCAGTGATTTTCATTTTCCCTGACTGAAACCTTGTGAACTTAGACTTGAGTAGGGTTTATTTCACTTGGTCAATGTGACCTATTATGTGAGTGTATCAAAGTTGTCAAGTGAATGTACAGTTCACTTGAGTCTGGTGTAGAAATAAACTGCTCAGAAGGGTTTAGGGTCTGAGGCCCTGCTCTTAGACTGAATTTTCTGAGTGATTCTGCATTTGCAGCTTGGAGGGCAAGGGGGGAACCTAACCAAAAACCCAATTCAGTCCATTCATCTGTGTTTCGTAGAAGTTTAGCCTCTAACTGTCCTAAGCCTACTATCTGCAAATATATTAACCCTTTAATCATATCTTCCCAACTGGAAATGGATATTTTCTTCCCATTGGTGTAGTTACTGGAAGCAGAGTATCCCAAGGTCCAGAAAGAGTCAAGACACAAGCATTCCCAGCTGTTCCTTTTTGGAAATGCTCTATCAACTTGCCTGAGGTCTACAGTTTCTTCTGTCAGGACCTGAGACCTGGGCTGGAGAGAGAGACCTTTGACCCTGTGCCCTGACCCACCAAAGCTGAGCAAGCCTGGTGTCAACACTTTGGGTCAACTGCAGTGAGCACAGAGGTGACCACTGACTGATTCGCCCATCCTCACTGCTATTTAATTGTGAGTTAGCTCATGATCATTAGATATGACAAGCTTAAAAATACAAATCACAGGCTTTTCTGAATTTTATTCCCTTTTATACCAAGTCTTTTCTCAAGGAAAAAAGTACACTTTTATTTTTTTCACAACTGGCTTTTGGCATAAATGGCTTTATTTTGGTGGTATCACCTTTTTCCTTGATCACCCATTCAACAAGCTTCAGAAATGAGTGATCTGCATTGTCCAGTTGAGCTAGTGATTTTCTCCAAGATTTGGTTAAGCATTGTTTTTCTTCCTTTAATTTGGAAATGCATTTATGAAATCATGGGTAGAGGTAACTATCTCTAACTGCATTACAGAATTGTAATTGGCAGTTTGCTTCAATTTCCCTTCCCCTCAGAAGACTGCTTATATTCTGTTGAGCTCTAGTCCAGAGGGTCTTCATTTTCCAACTGGTGTCTGGAGCATCCTCTTTGGCCATGAAATTGTCCTTTTAACTGCAGTTCATCTGCTTCTCAATCTGTCATCTGAGCTGCTCATACTATTTTTGAATTTCCATCTCCTTTGTTTTTGAATGATTTCCCATTGTCCCTTTGCTTCTCTTTTTTGTGTGCAATGCCAACAGGGTTTTTTTTAATCATAGAGGAACATAGGGTGCCTCATCTGTTCCAAATCAAAGCCTGGAGATTTCTGTGCTCTTGCTTGGAGGTTCTGCTTTTGATCCGACGGGCAATTTATGGAAAGCAGGAATTTATTTTAATAAGAGTGCTTATCCTATTCAAATTCTGCTGTGCTCACAACAACAGGAACCTGGAAGAAAAAGACACAACAGACAAATAGATCCTGGTTTTAAATCACAGAGTGGTTAGCTACAACCTGCACTCACCTTAAAAAGCTTTAATTATCTCTGAATTTATGAAGGGCATGGCAGGGATACTCAAATACCTCCTTACTCTCAACAGTGCAGTGTCTCCTTCAATGTGCTCCAGTTGCTGGTGGACAAACCCATCCTGAAATGAAAGTGCTGGGATTGACTCCCCTCATTTTAGGAGAAAATGAGCTGTTTTCAGGTAGTTTTTAATCTCTAGATTTTAATAAGCATTCTGCAAATTTATATTTGTATAGCTCAAAAAGCCATAAGCAGAGCCTGATAGGTTACAGGAATGTGAGCCAGGTCTGTCCTGGCCTGGAAGCAGACTTGCTGCTCCCACGTGGTGGCAATTTTTGGTGGGGGGAAAAAAAAAGGGTTGAAAATGCAACATTGAATAGATGTCTGTTTATTTTTGGAAGTGTATCAATTTTAGTAATTACTGTGGTATACGTTTTTCCACATTTAGTAAATTTTATTTTGAAGAGTGAAATTGTAGAATCCCTGATTTTGAAAATCTTCAGAAATAGAAACTTTTCTGCACAGACATTTCCCTATGTTTTTGAAACTATTCCAAACTTTAATTTCATTCTTTGTCTGAGTGACATTTTATATTGAAATTTCATTTTTTTAGTACAACCTGTTGATTTCAGAACCCAGCAAGGCTCTCTGTAATCACTTCCCAGAGATAACAAAGACATCCCTGTTGTATCAACACTGCCAGCACAAATCCAGAGCACAGCCCCATACCAGAAACTGTGAAGAAAATTAACCTTACCCTAGCCAAAACCAGCACAGTCTCACTCTATGGCCTTTTTATTACGTGACTCGATTTTATTAATGGCTGTATTACTACTAGAAAGCTTTTCAAAGACTGCTCGAGGAAGAAATTTCAGCTTAAAATTCACCTTATTTTCTGTCTATCCCATCCCCCAGCATGGGAATCAAGGCTGGATCACAGGATTGTCCTGCCATCGAGTCCCCACTTCAGGATTCTTCAAAGCTCCTGCCACCTTTGAGTGTTTTCTGCTCTCTCACAGCTAAATAGCTTCTAAATTTAGCTCTGAAATCCTGGCTGGGTTCTGCTCTGGACTCTCTGTGACATTCCTACATGCCTCCTTGGGTGTGTGGTGACACTTTTAATTACAGCTGTGGCTGCCAGGGGAGCTGTAACACAGACACAGAGCCTGGGAACGACCTGCCCTCCATTTCTTGTTTGACTACAGGATTTTTACATATTGCTCCCATAACAGTGCTCAAAGAATGTTGATTTATTCCCTATCTTTTGCCTTTTTTCTCCTCCCCCCCCAAAATCTGTTCACCGTAAGAAAATTTGGCCATGGTTCTTCCTTTATGGATGTTAAAAGACTTATCAAATGAAACTGGATCACAGGACAACTGTTCAGACATTGAGTTCTCTGTGTTTTCCTGGCAACAGAATCAAAGATAAACAGCCATCAAAAAAGTTATTTCTGAATGGGTCAAACTGGCTATCAAAGAAGCTTATTTAGAGCAAGGTAAGACTTCCCCTGAGGCATTAGTACATGGAAACGCACATTCTTCTAGGTCTTTATCTTCTTACAGAAAGGAAGCATGCATCTTAAGAAAAAATATTTAGAGACTTGGCTTTTGGAGCAGCATCCTCTGTAAGTGCTGCATTTAGTCAGAGTGATGTCTGTTGTTACTCCTTGGCTCTAAATACACATCTTTATTGCTTATCTTCTTGCCCAAATTTCTTTTATGCTTTTTGCTGCATTCCATAAAATGACCTCTTTGAAGAGGTGGCAGTGCCAGACTTTCTGAAGCAATGGCTTTTTACTGACCTCAGACAGACTTTCTCATGTTTGACATTGAGCTGCCTCTTGCTGGACCACCTCTGCCCACCCTTGCTCGTGTCCATCCCTTTTGTTTCTATTATTAGGCTCAGTTAGGGTTTTTTGGTTTTGTTTTTTTACAGATTGATTAAAGCTCTTCCATGGGGCTCAGGAATGTTTTAGTGTAGAAATTGTAACTCAGTGTAGAAATAGTCTGTGGGAGCTTTAGGAGAGCTGTGATAGCAGGTTAATGCACTGGGTGATCTCCTGCCCTGATTTCTGCAGCAGGCTATGGAAAGAGAATTTCCTTGAAATGTGGCCCATCTCTTTGGCCTTAATAACACATTTGTCACAAATACAGCCTGTTACGAGGCAAGGCTCTAATAAAATGTTACCATACAAAGACTCAGAATTAACATTTTTCTCTCCCTACTTGTCATTCCATTTAATATGCTATATTGGAGTATGAAGAAATACCCTTTTAGCCTAATCTTGTTCATGAATTATATATTCTAGTCCTCAGACCTCTGTACTTGTGCTGCTCATGGGGAGCTTCATGATCCCTCTGAGAGGTGTGGCTGCACTGGGAAGTGACATGTGCTCGTGGTTCATGGGATTCCTCTCATGTCTTATGTGGGGTTTTTTGCAGCATTTTTTAACCCATTTGCCTTTTATACAGCTCTGATGAACAGGACATTCAGGCCAATAAATGGATGACAAATCATTTTTGAGTGGAGAGTGACAATTCCATATGTTTACCACTGTTGGGGAGCCCTGTGGCAGCTGGACATAGTAGGTGTTGTAGTGGAGTTCAGTGGACATTAAAGGGTTTAATGGTTGATGTATTTTAAAGATTTTCAGAAGCAACTTAATTAAACTTAAACTTCAGCTCGGTCTGTTCTGAGGATTATCCCAGTGATACTGAGGAGTTGTAGAGAATTTATCCTGCCTTACTTTGTTCCTGGGCCTGAAATACACTTCAATAGCTCTCTGTCCTCCAAGGCTTGCAAATGAGGATGGTGTAAATTAAATTACTGAGAGCCTGGTTTGCAAATCTTCTAATACCACTCACTGCAGACAGGGATTCCCACTGTGAAATCTTGGCTCTCATTTGTATTTGGTAACATGGGGGAGTGACCACTAAAAATAATGTTATTTTACAGGATTGCATTGCCTTCTGCTTCTGAATTCACTGAAGTCCTCCAGCACAGGAGATTGAGGTACACAGCCAGAGACCTCAAAGTCACACTGCAAAATTGAAACAAAAGTCTATCAGAAATTCAGTACATCAATACTCTGTGCTGAGGCCTGCTAGTGTCACAAAAATGTCCTGTTTCCCTCTCAAGGTTTTCCATCATATAAATGAGTCGCTGCTCTCTTGGTGCCCGAGCTGTGGCAAACCAGGACTGTTCCCTTTCTTAAAATTGTATTTTCGTCAGATGTTTTTTACAGTACAGCTTTATTCAAGAAGGTCAGATGCTTCTGCAGCAAGGTGACCTCTTATAGGTGGAGTGAAACTCCTTATGCAGGCAGATGGGACCTGGCAGCAGCTACCTGGATTTTGGGGAAAGCACTCATGGCTTTTCCTGGTGCTGGTGAGGGTTAGTGGCATCCTTAAAACAGCACCTGTATAATTAAAGGGTGCAGTTTAGTGTGTCTCATTAATTAATGTGTTTCATTTAGTGTCGATGGGAGAAGGAATTGAGGCAGAGTATTGATTTAAATGTATTGACTCGGGGGTCACTGTGTCACTCACCTCCTGTGACATTGGGGAGGGGAATGTGGAGATCACTGCTGGCTCACAACCTTCCCCTACCTTCCCAGTGCCTGTGTGACCTGCTCGTGAACAGAGGCCCTTACACTGGGTAAAACCACTCGAGTTTGTAAATTAAAGAACTAGGAATATACATTTAAAGAAAAGAAAAATCATGCTGCTGTGAGTCCTCTTGATAATATTAATTGCACACTAATTTAATTAGTGCTCCTGTCTTCTGCAGAGTCATCTGCTGGTTTATTTTGTCTGAAATGAAAGCAATATTGTAATACAGAATACATGCTAATTATCGGGATGGAGGGAGATGCATCAGCGTGTCCCATTTTCCAAATGAAAGCCATCATGTTTTTGTCCAAGGCAGGTTGTCTAAATGAGGCTTGTCTGTGTCTTGGGGTCCCAGCTTGGCAGCAGAGATGAGCTGGCATAATGTGTTGACAGTGCCCAATGTCGTGACTTCAGACACTGGCAGAAAGATGCTCTCCACGGAGGTCCCTAAACTCTGAAATTGAGTTTCTTAGTGTGCTCCAGCAGAGCCTGAAACCACTGACCTTCAGGACATGTATGATTTACTGAGAGAGGTAGATACTTTCAGTGACATTTGGCAGCAGCTTTCTCCCAGTGATGGACCCTTGGATCTGGAAGATGCTTCCTGCCTGATCCAAATTGCCCAAGTCTGTATTGATCTTCAGAGCACTCTGCAGTGCACATCTATTTTCAGAGCTGCTGTGCCATCAGGCCTCTGAGAGAAGTCAGGTGTAGGAGAAAGGGAATTTGATGGTCTGTGGACAGTTTAATTGTGTTCAGGCTTTAAAAAAAGTCTTGTTTTCTTGAATAAATATCATCATAACAATAATAGAAAATAAACACAGTCTCAGGTTTGTTTTAAAAACATGCTCCTACTATAAATTGAGTATCCTGAAAAAATATATATGGTAAACAATTCATAATAAAGTACAGTGGGCTGAGGTTTTTTCCTGCTATATAGAGGATTCCAACACTGCTAAGAAAAAAATAAAGCTACTCAGTTTCGTTTGAAGAAAGCAGATGGTTTTCCCAGTGGTAGAGTGATGAGCAAAGTATACAGAAAAACACAGCTGAGCTACTCCCCTAACTGCTATTGATCCCAGTGGATGGTTTTTTATTTGAGTAAGGACTTTGTTAAGATGTCAGGACTCCCGAGCAGCCAGCCCAGCCCTTCACCATGGGAGAGCAGCCCTGGGAAAAGGGAGCATCATTCCCACAGTTGGTTTTGGAGCCTGGACAGATTTGTGCAGTGGATTTCTGCTCTTCTGCATCACATGTTCACTGTGAGATGAATGTACACTGTGAAGTCCTATTTATTTGCTCTGTTTATTTGCACTCAGAAGGCAGCAGACGAGACTCCTTCTCCGGAAGAGTTCTCAGCTTGTTCTGCAATCTGTTACAAGGAAAGTGCTCATTAATGGAGATTTCCTTATTGAGTTAAAAGATTAAATATATCAGCTACCAGGGCTTGTATCTAACGCCAGGCATATGCTTGCAGGTTCTTTAAGGAAGAAAACTGTAATGTAAAATCAAAAGGAATTAGAAATCATAATGCAAAGTCAGCATCAACCCAACTGCCTCCTCGGGATTTATAGAGACTGTGAAATTGAGCAGTAAAACCAACCTTTGGATGGATTTCAATAACAATAATGTTGAGTTAAACTTACCAGCCTTTTTTCAAGTCCTCTCTGGTCTATTTAGAATCTCTAATCAGTCTGCTATGAGATAACATGAGCGTGTGCATCGTTTGTTGAGCAAGTGGGAATAAATTAGCTAAGGGTCTATTATTTGAGCCTTGCAAAATATTTGATGTGGAAGTTATTTTTGCTGGGTTTTTTGGCTGTGCATTTACTGAGTGTATTCATTAGATTATCTCCTAAATTTCTCAGCAAACTAATAATGCATAAAATCTCTCAAATCCTTGTGTACTATAAAAAAAAAAAGGAGATTAAACATTTATTCTCTAGCAAGATTCAATCCTTTTCGGCTGCAACTCAAGTTTTTAGCAACTTAAGTCTCCCAGACTTACTGTTCTTAGTTTCCTTCAGTTAATAATTTTCTCCCTTGAAGCAGGATTTGGATTTTGAACAGGGATTATTTGGGATGAGGTGCTCCTCTTGCAACTCACGAGGCTCTGGAGCCTTTGGTTGTGCCATGTGGCCCATGGCCAGTGGCTGCCTTATTCTTGGCACATTGGGAAGGCCTGAGCCATAGAACTGTGATCGGCTGGTGGAGTTAAGTCTCTGAGCTGCAGTCTGTACTCTGTGCTGAGTTTTAACCTGAGGTAAAGCAAGAGGTTTGCCTTGCAGGAGATCCCAGAGCTTCAGCTGAACAGAATTTGGCCCACCAGATGCTGTGGTCCACCAGGTCTCCTTTACAAAGTCTTTAGCTATTAGATTTTTAGCAGTGCTTGGATTTACTGGTGTTATTTTGTGATATTTCACAGTCAGTAACCAAGTGAATGTAAGTATTAATTGCAAAATGAATCATTTTTCTTTTCCCCTCTACCTTTGGTCTGTGTAATTAGAAACATTTCTCCTGTGTAACTGCCCACTCTGCTGCTCCCTGGTTTGTTAAAGGGTGATCTCTCCAGTCCCACAGACTCCAAGGGAAATTAGCAGTGTTATTACCAGTGGCAGCTGTGGTGATGCACAGAATTGTCCCTCTCACAGTAATGACCTTGAGTTTTATGAAGCACCTCAAGGTTTGCTAACAAGGGTAGGACTGCTAGAAGTTTGTTAATTGAAACCATGAAATATGTTAGAGAGGATACAAATGAGTTTAAAGCCAATTCAATTAGAGGTGCATCTGTTTCCAAAGCTGCTGGAGAAATGTTTATTTTCACCTCACTTTTAAGCCAGCCTCTTGGAATGCTGCTGGCACTGTTGTTTAATGCTGTGTGCAGACCTTACACCTGCAGCAAATTTGTCTTTTGGAAGTGCAGCAGTCAGGTGGAAGCATCCCTGATGTTTGCTTGTAAACCCACTGATATCCTGCTTCTCTCAGCACAACCCCATGTGGCATCACTGACCCCCCAGCCACGGTCCTCACTTTACCCACCTGCTGTTGCTTTGTCTCTGGGCTGCACTGGAGAACGGAGGTGAATCAGGGCTGCTACATTGTGTGTCTGGGTCTTCCCAGGACATCCTGGGGTGTGATCTGTGGGTGCTTTCTTGGTTAGAGACGCTTTAGAGACTCCACTTGCGGCTTGTTAAGCAACAAGCACGCTGCTTTTGATGAATAAATCATAGTAAAATGAGCTGTGCAGCCTAGGTAAATGGGTTTGTTCATCCCATTACGGTGACAGTGTCTCAGTACAAAAACAATAGCACTTAAACATAGAAAAGGCTTATGTAGTCATCCAGATCAATTTTTTCTGCCAATTCCCAGTAGTACGTTTCAAAGTGCCCACTTAAATAACCTGATGTTCTTCTCACTACCTCCTGTGACACCTGCAGCTCTGTGGTATTCAGGAGCCTGCTGTTAGTCCAGGTAGGACAGAGGCTCTCATCTCCTCTGTCTGAATTAAGCGAGTTTTGTTTTAAGTGTTTGATATTTTGAGGAATAATAGTAGTAATAATAATTTAAAAAGGTTAGAGGAAGCTTCAATAAATAATCTAAGAACACATGGAAAGCAGGCTGAACAGGGCGGGGGACCAGCGAACATCTTTTTTCTGTGGAAGGTTTTGGAAACGTAACAGTTGTTTGGTACCAGGTTTTGCAGAGAGGAGAAAAATGGGGGATGTGAGTGAGAAATTTAAGGATGACACTGACAAAACCAGCTGTGTAGACTCAGCCTTGAGTTGGTCTCCCAAGCTGAGCAACAGTAGCTTGGAAATGTTATTTCCTTTATTCATATTCTTTTATGGTAAGAATATTTCTCTGAATAGTAGCCTGAATGTAGAATTCTTTATAAATGGAGTTATTTAATAGCATATTGCCCTTGGGGTTTTTTGTTTGTTTAGTATTGAGCACCATGCCAAAGCTACAAGTTTTCTAGGGATGCCAAAACTAGGATTACTGTGGGTCTTTTTAGTCCCCTGACAACAGCAAGTCATTACATGGCTCCAAGAGAAAAAAAAAAATCCTGGTCTCACAGGAATGGATGAGCAGAGTACAACGTTACTTACTACTCATCATAAAAAGAGGGCTGTAAAGGCATTCTCTGTCTGAGCAGAGGGTGCATCACAGAAACATTCTTGGAGGAAAATTTTGCTTGAATGAAATCTTTGCTCTATGAATAAATACCTTAGTGTAGGATTAACCTTAAGTGGTTGATAGAAGAGTAATAGCAGTCTGTGAGGAGAGCTTGAAGGAAAGTTATGTTCCCATCTTGATTTTGTAGCATCGTTAAATATGGAGAATAAGCTTTCTCTAGACAATATGGGCAGTAGTGCTCTGTAGCTGGCCAGTATTTGTTTATATTTAATGTAATTAAGAAATATGGGTGGGGAAACTCAAAAAGGAATGAGCAGCTTCTTAGCAATTGGATGCCTTTGGAAATTCTGTGGTTCACTGAGGGATAACTCACGGCACTTCCTGGGGATGGAATACAATAGGTTCTTCAGTCTTCACAGAACAGTGTTCGAAGGGTCATCATGTGAACCCCCTGGAGTGAGCTATCCCAGGTTGCTCCAAGCCCCATCCAGCCTGGCCTTGGACACTTCCAGGGATGGGGCAGCCACAGCATCTCTGGGCAACCTGTGCCAGGGCCTCACCACCCTTACTGTAAAAAAACTTCTTTCTTATTTATAAGAAAGATTATATCTAAGAAAAATTGTTTATTATAACTTTTCCTATATCTTCCCAATTTTTTTGGTAGTCTGTTCCTTTTTTTTTTTGTCTTATATTTCTTTTTA
>WEKY01000296.1:95235-165421 GCA_013390045.1 Picathartes gymnocephalus | reverse complement strand
TTTTTTTTTTTTTTTCTAGATAGCTTCTTTAAACTTCTCCTTAATAAAAAAGCAACGTGATCTGTGGTGTAAAGCTGGTTTCTGTAATTGTGAGAGAACATTTGCACTTTGTGAAGTTAAATATGTTACAATGTCAGTCTCATTCCTAGCATTACTTTCAAATCCACAAAAATTAGAAGCCTTGTGCTAATTGATTAAACTACATTTTTTCTGCCTACTACAGCCCCTA
Organism: Picathartes gymnocephalus; assembly: GCA_013390045.1. Taxonomy (NCBI): domain Eukaryota; kingdom Metazoa; phylum Chordata; class Aves; order Passeriformes; family Picathartidae; genus Picathartes; species Picathartes gymnocephalus. The sequence goes on along the minus strand of WEKY01000296.1, from coordinate 165,192 downwards.
CCAAGTTTTTAATGAAATATATACCAAAGCAGGAACTTTTGCTTTAAATGAAATTTATATGTTTGCATCTCTGGAACTAGGAATGTACCCATAATTGTTTCTGATTCAAGTAGAGTTCCTATGTTTGTTGTTGAAAGGAATATGTATTGCTTAATATGATAGCTTGTTGCAAAGTATAGGAAAAGACAGGAATTATACCCAAAGTGGTCTGTCCTGCTGATTTCTTGCAGAGGAGATGGAATTAAATGGAAAATCAGCCATAGGAGGTTGGGTGGCCCAGTGATGAAGGTATTAGTATTTCACCTGAGGAACTGAAGTTCAATTGGTTTAGCCAGTACTCTTTTTTTTTTTAAGGAAAGGACTGTGGTTTGTGCTGAATCTCTCGTGGACAATATGTCATGTTGGAAGACCTGCAAACAGTGTGTGCCATAAATCAGCGTGGCAGCATCTAACACTGAGACTGAACTTACTCTTGCTTGTCTTTGTCTTAGGAGCAGGAGAACAAGAAGGATTGATGCCTTGGTTATTCCTTGGCAGCAGATTTAATCTTGTTGGTTTTCTTTTTAAATTTTTTTCCCTCGCCTTCCTCCTTTTAGGAAGTTTTTTTAAATTTCTTTTCTACAAAGTTTTGCAATTTGTTCTCAGTTTTAGGTTTGCAGTCGTTAAGGAAGGGGAGATGCTGCATAACAGTTAAAATGAGGACCTAGCTTCTGTTCTAATTGGAACAAACCCAAGAATCTTCAGAACAAAAAATGTTGGTACATCTTCACCTTTTTATATGGTAGAGGATGTGAGAAGCAGTTATTTGGCATCTTGCATTTTATCACACATGACTTCGTCTTCAGAGAGAGTCAATTACACAGAAATACCCCTTCTCTTTCTTTTGGCAAATTAAATGAAGATTTTGACATGTTTTTCTTTTTTTTTAAATTCTCTTTTCTAACTCCTTTCTGTACAAAATTAATTTCCAAAATATGATCTTGTTGATTGCAGAGCACTGTTTGCTATAATGCAAGACACGAATGTGGAAATTTCTTTTGAAATAGATTCTAAGTCAAGTAATGAAATTCATGACAGTAATTTATAGTTCTAAGAACCTGCCACATAAAAACTTCAAAACTTTTTGAAGTGTGAATGCAACAAGATGTTGGACAGGAGTGTGTGGAGCAGGAGGCAGCCTGGATCTGTCCAACATAGGGAGCTGCTGTGTAAATCTGAATCAGTGCAGAGCATCCAGCACGAAGACAGATTGGGCTGAGCTGGTAAATGACGTGCTGGTGTTGGCCTGATTTAGCATCTGTTACCATCAGAACCAGTGTGAGGCTGTTGGTTGTTAGTGAAGATTTTGGTCACTTCTTTCATTTTGCCAGTGGACAACAGCGTCTTCAGAAGGACTGAATTTTCTCATAAATGTGTAGATTCTGTGTCCCCAGTTTAAAGCTGACCCCACTCCAGTAAATGACTTTATTCCTAGGAGGAACAGGAGTTTGTTAAACATGGTCTGACTCACCTGCATGCTGTGAATATACCCTAAGCATTCAGAGCAGAAAATTTCTACTTTTCTGACTCTCCTTTATGAATAAGAGAGAATAATTGGAAATGAAGTTACTGCTCAGAGAGGGAGAAGGGACATGAAGATGTATGCTGTGTGAGCAGCCCAGGAACTCTCAGGTGCCTCTTGCATGATGGTCATTAAAATAACCCTGATCTTGCCTCTTCTAAAGTATTTAATATTGCTGTGTTGTTCTGTTCCAGGCAGTTCTCATTGATTAATACTTAACAAGTGTTAATATTTTTTCTGCTGCAGACATTTCTTGTGGCTATTGCTCAGAAATTATACCCAAATCATTTGTTGAGTTTGCTTTGTTTTATGCTCTGTAGCTGATTGATAGATTCAGGAATGGACTTCATTTTATTTTTATGTTGTTTAATTGGTTTCTTCCTCCAAGACAGCAGAATAAAAGTGCAGATGACCTTCTGTCCTCCTCTTGATGTCCCCCCACATGACTGGAAGGATTGTGCCGGGCTTGCCGTCAGCTAAATGTGTGCACTTGAACTGCAAGCTGAATACATGAATTCTGCATCTTCTTTAAGTGACAGCATCGAGATCATCAAGCATTACCAAGTTGCTGGCTGGAATATAAACCACTCAGAGATTTCAGATTTCCAGGCCCAATTACAGCTTTCTGAGAGGTTGTCAAATACAACTCCAGTGTCAGGGAGGGCTGTTTGTAAGAGCTCTTGAACCAAAATTGAAATACACTTCAGTCACATTCCAGTGGGTTCGGGCAGAGAAAGGAAAAATTCAAGCCATCTCCCCTGTACAGCAGTCTGGGGTCTCCCTGCCTCCTAAAGTCCTTGTTTTAGCAGGGATACCAGGAAAAGAGTTGTAAATATGAGTTTGCACAAATTCAGCTAATCCTTCCTCGTTATCTATAAATCATGACATATTTTTGAGTTACAAATGTGTTGCAGGCTATAGCCCCCAGTAGAAAAACCAAAGGTGAGCAGATTTTTATGTATGAATGAAATGCCAAAGGATAGATTCTTCTTTTCCAATAAGATGTATATTCTGCCCATTCTAATTTTATTTACTGCTTCTCACTGGAGGAGTGCATAAATCAGCAGTTCTGTGCAGTTTGTTGTGATTTATTGCTTAATTAAAAGCTATGAGGGCTTTTAATCTGTCTGTAATTTATATTATTTTTGAGTCAGCTGTTTCCCATATTGTAACTTAACCAGGAAACTTGCATCCTTTTATGAAGGGAGCATTTTGTGAGCCCTTGGATTCACGAATAGATGTGGTCCATGGTGGTGCCAGATTGCCTTTGGAGCTCAAACTCAGAGCCAAAGATAATTAAATATTAGTGCACTTAATAAAGTTTATCCAGCATCAGTTACAGTTTGATGTCAAATGTAGTCTACATGTTTTTTAGAGTTACAGATTAATTTTAAAAGGGATGCGACTCATGCATGTTTTCACAATGAACAGATGTTAGCTACACATTAATAATTTAAAAAGCAGGCTTAAAATGGTTATGTAGATTTTAATGGAGGATTAATTTGGTTCTAGTGCTGGACCACATGCTGTTGTCAAAACACTAGAACATCCAGTTTTAGTGTTTTGTTTTAGTTTGGCCATTGGGGGATTTTTTTTTGTTGTTTTTCATAGGTCGCTGCTATGTTTTTTCCGTAAAGTTATAACCACCATGCAATTTAAAACCAGATTTTTTTTTCTTTATATGAGTTACTGTTGAAGAATAAATACATTATACAAAATTCAATTTTTTGTAGTGATAGCAGGGGTGGCTGAGTCGAGAGAGAGCACTCATCTGCTTTGAACTTCAGTAGGTTTGTCACCCTCTTTCTCAAATACCTTTATTATTTGAAAACACGTGCAAGTTTCACTAGCAAAGCTTTGTCCAATCCTGGCATGATAGTTTTGAGGTCAGCTTTGATTTCACGGACAGCGCAGGGGTTTTGCCGTGGGTTTTGGCAGGAGCAAGGGTTCCCTTTAGCTGTGAGTGAGCTGCCCTCTGTTGGTTAGTTCAGCCTGGCTGGGGTTTCATTTGTGATTCGTGTGGCTCCTGCTGGGATGGATGGGAAGAGCCTTCCCTGAGCCCCAGCTGCCAGTCCTGTTTGAGACCAGACCTCTCCTCCATGTGAGGTGTAACAAAACACTCAGCTGCTCTTAACCTTACTTTAAAGTTTTTTCCTACATAATTTCATATGTAATTACAGTGTTGTCACTGAACAGGCGTCACTGTTTCTTAAACAAAAATTTGTTCCTAGATTTATTTTTTAAACCCTTTTCTTTAAAATAATATTTTAGAATCATTAATAAAACCCATTAAAGTGGTTTGTTATAAAATGAGGTAGAAAATGTCATCTATCATATTAGATAAAAACTGTTAATGTCTTTCGGGTAGTCAGAAAGATTTTTATCTAGGCTATCCTGTAGGACTTTGAGAACTGGACAAATATTAGTTAGCATGAACTTTGGCCATTAGCAATGCTAAACTAAATAATATCTGTCAGCTTTGCTGGTCAGTCTACATTCAAATTCCAGTATCTGTTAAGTTTAAATGTCCTCTATGCTCTTTTAAGTTAGATTTAAATTGAATTTTAAATTATTACTTCACAAAGTAAAAGTGAGAATTTTTCCTACTCTAAGTGACATTATGAGGTTCATGAACTTTCTAATTAACTGCTAGGCATAAAGATACTTCATTCTTGTTCGGAAGAGTCTGAGTTAAAAGAATAAGATGGAAAAGGTTTAGCAGTCTCTTCTAAGGTAGGCTTTGGAAAGGAATGAAGATCTAGTCATATGCTACTTTTATAATGTCTTATTGTATATATATTTAACTGGTGAAAAGAATTAATGTCTGTTGATGCTGTTATCCAGTGTTCTATTTAATACATGGGATTCATGTTTTTCATTCAATATTAGAAGATCTTTACTCCTCAGTCCATGCTTCCAGGTCATGCAGCTGCAGTGGTTGGACATTCCTGAGGCCCCTCAGTTGGTTTTGGTTTTATTGGGAATGCTTAGTGGTCACTATATCCAACATATGGCTCTTTATCTACATGCAGATTTTCGAAATTTCTTAAAATGAAGCCAGTCTGTTTCTTTAATTTAAATTCTGTGTACTCTCAAGTGGCCATGTGAAACATAGATTTTTCTTTCTGTCAGTTTATCGCCAGCATCTCGGATTCTGTGGGCACTGATGGTTTTTTTTCATGTTGGTTTTCCCCAGTTTGTAGCTGGTTGTGAGGTTGGGCAGTAAATAAACAGATTTGTATTTGTTGGAAGGCAAACCAATGAGTACTTTAGCAACTAGAGTAACAATAGATATTCATTAGAAAATCCATTGGAGAAGTCAATTATGCTTTGAGTTTGTCTTGTTGAGAGAATTGTCTTGTTGAGAGTACTTGGTCTGTTCAAAGGAGATATTACTCCAGTGATCAGCAGGTGGGCAGACAAAACAGGCTTTATGGAGAGTCTTACAGGTGAGTAAAACAGTGAGAAAAGAATAATCTTTTATTCTGCATGTTCCCAGAGCAACCATTGACAAAACAACTAGCTTTTTTGAGAGTGAGATGTGTAAGATTGTATCTTACAGTGCACAGTACATGCACAACTCATCGAGCCTGAGAAAGTCATGATTAAACTCAGTTGGATTAAACATTTGCATATAAAAGAGGTTTTTCTTAATATTCATTTCAGGTCAGTGTTTGATAAATGACTTGCAGATTTTCATCAGCGTTCTCACGTCTTGGCTTTTGCATAATAAGAATCCTCACAGGAGTTGTATGCAAACAGCAACATTTCAGCCTAGTTACTTATCACATAGCAAATTCGAAGTACAAGTTGTATTTGGGTCATATCTGCATGCTAACCTCAGAAATTAATCCCTGCTAGAGCTAGAATAAATATTTTTTTTTTGACTTGACTTCTGTGTTTTCACCCTGTCATAATAATGTAGCATACCAGGCTACCTGAGAGCTTGGCAAGGGAAGGGAACACAGATGATTGCTGAAGTCCTTCTGATAGCACTAAAATATTTATTTGTTTTGAAGTAAAACATTTTTTTATTTAGGCAGATCTCTTTTAGCCTAGTGATACTGATTCTATGCACCCGATTTCTCTACACCTGAATAAAAATTAATTTGTGATTAAATCCAAAGAATAATCAGTGCCTGACAGGCATTGGTTTAAAACTGAGGATGAGAAACTTTTCTTTCAGTTCCTATTGATGTTAAGGGAGTTACTTCATCTTCATGCAGAGCAGCATCGGGCAGCAGTTCTTCCCAAAGCATCCTGTACCAAAAGGCTGTGCTGGAAACTCAACTGTGAGAGTTTTGGGTGTGGATCCAGGCTCTGCAAGGCTCATTTCCCACCTCCCCTTGTACTCCCCAGCACGTCGTGTGTACCTGAACTGGTGACCAGCTCTTGATGGGTGATGGGATGTGTGCTCCAGCTGCTCCACGTGCCTGGTGGATGTGCTGGCACTTCATGGCAGCTCCTCACTCCTGGAACATTCCCACAAATCCCTGGCATTTGGTGTGGCAGCAGATGCAAACACCAGTTTTATGTCATGTTTTCAACCCGGTGTTTTTCTAACTGCTGTGCTCTTCCAACCAAATGTGTCTGGCTCCAACTCTCATCATTTAATTAAATAAAGGCAAATTCCAATTAACTTTTAAGACACCTGGAATTGGCTCAGGTTTTTTTATAAAGCAGTATTAATTTAAACAATATTTCCCCTTTTTCAGTCTATTCAGTGAAGGGGAGACCTTGGATCCAAGTTAGATGTAAAGCTCTAGAAAGTGGCCTCCCTGTAGAATAGTCAATCATTTCACATACCAGGAAGTTTCATGGTTTTGCTGGATTGTGATCCAATCTGCAGAATGGGCAACAGATGACATTTGATTCAAACAACCAAAAGATAATTTTTTTGGCTCGAGATAATGGTTATCAATGGAGTTAATAATGAAAGAAACAATCAGTCTCCACATGCTTCCCTGAAATGTGTCCAATGTATTTGCAACACTGTTGGAGCATCATTTAAATGGTGAAATAAGGAACATTTGTTTTTTAAAAAAAGGTTCTGTGGGTTGCAAACAGGAAAAAACCAAATGTTCGGAGCATATCTCCGAGTCAAACAAATATGACATCCTCTCAGGATTGTATTGCAACCATCCAAGAGAAAAGAGTACTCTTCCCAGAAATGGATTACAACAGAGCCAGGTGAGGCCAGAATAACCTAAGAAAAGGTAATTCTATTTAAAGTAAAATAAAAGTATAGCCAGAGGTCTGTACTTTCTGTTTCCTCAGTTTAAATTCCTTCCTTCTGTCCCTCCATTATGCTTTAGGGCAAAAAGACTTGTTTATTTTCAGGTTTTTTTTACTTATGTTGTGTTACTTGCAGAGTGTAAATAGATTTTCTTTAGGGAAGGCTTCCACATTTCAGTTTTACTATGTGAAACTGTTACTGGTTTTGTTATTATGTTTGATATGTCTAAGGGTAACTAAATCATGGAACTTAACCCATTCTTCCTAATTTGCTGGGAGGTAAATTCTTCCCTTAAATAATAGGCCTTTTCCTATTTCCATTAAATTCGATTGATTAAAACTCCTAATGGCTTGTATGGAACCCAAAATGGGCCACTTCTGTGATGATTCTACAGCAGCCTTGCTTGGTTCTAAAATTGAAGCAGTTGCAAACAGCACGAATTGGAAAAAAAAGAAGCATTTTTCATCTAAAGGCAGTTACTAATAACAAATATATTGGTTCAATGCGGGGCATTTTAAACTATATTTTGTAACAAACTAAAAAGTAGTGTTTATCTTAGTAGCTTTACAGTAGTCATTGCTTAAGCCAATTTATCTTTTCTTTGATACCCCAGAACTATTGAAAACCCATTATGAGCTGCTCAAAACAAAACCTAATTCATTACCTACTTACAATCAAAGATCACTTTTTCAGTGGTCTTGAATTTAATTTGCATTTAATTCAAGGTTTCATTAGGATAATTGTCTATTGGTTCACTTCTGTAATTGAAGGTTTGCAGGAAAATTAATGTGTAATCAACAGAGGGAGAGGAGAGGTGTCACACTGCCTGTTCCAGGTTCACACATGAAACACTCGTGGTATTTTCACAGGACACAGGACTTACCACAGTCACAGAAACTGCAGGCAGTTGTATTTTCCACTTGAAGACATTATTAAGTTTTGCCTTGGCATTGGGCAGATGGATCTGCATTACTCCTGAAAGCCTGGCCCATCCTTTCCTGTTGAAAATCATTCCCAGGCTGAGTGGATGGGTGTTTTCTTCTGTCTCATCTTTGCTGAAGTTTCCATTAGTGCTAAAAGCTCTGCTGTCTGGTATTTTCTTTATAGGAAAAAACCATCTCTATTCTCTAATGATAAGAGAGACATCCCTTGTACCTTCCTATTTCTGGACATATTGAAACCTTTTAGCCACTCCTTGCAAAATGTGAGCTTCATTCTCGAAATTGCCCTGTTGTTTTTCCTCTGCATTTATTTGTGTTTGAATTTGGGAAATTAAGTGTCCAGATTTGTACACACCACACCAGAGAGGTGTTTGTAAAACACTGGTAATTGCATTCCACCTTCTAGGGAAATTCTAAGATAAAACCTTCCTGAATTGTATTTTTGTCTGGTTTATTTCACAGCCACTCCACGTAATGTTTCATCTTGTGCTTCCCCCCTGTAGTTTCCCAAGGCTGATTTTTGGGGTGTTTTTAGTCTCCAGACACATGATTCGTGCTCTGTTCTCCTGAGCTGCAGCCTCTCTCCCACACTCCTGTCCAGCTCCATGTGGATCTTGCTCCACACTGTCTCACTGCTCTTGTATAGAAATGTCATTTAGCTTCTCTTTTCAGTAAAATTTTAACAGGGCCGTAGCTGTTTGTGTGCCAGTGTAATTGGTGAAATATTATCCGAGGCTGGCTGTCAGAGCAGTCCCTCAGCAGTGATGCTAATAACTTCCCTCCAGCCTGCCATTCCCCATTTCATGCTGCTGTTGCTGTCCTACCTCTAGCAGTTTCAGGCCAATTTAAAATTTTTGTACTAATCCCCCATCTTCTTCAATTTAACTAATAACTTCCCAGGTGACACAACGTTAAAGCTTTCCCAAAATCAGACTGCCAAGATCAATTTCATTTCCTTTCTCTGGAAATTGAGGGGTTTTTTTCTCTGAGAAAGATGTCACATCAGTGTGCCTTACCTGTATTAAATCCATGTGGTGTTCCCCTCCAAATTCTTTTCACTTCACTGGCTTGGATTATTCTTTCCTTAATAATTGTTCTAAGGCTTTGCTGCTGCTAAGCATAGGAGAAAGGGCTTTTAGTTGCTCTGCTAACTTTTTTTCCTCATTAAATATAGATATGACATTTATTACTTCTGATTGTATGATATTGTTTGTGTCTTGTTAGATTTATTAAACTTGCTGCTCCACGTGAAATTCTGTATGCCAGTTCATTCACTAGTTTCAAGGGAAATTACTTAATTTCTGCACTTTTTTTTCTTGAGCTTTGTGTTCGTCTCAACCTTGATACTTTCTGTTTGGTTATTATCATTGCCATCAGTGAGAATTGAAGTGTGTATTTGTGTAATTTGGAGTTACCTACTGCCTTTGGTCTGCACTCCAGTTGCTCCAGCCTCAGTGTGTAGAAGTTCTGCTCCTGTGCAGATTATCTCTTCGTGTAGCATTTGTCATCTTTCATCACTTCTTTTCATAAGTTCAGAACAGCTCCCTGGTCCAGGCTGTGGCAGCTGCCCCTCGCTGTCTCTGCTGCTCTCCTCCTCTGCCAGTTCCAAACCCTAAGGGTGGGATTCCCTTTGGTGCTTTCTTCACCTCCTCTCCATCATCCCTGCAGGACTTGTTCTGATCTCCTCAGCAAGAGAGCACTGGGCAGGCTGCCTGCGAGATTTTATTTCTTTCTGAGATGGGGATCCCTGCAAGTACCAGCTTCTCTGACTGACAGCCTCCAGTCACCTTCCCCTGGCAGATCTTTCAGCCTCATGATCAGTGACTTCCCAGCTTGTCCCTCACTGTGCACGAGTTGCCCTTTTGAAGCCAAGACCTGTGACTGAAAATGCCAGCCTGTCTTTTCTAAGGGTTCTGCAAATGCTAGTGAATACTTTAATTTAGAATTGTCATGTAATCACGTACCTCAAATTTATTTTTATAACCAGCTCTTTCATTCCTCTTCCCTAGGAAGAAAAAAAATTCTGAAATAGCATCACCTAGTTTCAGCAGGTGAATGAAACTGTCAGTGACTGCTTTTGGGAATATCTGATTCTAGTATTTTTATTACCAGCATTTGTTCTGCAATAAATGAGAAGTCTTTTTAAAAAATAGTGGTCCAATAACACTGTTTTCATAATAAAATCCCCCTCTGGAGGCCTGTGATGTGTTGCTTAACAGTATTATCACAGTGGAACCATCCCAGTGTTGCTTTCTGGTCCCCTGACAATTTCAGCCTGGTTTTGATAAACTTCTTCAATAGTTTAATTCACGGAGTCTCATTTACCTCTCACTCTGGTGCATCTACATGACGTCAGGTAAGTCCCCTCTGATTTATACGTCTGTAAGAAGAAACTTGAGGTAGCTACATATCATCTTTATTTGAAACCTTGTAGAGCTGCACTGTGCTGCTTCTCAGCAGGAAACACAAACAGTTGTATTTGCTTCCTGCTGTGTGAATTGTAATGTTCTAGGAAGAGTTCAGATGTTTCAGTAGAACAACTAAAGAAGTATTTTAGTATAAATTTTGACTTACAATGTATGTGTATTAGTATGTGCATAGATACACGCAGAGAAGATACTGGAGAAAAAACGAAATGGTGAGCTAAGTTGAACATACACTTGGTACTTGTTTTGATTGACCTAACCACTCATTTATGTCATAAAGTCAGTAAGAACTTGCAGTGGTCAGTTGGAAGGAAGTACACATATAAGATACTGAGATGATTTAAATCCTGTTGAAATGTGTAGAAATCAGTAGAGCACTTTGGTTTGGTTTCACAGCTTTGCAAAAGCCGGAGGCGCCCTCCTCCTCTGGTGGTGTGGTACTGCCCGTTGGTCAGCGACTGGTCATGCATTCACTGACTCTGTGTTCAGTCTTGCCACTCTTCACCCTTAAACACAAGTTTGAGTATTCAACTGCAAGTGCCATATGGGAAATGCAGAGATGTTTAACGAGTGATTGATGTTTTTCACCTTGTAATTAAATGTTATCTGTGAATATTTGTTCACATGAAAAATAAATAGGAATGTATGATGCTGGCCAGCAGGTCATTGAGAAAATTAATGATGAGAAGAAGTTTCTCAGAGGTACTGTGGAAAAATTAACTGCGTGAGTTAGTGGCCTGGATGCAATTACTAAATACAACAAGCAAATATAAATATATATAGATTTGTGAGAGGGAGTGTAGGAAAGTGTAAGAAGAACTTTCCAGCCATTAATTTGTCCTGTTTGCTGGTAACATTCACCTTTGGGGATGGTAGTTGTGAGTTCAAAGATAATAAAAACAGGTCCTGTTGAACAGTTTTCAAAAAGGTCTTCAATTATCAATAGTGCAAATCTAGGAAAAAGAACTTTTGTCCTGTAGGAAAATACCACTGTCATTTTTTTCCCACTTAATCCCCAGGCTGTAGAATGTTGAAAGGTCAGACTTGATGGACTCATTTGGGAATATGTGGTGTCAGAGTAGAACAAAATGGACACAGTCAGTGGTGGTGTCTCTGTTCTGTCTCACCTGTCTGTCTGTCTCTCCCAAATACACTTAAATGACAAATTGTCTGCAGCTGGAATGGGGGTCCTGTCTGCATTTTCATTTCACCTCTAGTCTTCTGCCTCAGACTGTCATTAGCCAGCCCAGTCATTTGGTAGAGTGATGGGTTTCAATAAAGACACTCATCCATTACATTTTAGCTACACCCAGGTAGGGCTTCACTGCTAAATAGCTGTGACATTCCTGGAGTGAGTGCTCCAGATTGGATAACAGGTTTGAAATAGGAGAGACCATGATTATGAAAGTGCTTTCTACATCATCAATGTGCAAGCTAAGAGTTACACTTCTTTTATTCCTCACTTTAAAGGTGCTTTGTAGGACTTACTTCTTCTTTAATCAACTGGTAAAAGCCATTTTCGGAGGAATATTCTCTCCTGCAGAAGAGAGAACCTGTGTATTGCAATGTTGTTTATATTGACTATTAGAGAAACATTAAACTATTTTGCAAAGCTAATGGATATACCCGGATAAAATGCACTCAGGTCCTTACCCAGCACGTGAGAAAATCTGATCAACTCAGAATGGTTTAGATAAAAAACTAATGAGCGTGAAGCCGAAGTAATGACTGCCAGGTTGGGCTCATTGTTTGTCTGGTGCTTTGGGCTAAAAAGGGGCCCTTTATATGATCTGCAGTGATGGCAGCTTTATTAAAAGTAGCTCTGTTTTGGTCCCAGTACAAATATCCAAATTCCCTGGACAATTGCCTTCTTTATTTTTTTTAATTTGAATGTCCTTTTATTCTTCATGACTCTTCAAAATTAGTGAAGCATTCTTCTGTTAGTCACATAAAATCCACTTTTTATTAATGTGCATCAGCTCTTCCCCACAGCCCAGACACTTCACCATAACACAGAAGGGGATAATAGGCTGAATTGTCCTTAAGCAATTGCAGTTGTAACTATTTCATGTCTTATTGTGGTATGTAAATTTGATTCTTTGCCGGGTCCCATGGACATACCTTCATTTTGACTACTGGAAGGCACAGTGGGATAAATGGATTAAAGTAGAACTGGCTCTTAGCACTATTTCTTATCACTTTTATGGTAATGTCTTCACTGATGTAGTTGCTGTATGCACACAGAAGGCAGATTTCTTTCCCGAAAGTGGGAAAGCCTATCAGTATTGAACCAAATGTAAAAAAACATAATAAACCACGGAAACAATGGGGAAGTATCAAAGAGCATTGAAAAGGGTGGTAGTGCAGAGATTGTTTGGTCGTGCAGGTCAACAGTAGACACAATGGGATGATGATGCTATTTTTGCCAGATTATTTTTTGAAAGAAAAAGTACAATAAGGAGTAGCCAGTATTACCGAGAGTCGTGCAACCAAGATGTTGTGTCTGGGTGGTTTTGGGAGGGAGAGGTGAGGCTTGCAGCAAGAGTGGATCTCAAGAAAGTGCTGAGAGCTGGGGAAGGGAATGATATTTCATATTAATTCCAGTTAAGCATTCCAGGAGGGTGGCATAAAGGAAGGTATAAGAGAAGTTCAGATGTGAGCGCTCCTCAGTGGTGTCGTTGATGGAGCGAAGTGGGGACAACTGAAGTGAGAGAGAGATGAGCTAAAATAATGTGTTGACTGGAGAGGAACGCTTCAGCTATGACAGCCTAAGTGCTGGTTGAAAATGAAAGTTGAAGCCATGGGGGAGTTAAAATTAGCTGTGGACAAGGGAGGGAGAAAGAAGAGCAGGCAAGCTGAGGGATAGCTCCCCTGTGCCCCATAAAAAGGAGGAGAAGTGGAAGGAGCAAACTTATGAAAGGCATAGCAAAGAGACAGCTAACTCCTGCTCTCGATATAGTTATTCCTTGGTGCAGTATATATAAAATGGGATGTAACATCTTTGCATTAGAGACCAGCTTTTTTTGTTCCTTGTTTGAACCTGAGGCTTTTAACACCTCACAAACACAAATCACCAGTGAGGGGCTCTGGCAGGAGCACTACATCTGGGTGGTGAGTAGGGTACGTGCTCTTACCTGTCTGCTCTGCCTGGGACAGCACTTTTGGATGGCACTTTGTGCCTGCTGATGATACTCCCACTCTGGAGTGTTCTCCAGCAGGCAGGGATGCACAGCTTTTGCCTTTGCAGATGGAAGTACCTCCACAGGGAATGTTTCCAGCTAGAAGGAGGAGGGAGGGAAGAAGTTCATCATCGCCAGCAGGTGGGAAATCTTGCTACTGGCACTTAGCTCATAACTTCAGGAAGTTTGGCCCAGCCTGGCACAGACCTGTGTCATGACCATATGCTCTGCCTTACAGCACTGCACCCTCTAAGTCTCAGAGAAGCTTTTCCTATCAGAATGGTGAGATTAATTATGTTTTATTAAGTGTTTTCTCGCCAAGTTATTCATTGGTATGGAATGTGGAGAGAAGTGGGAATGTGAGACTGATGGGCAAGCTGCAGACATAAGTGGGGGGTTTGTTCCCTAGAAAGTCTCAGGGTTTCTCTGTGCCCCTGGGAGCAGGGATCAGCTGCTTGGGCATGGGGGGGACCAAGCTGGTGTTGCATGAGGGTCAGGCAGGAGAGGCCCTGCAAGGAGCCAGAACTGGCATTCCCTGGTGCCTGAAGAGTGGATGCTCCCTTCCTTCAGCAGCCTCTAAAATACAATTGTTCCCCTCATTTCAGCCTTGCCTTCCAGAACTCTCGCTGGCTCTGTCAGCCCTCTCTGCCCTCCCTTGGGTCCAACTCTGCTGCTGCCACCAAATTCAGATTTTCAGCCTGCAGGGTTAGGGCAAAATAACTCATTCAATTTTGCCTCCATTACTGAGCAGCCAGGGGCTGCCTCAGAGGGCAGGTGGGTATTTAATGTGACATTTACACTTCTGTAAGGTTCCAGCAGTGTCATGGGGGCCAGCTGCTACAGGTGAGCAGTTGCCACTGGTGGCCTTGTCTCATGAAGAACAGTAATATGACAGGTTATACTCCAGGCTTCTCTCTGTGGGATGATACTGCTCAAGGAAATTAAGCCTAAGAGATAATTTGGCAACAGGCTTATTTTAAATACTGATTAATGACTATTGCTTTAGTGCAGCTCCTGCTTTACTCATGATGTTTTAATATGGCAAAAGAATTATGATTAGTGCTTTTAGGTTTTTAATGTTCAGATAGTTAAAATGTCCCGTAATAATCGCTCCCTTTAATATTCAGCATAACTATTACCGAGATATAATTGCACTTTGGTGTTGAAAAGAAGAAACCAGGATCCCAATGTGATCATGAATGCCTTTTTCTGGTAGCTTAAATCAAATCCTTGAATTTCAAAGTCCTTGGCAGCAAGTTTTAAGAACTTTAATTAAAAAAGAAGTCTTCCATAAATTAAAAAAGAAAAAAGACTGCAGTTTGTTAACAGGAGTTAGTGAAATATTGCAGAAAAAAATACAACAGAGTATGTACCAGAAAGCACAAGTAAAAGTATCAAAATCAGAAAACAAATTCATATTCAGGGTGGCTGTATTCTGAGATATACCTGTGTAGCATACAAAGTGCCTCCAAGATTTGTAGTCATTATTCTCATGATGTTAGCATGGTTTAGATCTGATTCTGCAATACCTCGCACTATTGGAAGTCAGGAGTGATTTTCTAATAGAACTGCAAAAAAAAAAAGAAGAAGAGAACAGGCTCCAACTCTGCTAATCTGGCTGATCCTTGGAAGAAGCAAGAGATGTTTGCATACCTTTCCCCTCTCCTGCCTCAGAGGAGGTGTCCTGCGTGCAGCAGTTCGATTTCACCTCACCCAGCTTGTAATTCTGTTGCTTTGGATTCTCCACTGTGGCTTTGTAAACCGTGCTAAGAGTGGAAGGAGTGTGAACTCAAACCTTCCCTTGAAAAGAAGAATCCCCTGTGCAGGACCCCACTAAGGCGCAGGGCAGCATCTCAGTGTTTGGAGTCTGGGAGCACTGCGGGGCTGGCAGTTTGTCTGAGGGAATATTTTATGTACAATCACATCTCACAGGAATGGCAGCGCTCCCACAGAGCCCCAGAGGCTCTGCCTCTCCTTGGCTGCATCAGCCCACCGAGCTCATCCTTGCCTCTGCCTCCCTCCAAGGTGAGCCCCTGTTGTCACTGCAGATGTGCTGTGGGGTTGTGCTGCCTCCCACAGCAGCCTCAGCCACCCCCTTGTTCCCCTTGTCCCTGTGCACCTGGGGTGGTGTCCCACACTGCTTCAATGCATGGAAAAAACTTCTCTCTCTTGTTCCTTAAAGCCTGACCTTACCTTCTTCCTCATGCCGTTTTAAGGTGATATCCCTGCTAATATCAGTCAGACAATTCATCAGAGCCCTGGTTTTGTTGTGTTCTTTCCATGATGTTCTCTTCCGTATGTCCCCTCTTTGCCTGTCTCACTTGGCAAAGGCTGTTGTGATCTTGCCATTCTTCCTGAAAGTGTTAATAGTTCTTTATTTCAGTGTTGTTCTTACTGATGGCTTAGCTGGTCTTGTCCATCTGTTGAAGTACCACAAGTACATGGTCCTTTCCCCCATTCCCTGTGTGGTTCTTCAGCTGTTGGTTCCTCTTTCTGCTCCCCTTCTTCCTTCGTTTACCATAAAGCTATATATGAACAATTGATGACCCTCATCGATTACCTGGCCTGGCATTTCCCACTTTTTCAGGATGAATCCAGGAAGGTCATATGTAGTTAAACAAAGCACCCAATTTACCTCTGGCATAGGGCTGGCTGTGCACCAAGGAGGGGCTACAAAGGCAGGCAGCAGTATTATTTATACAAGTAATTACCCAGAGTGGGGCAGTTTAGCAGCTCC
This sequence comes from Picathartes gymnocephalus, assembly GCA_013390045.1. NCBI lineage: Eukaryota > Metazoa > Chordata > Aves > Passeriformes > Picathartidae > Picathartes > Picathartes gymnocephalus. The sequence goes on along the minus strand of WEKY01000296.1, from coordinate 149,112 downwards.
AGGCTTTGCTTTGTGTATTGCTCAGGTCAGGATGAGGTGGAGAAAGGGGAGGTAGCTGAGTATTTTGCTTCTCATGTGAATTTCTCTGTGCACCTTCCAACTCTGTTAGAAGCAATAACCTCACTGAACTCGTTGCTGACAGCAGGAATGTGTAGGACTGGCTAAAGTAGGGACTGGAGCACTAAGCATGGCAGGGAAAGGAGAAATGGGAATGGTTTTGCTTCTAGAGTAGTTGGAGGTTAAAGAAAAAGTGGGGAAAAAAAAGACACTGTGGAAGTATTCCCATTAATCTTTAAAGCTGGGAGGCTGCCATCCAGCATAGTCAATGGAAGGAGGTGAGTGCCTATAACATGCCTTAACTAGCAAGCTAAATTGAGGGTTTTAATGCCACCTGTTTTATTGTTGTGATTCATGATCTTATTAATGCATTCTTAAAGTGAAAAGAAGTGTCAGACGTCAAGAAGGATAAAAGGTAGGTGGAGAGCTTGAACATCTGGTAAATGTTCTGTTCATTTTAATAATAATTTTGGGTGTTTTTTGCCTTCCTCTTTCATTATTTTTAGGTAAATGAGATTGTAGCTTAGCATGAAACTGATTTTGGAAATAAATTTGATGGCATGCTCCTTCTCTTGCAGAGGTGGCTTGATCTCTGTAATGCAGTTTCTTGCATAAATGCATGAGCCTTTTTATGTAAGTTTATTGCTTGTTAAAGATGTGTCCTCAAGTGTAGATTACTTCTTTAAAGGGTTTGTCCGTGTCTGTGGCCAAAACCATTTTTTTAAGCTGTTTAATTCTGATTTGTTCAAGAAGCACAATGCTGCCTTTGCTGGCCACATATCCTAATTTTAATAAGAGCTGCTGCTTGTATTTGAATTTTTACATTACTGAACGTCTGGTATTTTGGCAGGGAGATACACCTGGCAGAAAAATTTGCACACCCGAACACAGCTCTCATTTATTGGCAAGTTGCAAAACTTTGCAAATGTAGTAAGTGTTTAATATATCTGAATTACTTTTTCATAGAAAGTCAGCAGGAAATAGAAAATTTCTCATAGAGGCATTCATATACAGCTTGACCATTTTCTTCTGTATTCCAATATGTCACAGTGATGTCTGGAAAGTGAGTGCCTTCCATTAGTGCAGTGCTGCATCTCAGACAGGTGCCCGGTGCTGGCTGACCCCAATATAATTGTCCTGGACCTGCAGCAGTCTGTTGTCCTCTGGTGTCTCTCTCCCAAACCGTCATCTCTTCCCTTAACTTTCACTCTAAAATCCTGTCAAGCTCATAAATGCCTTTCCATTCTTTTTCCTCTCTGAGGGCTGAGCTCCTGGCTGACATGCTGATGGATTTTATAAGGAAACGCCGATGGAGCACTTTTCTGACACCGCCCAATTAGTGGCGCTTACAGCGGGTGTCTCCTGGACAGCTGCACAGGCAGGAGTCCACTCAGGATGATCAGTTAGCAGCTGCAAAACAAATGATGCCTCACTTGAGTTGGTAATTATTGGTTCCTTCGGTTCCCACAGTGAAAATCGAGATAAAAGTGGGTTTTAGCCCTTGTGCCAGTCTTGGAACTGTTCCCTTCAGCCTCTGAAGTTACAACACTCGGAGTTTATTAATGATGTGCTGTATGTGAGTATCTGGAGAGGGGGTGTGGACCCACCAGCCTTCAGCTGTGAGCTCTGTTCTCCTGGGGTTGTATTGCTGATGGTGTGTATGCTCCTGTTCACGGGCAGAATGGGAGAGGGGGTGCAACCACATCAAGGAGCACAATAGTGCTCAGAGTGCAGTGGTGTGGTGATGGTCACTTAAACTGTACAAACGGGAGCTCAAGTAATCATGAATAGTCAGCCACATTCAAAGCTGCATGTATTGAAACTGGGGCTAGAACATCTTGTCCCCAAAGGGTATCTCTAAACTTACTCTGAATGAACACTGAGGTGTAAGTTGAAATGATTCTTTTGACCTCGGTAATTCTTGTACTTTCTGGAAATTGTTCTGACACTTGAAACATCAAATTAGCCAGGAGGTTTTTCAGCTCTGATTTCAGAGATGTTTTACACTGAATATTAAGGAGAAAGGAGCTATGCACAGTTTAAAAAAAAAAAAAAAGAAAAGAAAAAAAAAAGAAAAATCCCAGGTATCTTGATGAAAGCCCTATAAATAACTGTTTGAAAATAAGACATTGTCATACTGGAACTAATACTGCTATTGAACTAGTTGGAAAGTTATATTGACATTATTCAAGAATGTTTTATCTCTAGTACTTGTGATTCTAAGCTGTGCATTTATTAGATGTTGCCATTGGGAAAATGGACACCTATTAAATATTCCTCTAAGAAAGGACAGTCATCTGGGATTCAGCACATGGCTGAGCAAAGGAAGCAGAGAGAAAATTAATTTTCATAGAGAAAGTTGGGCAGAAGATGAAAAAAAAATACGTTAGAGAGGTGGCTGAGTGGAATAAGATAATCTAAAGCCCAAAGATCACCTGTTAAGCCAAATAAATAATTCAGGAAGACCCTTGATGCCCAGGGATCCTGGGCTGAATTGGAAACTGAGCTCTCCCAGTCCTTGTCTGCTGTTGTGAATCGATGCCTGACAGCTCCACTGCATTGTGCCAGAGGCTGGGATCTCCCCCAGCTGATCTTGGCAGGCTCTGCCAGTGGCTTCTGTTGTCCTGAAATAGCCATAATTTCCCTGCCTTGCATTATGATGTCTGCTCTCAGAAATTACCTCCCATTAAACTGAGGGCCAGCTCACTGACCTACTTCTCCTGCAGGAACTTCCATGCCCTACATATACAAGGCTGAATGTTTTAAATAAAGTTTTAACATGAATAAAATACCTGTCAACCAGCTGACCTGCCTGATGTGGGAGCCCAGGCAGGGTGATGGTGTTTCGGGCTTAAAGGTGTCTGCAGGATGCAGTCCCATTTACACTTAGATTCCCACTGCTTGGTCTGAAAGTATGATTAAAGATTCTGAGGTGACTTATAGCCTCACACTGTTCTTGATGTTCATATTAAATAGTAATAATCTCTGCAGAGAAATGTATTGCAGCCTGAGGACAGCTAGGTCAGGCAGTAGAGGTTAGTCCTTGGATTTCTTATGACTTCTAGGAAAGCATGGACATTCCCTTGCCTCCAGGTTTCTGAACTCCAGTGCTGTGATGAATCTCAATAGTTGGCAGACCAAATGATTTCGGAAAAGCAGCCCAATTGCAATAAATGCTTTCAGATTATTGTCCCAAATGATCCATTGAAGGAGGAACAGGTGAAGGCAAGAGTGAGCAAATGAGAGCATTTTCAGAAAGAGGACATCACAGAGGGAGTCCCTGGCCATTTTTCAGGCTCGATCACATAATCAGAAGCATTCAAAACGAGGAAGTGCTGGAGGGAGATAAGAGACATGTACCTGAGGGCAGTGAGGTCATGGTAATAATCGGCAAGAACCTGAGAGAAGCGGACCAGCCTAATCTCCTTAGGTTTATCTCAGAGAAGAGTAAAAACATTTGTGCAATATTGAGATACACGGTTCCAGTTTGTGGGAGGATGCAGATAAAAGCAGTGCAGAGCATCTTAGGAGCCAGTGTAGCCTAATTAAGAGAAAATACTGAACGTAATCCCCTAAGACTCTGCTCAATGGTTCTCTGCTAAGGCAGCAGAGCTCAGCATAAACAAGTTAAATATGCTGATATAAAACTGAATTGTGTAATAAACGTAGCTGGAGAGCTTTCCTTCCCTCCTAATGCCTGGGAAGAGCACAGTAAATGGGCCAAGAAGCCAGGGGAGAGCAGGCAGTGTGACATGTGAATGGTATGTTCCCCTTTTCCATCAAAGTCTGGGTTCGACCTGCGTGTGCTTAAGCTAAAGACGTCAAGGGCTTGTGTGGGCTGGGGCCATCCAGCCCCCCTGTGCTGCCCAGGCTGCTTCTGAATGGGAGTTTGGGCTGTGGTTAACACAGCTGTGTCATCCCACTGCTGGGGGAGGGGGAAGAGCCAAATACTGGTGTGAAAAGGCATCTGGGGCTGAGCAGTGTCTGAGGGGTTCTTAGCAGTTCCCAAACACATAAAGGGTGTAAATATCAAAGTAAAACACAACATGGTGTCTGGGGGTATAACAGGGGTAATGGACTGGAATTAAGAGTGGAGATAGAGGCTGACTGTAAGGAAAAGTCTTCCTAGCTAATCAACCAATGCCACAGTGCCCTTTTCAGAGGGAAGGAGCCATTGACACAGGACCAAACTAATTCTTCCTGTGAGAATTTCTCAAGTTTGTTAGGTCCTACCAGAGGCCTGGGTGTGGATTACTGCTGTGTGTGATTCTGCTGATGGAGTGAGCTATGGAGAAGATGAATAACCACGTTCATGGTCCTGTTATTTCTGAGTGTATCAGAGCAGTGCTTGCCTCCCTGCTGCCGTGCCAGCCTGATGGAGAACACGACCTCACTGGAGATGTGCTTACATCCCCTGTCTGCTGTTGCTGTGTCGGCACTTCTGGCGTGCTTGTGGTGCAATGAGAACACAGAAAACAATCCAAAAGAGACAATATAGCAGAAAAAAGTCTGAATGCTTAATATCACATTGCTTTGGGAAAAAACAAGGTAGGCTTCTGGAAGCATTCAGTCTGAGGTGGGTAATTCCCAACAAAAACATGGATTCTTATCATTAGAATTGTTGAAAATGTCATTTGCTGTAAGTAGATGTGCTCCGAAGAAGTCTGCACATATTACTGTACTGAGCAAAGACAGTCTTGCCTCTCTGTATCCTGGTTTGTTCTCTGTTTTAGAGCTGCCCTTGTATACACCATCAGGGGCTTCCTTCAGTACTTCACCTAATTTTCTTTAAGCCTCCCATAATTGTTCCCCAAGGAAAGGTATATTTTACCCACTGTGGCATCTCACCTCATCTCCAGGAGGTCTGAAAAGCATAGCCATTACAGTAGTGTCTGTTACCAGCATTTTCTCTGCCCCAGCCCTCCCCACTGGTGATGTGTCTTGTGATTCCAGGAATGCAAAAAGCATCAAGACTATAATCTTTAGAAAGCATCAAAGTGAGTTTTCCTGTAGGCAGGGAGGAGTGTTGAGTTGCCTTTCTGTCAGGTGAATGCTGGGGTCCCTCATGCATGTGCCAGCACCTCTGGGGTGCTGCTGTAGGGGGCTGCAGCAGCAGTGCTGGGTGGCTCCGATGGCATTCCCCACTGGAAATGTGGAATTTATAAGTATGTGTTCCTGATTTTAGGTGGAAATCCCAAGTGGCAGCAGTAGGGATATCTCTGATGTCTTCTGCTTGTGTGAACCATGCAGCTCCTGCCCAGTGTGCCGTTAGGCGTTTTCCTTTAGCTGCTTTGGTTTCACTCTGCAGTGCTCAGGTGCTACCATAATCGTTTTGTCTGGATGAGTAAGGAAAATAAATCCTTTTTGCCTCTTGTGAGGGGAATCTCACGTCAGAGATATTTACAGAGGGCCCTCTGGCTGGTAGTGCACCACAGCTACCTGCTCACATTGCTTGTGTTTAACAGGAGCACATCCTGCTCCAGAGACCTCTGCATAGCACTTGAGGAAGCCAGGCAGGAACAGAGAAGCATAAATTTTGTGGTTTGGGTTGTTTATTTTGAGTATCCTGTTTTGCTGAGCATCACAGTGAGAAATATGGTTTAGTTTTGTTGTTGTCCTGCAGTTGCCTGAGTTAGAAAGTCAGGTATTGTCCTTGAGAAGCATCTTCTGCTGTATTTTGAAGGGAAAAATGCTACCTCAGGTTTCTGTTTTCCTCAAAATTGCAATGTCTTTTGTTTTTATTAAGAAAAATATTTCCATGTCTAAACATGCACAAGCACAAATAACAGTTGATTACTTTTTTTTTCATTTCCATGGTGCAAAACAGGGAATTTGTTTGGTGCTTTTCCTTTTCTGATAGTTTTTGTTGATATAATAGAAGGTAGCAGAAGGCAGCTCAATTGTTCTATTAGATAATCTGAAAAAAAAAAACCCAAAAACCCAAAAGAACCAAAAATCCAACCAAAACTATTATTTATTCCAAATGCAGTGGATTTTTTAGTGATCTCTACCAGGCTCTATGTCTCTACACCCATCTGAAGCAATGTGCTGTATGTTGGTCATTCATAGTCTAGACTTGCCAAAATTTGGCAATTAAAAATGTCATTTGCAAACTGTCTGATGTCCCTATAATAAACACTGAGAGGAATTTATTGCTGTGCTTAATTATTTTTAAATGGATCTTAGAGTGAGCAGTTACTTCCCTTGCTGTGTAGTGTTCATGTCTGAGTATAAATGAAAAGGCAGTGAAATGTGGCTTGTTCCATGTCACAGTATTTGAAAGGTGACTACAAAGAAGATGGAGGCTCCATTTTTGCAAGGAGTTCTGTGGAAAAGGCAACAGCTAAAAAAAAGTTACTCCTTCCAGCTGGACACAAGGAAATTTTTTTCACAGTGAGAATAATCCACTGGAATAATCCAGGGATGTGGGGGTTTCCCCAGTGTTGCACACTTCTGTGATGCTGGGCAGGGTGCTGGGCTACCTTGTCTGAACTGTGCTTTTGCCATGAAGCTGGACCAGATGATCCCTGAGGTCCCATCCAACCTCATACTCTCTGATTCCATGATTCTCTGAAATTGGTGTGTCTGGACACTCTGGTGTGGAGCTGCCCTGTGGGAGAGGCTTTGGTGCCAGCTGAATGGAGCTTGATTCTTACACCTGCATTGCTTGCTGAAAGCAAAGATTTCCGAAGGTGGCTTTGTGAAATAAGCTGAAAATAAGCACACAAGTGTTGCCAGTAGAGCAGACGATGGCACTAAGGTCACTATCAAGCTGTCAGTAGATGTACAGGTATTAGCCTTTTAAACATTGCTGCTTTTCCAACTTTTCTATTGCATGTGTCTCACATGGTCAGAAGCTGTTACAGAACTTGCCAAACCACAAAAAGATGACCCAAGTTGAGCCCAGCAGGGTTCCATGAATTCCCTGTTGGAAATAACTTTGTCATTGCTTCTCTGTGCACCTCTGTCCTGCCTCAGACGTATTTTGCTTTGTGTTATGCTTTGTCAAGCCTTTGTAAAACACAGTGAGCCTCTTCCTCTAGTGTTTTCCTTTGTCTTTCCTCTGCCTTTATCCTTCCTTGTGTCACTGCCAGTATTCCTTGTTACCATATTTCTCCTCTTTTTCTTGTTCCCCCTGAAATGCACTTCTGCACAGTGAATGTTTGCCCTTCTTTGCCAGTTGTTCTCTGTTTTCTTTCTGTTCACTTTCCCATCAATCAGCTCCTGTTTATTCCTGTGATATCCATACATACATGCATATATTTGTCCATGTGCCAGGTACAATGCACTGACCTGCAGGAAGGTCAGAGATGCAAGGGACCTTAGTAATAGAAACCAGCAGGAGCAGCTATCTCAGAAGCAAACTGAAGATCTGGAAGCCTCTATCCAGAGACAGGAGACTCCAACTTGCATTTCCAAGTATTCCATCTATTTTACCCTCCCCGGAGTTACAGTTGAGAAATGGTAGAATTAATTGATGAATAGATGCAGGCAAGGGAGTGTTTGCTTTATTTAAATAATTGGGTTTTTTTGTTTTCCTGCTCCATCCTGATGCTATTGCTACCATCATGACCTAGCTAAGAATTGTATTCTCCTGCTGAATTCCAGCTTCTGTCTTGCTTAAAATTTAGTAGCTAGAGCTGATGCAGTAAATAAAATATTGTCATCTTTGGGGCATCAACATTTATGGGATGATACACGAACTGGCTGAACTCCAGTGTGCCTCTGATCTATAATGTAGAACTATGGTTTTTTTGAGAGCCTCTCAAAACTTACGTGAAATCCACACAAGAATCCCTTCAACTTCAATGTGCAATTTATATTTTAAGTATGTAGTGTGGCTTAATAAATGTAGTGCTCACTGGATGATTAATATGTGATTTAGAAGTCTTCTGTGGAGTTCCTCATTCAGAGATCCTAAGACCAGAGGTACATCATGGTGATGGTGGTGATGATGATGATGATGGGGGTCTGCTTTGACCTCTTGTACAGGATAAGCTCCTTGTCTGCAGTCAGATTCCTGCCTGCCTGGTGAGGTTTGTGGAAAGGCACACTCTTGGCTGGAGGAGGAATAACCCTGGATAAACTGCTTCAGTGGTTAATTTACTTCATACTTTAAAAGTTCCCTCTTTTTTTATAATTTTAGTTGAATTTGTCTAACTACAACTCTCAGCCTTGGGAACGTACATCTTTACCTGCTAGCTTAAAAAGAGGTCTTCTGAGAGAAATTCTCTCTGTATATTCTCAAAAATAATTGAATCTCCTCTTTCCTGTGTCTCATTTGAACCCAAGTAGGTTTCTTCATTTTGCTACTTTTAGGCAAGCGTTTCAGATTTTGAATTATTTTCCTGGGTTCCCTTTAAATGCTCTGTCATTATCAATACTACTTTTAAAATGAGGAGCTAGGACTGTAGGCAGTGTTATAACAACAGTGTTGTTAATATTTAATATAATGGCAATTCCTCCTCCCTGTTCCTCTATGAGGTATAAGAGAGCCCCTGGTTTCCAAAAGAGAGTCTGGCAATCTGTGATTTATTCAAGGCAGCAGTGAATAAACCAGCATGGAGCTCAGTGATGCTGCAGATAGATGGTTTCAAGCTGCTGGAAGATCTCTTTAAAGCTCTCTCAGGTGTCTTTTTGCTGCTCTGCATCTGGTGTGATACAGCAGAGTTATTTCTTTTTATGGCTCAGCATTGCTACTTTATCTGACAGTGATATCATACTTTGTTGACAGACCTGCCATCATATAGATGGTAACTAATTATATTGGTGTTTTAAATGTTTGCCTGTAAAGCAACAGAGGAAATGCCACCACTCACCTTGGCAATTTGATTCTGGTCTTTATAGTGTTCGTGTCATCAGTTGTTCCCCAGTTGGTTCAAATCCTTCAGATTTCTCATGAAGTTGGGTACCTAAGTCTGGATATGCTTCCTGAGCTGAGTCTGTGCCACAGCAGAAGTGGTACCTCAGTGTTTTACAAACTCTGCATTTGTGTTATCATTTTACTATACTACTGAATCACATTCTCTTTATGGTTCTCTGCAATTTCTGGAGCCAGGACAGGGATACCTTTGAGGGGCTGTTTGTTTCTCATCCTGTTCTCGCTGCTGTCTGGTCAGTCTCTGGCCACTGTGGTTCTGTACTTGTCTTTCAACCTATTTTTTTCAGTCCATGTCAGCAATTCATAAAGGACTTCTTGAATTCTCTTCCTGTTGTCCAGTTGCCTCGCTGTCCCTCTCACCTTGGCAGCATCCACAGAGTCAGTAAGAATCATTTTCAGTCCATCAGCCCTAAATTAATGAGAACAAGGAATATGACTGGATACAGAACATAAAGCTCTGCAGAGCCATGTGTGTGGTTTCTTGCTGGTTTTACACTTTACTGTTCAGAATGTGATTTTCCAGCATTGTACTGCAGAGTATTAGATTAATCCAAACCATAGTTCCTTAGCCTGAAGGTGTGTGAAAGGCTTACTAAGGTCGACATAATACCTGCCATTTCATCCCTATCCACAGCATCTCTTATCCTGTTACTGAAGAACATTAGAATGATTTCACACAGTTTGTTCTTGACAAACCCATGCTGCCTGCTACTCATCTCCTTGTTATTTTCTGCTGCTTATAGATGATGTCTGTAGAAAATATTTTCCCAAGAATAAAAGTTTGTATGACTGCTGTGCAAGTCACTGTTTTCCTCATTTCTTCCTCCAGGTTCCTTGCATTGCATCTTCTGAAGGATGCTGAGCATCTTGTCTCTTGTCATTCCTAAATAACCCCATTGACACAGAAGTTATTTCAAGTGTCTCTTCAAGTTTGCCCTCCTTGTTGGCCAAGCTTTCAGAGTCAATGCTTATCATAAAAAGTTTATCTCACCTTTCTTTGTCTTCAGCCTGTTCATGGTCTTCCATTTTCTGCCATTCCCTCTATTGTAAATTGACATTTTCTTTGTGTTGAGCTTTCTCTGTGTGGCTCCTGTGCTACGTAATGGTGTTTCCCCTTACTTCTTTGACTCTTCAGTTCCTTTCAGATCTGCTATTCAACATCAGTTTCTTGTCTCTGCCTTGTTAATTTTCCTTACTTTCTCATCTGCAGTGAGCTGAGTGAATACTTTCTTTTAGACCATTTGCATGATCTTTAAATTACTGTGTCCTCTAGTTTATATCACATGCTATTTGCTGTGTTGCATTATTTAATTCTCTAAAAGGTTTCAGGTAGAGTGGTTCATGGGTACGACACACTGCAAAGCACAGCTGGGTTGTGTAGCCTCCATATGCATTTGCTTTCTGTTTCCTCCTTTTACTTACTGTTTTGGGAAATAGCCTTTTTCACTCCGTTATTTCCAGAACCATGGATGCATGAAGGTGGTGCTCCAGGGAATGGCAGAGGTGTGAGAACTGCTGAATCACTCATGCCCTGACATACCCATCCTGAAAGGTGGTACAGAGCAGGACCTGGTGCACTGGTGGTGCTTATTGCAGGGTGCAGCACCCTCTGGCACGTGAACAAATCAGGAGTTCAGTGTTCAGCTAGGGTTCCTGTAGTCAGACACTCGTAAACTCCTTAAAACCAAGAAAATATTGTATGTGCTGGATGCTGATATTTGCAGAGCATGGACATGTGCATGAAGAATTATTCTACTGTTTCCTCATAGAATCATAGAATGGTTTGGGTTGTAAGGGACCTTAAATATTATCTGGTCCAACCCCGCTGCATACCTCTAGGGATGTCTTCCTTGTCAGATTTATTCCATCTATTTACTTTTTATATAGCTTCTCATTAATCAGCAACATATAGGCAGTATTGATGTCCATTTTAAATAAATACATACTGCAGCAAAAATTCACTGTGATCAATACTTTTTTTCCCCAAATTTTAGTGCAGCACCTATAAATGTTCAGATGTTTCTTGCTTGCGACAGCACATCCCAGTGGAATTCAGCAGAAGACTTTGCATTGATTTGTGTGGATTTATGCAGGTCCGTGTAAAGCATTTAACCTCAAACTACAGGTCAGTGATAGAAATGTAAGAATCTGAAAATGCATATTCCTTGCCCTGAAAGAAGGGAATGGAAATAGAGAAGAAAGATACCCAGAACTACAGAGACATCAGCTACCCCACAAGGGAGTGGCTCACAAGCACTTCCCTCTTATCTTTTGGCTTGGGGACAGTGTATGTGCACTCTGATGTTTGAAGTAGGTTGGGTAGAATTTAACTTCTGGCTCAAGGGAGCCTTTAGTTTATTAAATATGGATGTTCTTTCAGGTAGAAGCATGGTTTCTCTCTGCAGCACGTCACTTTTCCTTGAACATATGCATTTGGGGAAGAAAACTTGGCTCTTCTGTGCCTAAATCTCTTCTGTCTGGATCCACCTGCAAGAAATAGCAATAAAAACTGTCAGATTGTAACAATGGCAAGATTTTTAAGTGTGCAGTGGTGTGGCTTTAGCTGCCTTCTCATCTGTGGGTTTGTGAGCCTGGTCCCAAGGCTGGGCTCTGTGCAGCACTGCTGGGGGATCTGCCTGTGCCTCACCTGTAATTACAGAGAGGAAATCACTGAGTTACTGCCATGTCTAAATGTGGCACTAACGCCTGCCTGTCCTGGCAGTCAGACAGCTCCCACAAACAGGCCGTGCAACAGGCTGTCACATACACCCTGCCTTCTGCAGTATCTTGCTTTTCTAGGAGAATTTTACCAGCTCCAGTTACTAATCAGGCTGTGGGTGATCTCTCCGAGCTCTGAAGCGATGGGATCTATCACTCATCCTCCCGCTCTCCCTGCGAGCATCCCTTTCTGCCTGGATGCTGCTGAGGAGGAATGAGACCTGCTGCTGAGCTGGCTGAGGGGAGAGCCACAGTCTCATCCTAACGAAACAATCAGGTTATGGGCTGGTTTGCATTTCTATTCCTGCTCCTGCAGGAACAGGACTGTTTCTTGCTGTGACTGCGGGAAGCCTCAGGAGCAGTTTGCAGTTCTCTCTGCTTCCAGCCTTTGGTGTAGCCTCATAGAAGAGTGTTTCAAAAAACATAACTTTCAACTGCCTGACACTTCCCAGTCTCTTCTATCTCTTGTCTATAGTGCTATCAATCAAATTGGTCTTGTCAGTTAACTGGTTTTAAATCTTGTGTGGAAAAATTGTCAGTTCAAGAGCATACTACAGTAAGGACAAACGTGACTGCTCTTGTCACGTTAATTCATTCTTGCTTAAGACATGGAAATAAAGTGATAGAATATCAATTTGAAGCTCTTAAGACCTTGAAATGATTTAAAATCTCCTAAAAGAAAGGCTAGAGCTGAGCTTTGTCTCCGAGGCGTCATTTTTAACTTAGCAGGAAGCTGTGATGGTCTTTTCTTTAAATTGCCTATTGTCCAAATGCCTACAAAGAAAGTGCTTCTGTGGGACTGTTTGTGTTTAGTGGTGGCGTTTATTTCATTTCATGTGACAGATGACTTGGCTTCTGGATGGAGTAATTACTTGCTCATATCCCGCCAGGGCAGGTTTCTGACCTGCTGGAGCAGTGGTTTGGTCTGGGAGTGCTGGCTGGCTGGGCAGGGAGCCGCGGTGGTGCCAGGGACAGGCTCCGGAGCCCCGTGTCCCCAGGCTGGGGTGGCTCCTGGCACACCTCTGTGGGGGCCTCGTGGGGTGTTCCAGTCACATGAGAGGAGTGGGACATGGCAGCTGCAGGCTTCACTAATGACAGAGCCACACAATTAATATTTAAATGTTTGAAAGCCTTTCAGGTCTGTTATGACTGACAGTCCATAATTGTGGGCTGTCTTACCAGATTTCAGGTTCATAGATTTTCATAGATTTTAAAATTTTTTTTATTATCCTGAACTTTGATTGAGACATAGTGATGAGCTCCAGACGGTTGCTTGATGGAGCTGAATGAACTCTGCTTTATTTTTTAGTATAGTAGTGCTTTTCATTCACTCACAAAGAAATGCCTTGATTTCTACTTGAGGTAATTTTTTTTTTAAAGATGGGGAAATCGAGGGATTGAGTGCAACATTACATTGTGGCAATTTTATTTTAAGCAGATTTTCTGCCTTTTTTTCTTTTTGCGATATTATCATGCAGCAGCCAAACTAATGAATATATAATTTTCTTTCCTTTCTGCTTGTCATGCCCTGCTAACATGGACATCTACAAAGGCTCAGGTTGGTGTTGCAATCTGTCTTCATCTTGTTGTTCTCATCTAGTAAAAAGGGGCTTCGATGTTTTCTTCATCAATCAGCATTTTTTTTCTCTTCCTCTCTTTAAAACTGGATCCAACATGATTATAACATAACAGGTTCATCCAGAGAGGTGCCACATGTGTTTGTTACCGCTGAAACTTCAGCTGCAGCAAAATGTGCTGTTTCAAAAGCAAGGGATATTGATTTATTTGTATCTACTTGAATTTTCTATGCTTGCCTAGCTTTGTGACAGGGAGGCAGCAGCACCTACAACTTCTAAAATCTGCAAAAATGCACTGGAACTCTCACTAATGAGTTCTTGCTTTGTTTTAAGCCCCCGTATTTGACAACATAGTAAGATGGCATTTGTTAGTATCTTATCTGGGTTCAATATTTTCTTGATAGGGTTGAAAGAGAATTAAAATGTAAAATAAAAAGCAGAAGCCCAGTAACTGGCCGTTTGTGATTGTATTCTCGTAACTCCCATTCCCACTTTAACGCCTCCAATTTTCTGGGTAACTCTAAGACTAAATTGTCTTGCCTGAGTATTTCAGGTAGAAATAAATACCCAATATGTGCAAGGTTATACTTTGTGCTATGCCCTGCTCCTCAGAGGTTGTAGTGACAGTAAAACCATGAGTAAAACCAGACAGGCAGGTTTGGGGCCAGGAGCTGCATATTTTTTCCTTATTTACTCATGTTGAATGATGCCAACTTGGTTTTAATCTCTGAGAAAGAGCACTCATGCTTTACCGTGTTACAACTTGGTGTTTCTAGTGCCTGCACCAATCTCACAGAAAATAAAACCACTTACCACTCGTAAATATGAGTTAATAAACCTTGCTGAGTAACATGGTAGTTCTGTCAGAGTGAGCTGTAATAACTGGGGTTCGACAGAGCTCGCCTCAATTAACTTTTTAAACAAGGCATTTTCCACTCATTGCGCTTAAGAATTTGAAATAAATCACTGTCTGACTTTGAATATTTAATTATCCATTAGAAGAATGTAAGGGATTTACTGGGAGCATTTTGTAAAGTCCAGCAAAAAAATAGATGCAGTAAAGACATCTAAAGGCCATGGTGAAGGAAAGTGGAGCATCCAGATGTCTTTATAGCAAGAATATCCTGCTGCTTTCCTAATTTTTCCTCTTTTCCTCATTTTGCAGCCAGAATTTTACAGTGCTGCTATTTTTGATGGCTTCATCCTGAAATGTCTTTATCTGTACTTTCCAGAATCTGATTTTAAGCTGAGATATCATCCAGTTAGTGCAAGAAACTGGGCATTTCCAGATTGAGTCCCCCACTCCCCGAGGGCTTCCTTACCACCCTCTAGTAAATCGCTCAACTCTTCATCCTCAGTTGTATCATGTGTAAATTAGGATTAAAGTTGAGCAGTTTTGAGGATTGGGCTATAAATAGATAATCAAGAGCAGGGGAAACTTCAGAGGCTTGATAAGTGTTTTCACTCTTTTCAGAGAAAATAACTTTTCAGCAGTTTTTGAAGTAGGTGGAGTAATGGTGGGGGGTGTGTTTCTGTAGGTGCTTCCACTCTGCCCACAGGGCAGATCCTGGGAACTGGTGCAACTCTGTGTCTGTGCTGTTGTAATTACTGCCCTGGCTCTGAATTTGGAATAAAATGGGTCCCATCCTTTTGCAGGATACAAAGTTTTAGACAGTTTCAGGTTTTCTTGGTTCAATGCCAGTGAAGGCTTTTCAGAACCTTAGCAAAGCTCTAATTGATACTCTTTTCTTTGCACCACAAAGGAGATAAGAAACACAAACTCCTTTGATTTGGGTGTAAATGAAAACTAAAACTGCGGAATTTGTTTCACAAGTATTTGTGCAGGGATCTTCTAGAGGCATACAAAATTCAGGAATTCTGATAATTTAGAAGTCTTACCACAGATCTGTTCAAACTTTTGTGCTCTAAGTCATTTTGAGCAGTTTTTTTTAAGTTTTGGTGGCTGTTTGTGGCATCCAAATACCTAAAGACAAATATTCATCAGTGAAGCTGCTGTTTTGCAAAATCTAAATTGCTTGAAAATTAACTGTTCAACCAGGTTTAATACTGGTGAGTGCTTAGCATATTTCTGGCAATCGTGATCAATATATAAGCTAGCATGAAATAAAATCAATTTTATTTTAAAGAGAACTATTTAATGTTGAAATTTTAATGAGATAACTTCTGTGATGTAGTGTTTGTTAATGTGCAAGTACTTGTCCCTCAGATATCCAGTTAATTCAGTAAAGCTTTTAAGTGCATGCTTAGATCTGCCAAATCAAACAGGCAGTTAAGTAATTAACAAAGCAAGTACTCCATTTTTAATTCCATTTTAAAGAATTAAATAAAAGAAATTCATTGTTAGAAATTATCTGGTTTGGATTAAACAGAATGTGAAAGCAATATTGGAACATTATAGAAGTTATTCAGCTAATATATGGACATCTTTCAACCATAAAAAAAGAGATTTGGATTAACGAGATGGAGTCGACATAGAAGTCAAAATTGTAGATTATTACAACGAATGGATATTTTTTGAGATGTATTTCTCACCATACTGTAGATCCATTTGTGTTGGGCTGGTTGCAAGAGATGGGCTGGCTGTAGCCCACATGTCACCAGCTGGTGGCCACAAGCTCTAAGAGGAGAACATCCCACTGCTGCCTCCCCTTGCAGCCTGGATATGCAGAGAACGTACAAGTGGTTATGCAGAAAGTATTAAAAGTGAGCAAATTTCTGTCCAGTCTCAGTAGCAGTGGTTTTAACCCTTACCAGCAAGTGTCTGCAAACCAGAGCAAGTCAGCTCTCTTTCCTGTATGAAATCTTCTCTAGTTCTAGTGTTACTCATGGTGGTCTCCATAGTTTAAGAATGGGTTGTTATTTCTTCCGTTCTGGCTGTTTCAATGTATATTAGGTCTAATGTAACCTTGATATAAGGGCAGCCTTGTGAAATGAACTTACCTTAGCAATGAATTTAGCCCATTTGTATTAGAAGTGAATAGAACAGAGGTAGTCCTCAGGGTCTCAGGCAACTGCTACAGTGATCAGTTTGGTTGTTCTAATATAATAAGCAGATATTGACTTAGTTGGAGTGAACACCAAGATTTACTGTCATGAAAGCTAAAATATCGACTGAGGGAAAACCAGAGTCAATATTTACCTTGAGGGACAATAAATCTTGATGTTCACTGAAATATGAAGTCACTATGATTTTCAGAAGTGTTGAACCTCATTCTAGTTTATTCTGCAGGTGCTCATCAGACAGGCTACCTGAACTATAGGTATGAATTTCTTTTAATGAATCACATCAGTTGAGCAAATGCCTTCATTTTTATAAGTTCTTTGCAAGGTCACTGTTATTCCTGACCTACACTTAAATAAGTTAGAGAACTTTATAAATCACACGAAAGCTCTTTGGTGGTTAGATATTTGGATTTTTCATTAAAATGCAAGTATCAGCTATTAAAAGAGAAAATAAGTAGGTTAATATTTGTATATCTTGTTGAAGTAACTGTCCACATCAATATGCTTTAGCAAGGGCTCAGGATCTGCGTTTGAGTGAATGGCAACTGGGTTCTTTTATTAGGGTAAGCTTTAGCAGTCTGTCTCTTAAATAGTAGCTTTTGTCCTTCTTCTCTTTAATTCATTAAGAACTGTGCCCATCACCACTTGATACTGGGATTCAGGAGTTAAAGAAGTATTCCAGGTTAATTCTGACTATACAGTGATCCTGTGAAAGGCAGCAGCAAAACTCCCCTTGGCTTCAATCAGGCATCGTTTCAGCCCTTGGTTCATTGAGCCCAAAACCCAACATGTACATATGAATAAAAATTGGGGAAAGCAGTTAATTTGCTAAAATGCTAGAAGACTGTGTTCATTTCTTGAGGCAGTAAGGGATGAAGCCAGGCTGGTCGCGCTGGGTGTTGATCTCTGCAGCTCCTCACAGGTCAGGTGTCTGCAGCTTCCACCATCTTTCTCCCCCTGAGCCGTGAAGAACAACGGATTCCTGTGCCTATTGCATGGAATTAATTTCATTTTTGTCCCTCAGGACATGGACTGTGGCACTACAGCTCCATACATGGGTGGGGGGGCTCAGTGTGAAGGGGTTTGTAAATGCACTGTCATAGCAGATTTGCATAAGCTTGGGGGGGCAGGGTGAGCATTAGGCAGATTATTTTCAAAGGAACTGTTGTCTTTGTGCTTGGGAAGAGAAGCAGCACAGTTGGATAAGGGACTTCTGTATCTGCAGCAGAGGTTGGATGGCAAACTTGGTGTGGGCCAGGAGACCTAGAGCAAATTACCTGTGTGTAGTTTGAAGGTTGGATGTACTCTGTGTTACAGGCAGGGATCCGTGGGAGCACATCCCGACCCCCCTCCCAGGACTGGGTGCTTTGGGTCCCCGGGTTGGTGAGGAGTGAGGGAGTGAGGACACCACATCCTGTGCCAGCCTCTGTTCAAGGTCAGGACAGGGGTGTCCCCATGGACCCAGGAGGTGAGAAGTGAACTTAGAGTCGTTTGTTTTGGGGAACCCACAGAACAGCAGTGCTTAGTCAAAGTCCTTTGAAAATGCAAAATCAAGAGCACATCTGTTTGGCCTCCTTAAGTACCACAGCTCCTAGCTAAAACAGGAATGGAAGGCTTTGAGGTTTGTTGTATGTTTTTTACAAATACAAAAAAAAGAAAAAAAAAAAAAAGGAATTGGAGGTGATTGAAAACAAATTATGGCAAGCCAGGAGAGAGAAATGGGAGGAAAACATTGTCCTGTGGAGGAAAGGACCGCATGCCACATCACTGTGGTTTTTAAATGCAAAGATGGAGTTACAAATTGTATTCACAGCTTCCTGAACTCATTCCCACAGAGCTCCACCCGTGGAAATCTTACATCTCTTGAGTCTCTTTGAGACTTTGATACTCTTAATGGTATCCACTGGTGCCTGTTGTAACTTGTTCTGAAGAAATCTGTCCCTCCTGGTGACGCAGGAGGTTATTTACATCTCCCCAGTGTCCCAGAGGTGCTACCAGAGATGGCACTGCTCAGCACTGATGCAGGGCAGAGGGGAGAGTTTGTTCACAGGAAGGATGGGCTGTGCTGTCAGCACAATAACTTAGGAAAACAGGGTGTTTGTGATAGTTATAATTCAAGTTTTCGGTGATAAGTGTAAGCAGGGGATTCTGACCAAAGAGGAAGTACTGCACAGGTCAGCAGCAGATCACCAGGGATCTGAGGTACCACGGGGACATGCAACCAGTGCTATGCATCCTTCCTCCTCCAGCACAAAGTGGATGTCTGTCTGTCTGTCTGGCTGTCTGTCTGTCTGGCTGTCTGTCTGTCTGTCTGTCTGCCTGTTGGAGGAGGAAGAGAGCTGATGGAACTTCTCACGTAATCAAACTGGTTTGACAGAATCAGACAGCAAGCGAGAAGTGCCCTATTAATGGCTTTGTTATTGTGATCCTCCCTGCTCTTGAAAGAGCACATTTGCAGTATCCCTTCACATTGCGTGTGTTTGTGCCAGTGCCTATGGGATTTCTGTTTTGGCTCACAGGATTCCTCAGACAGATCTTAGTTCACGTGGCATCCGATGCCTGCCCAACTCCGTCTGGTGTTCCTAAACAGTTATTACAGCAGGTACATGCCACAGGAGATTTTGACCACTAAAACACATTTATGGTAAATGCCTGATGTTAAGCCTTTGCTGCTATCCACAGGTGAGCTTTGCTGGTTCGGACAGGTCTGAGGTTTAACACATGTTACGGCAGAGCAGTCAGCGGTCACCGAGACAACGAGATGGGATTCCCAAGCTCTCTGGCTTCAGGCAGCAGGGCGACTGCTGAGAGGCTGGCAGTGCTGTGAACCTGCAGGATGCATAGGAAGGGTTATTTAATAGAGCAAGGAAAAGAATCCGAAAGCCCCAAAGCTGCTGTTCGTACAGGACTGCCCTGGCTGCCCTGCTGTGCCTGTGGAGGGAGGGAGGCAGCACCTCCTGCCTGCTCCCAACCTCAGCTTCCTCTCCAGAAGTCTGAACAGCAGGAACAGGCCACCCAGCTCTTAATAAACTTACTTACTACGTTTTACCATCCTTGACACTGCCTTTGAGGCACCTCCTCCCTGGGCTGGCCCCTGGCAGACAGTTTTGTCCAAATTAGGCTCTTTGCTCACTCCCTCCTTGATGAGGATAAAACTGATCATGCCTCAAGCACCTGTTTCCCTCACTAATTGTCTCCTGCAGACTGCAGGCTGTTTTGTCAGGCAACATAGGCAGGCTGTAGTTTTTCCTTCCCCTTGTGAAGCAGGGAAACTAATAAATACTCCCTGTCTCTACATCCATCTCTTGGATGGATGTCTGTGGGGAACACAAAGGCTTCACAGTGCCTGAAGAGGGATTGCTGTTGTCCCCAGTGTGTGCAGGGAAGTGGCTGCAGGAGTCAGTGGAGGTGACAGTCTGGTGGGGCAGGATGGTGACTTCTGCTGTGTCCCAGCATCCATGGGCTCCCTGCTGGCTGGGGCTGAGCCCAAGCTAGGTGAGTGCTTCTTCTCTGTGCTCCCATGTACACCAGTAAATGATAACGAGTCTGGCTGCTCAGCTAATTAGCAGTGCTTGTGGTGCTGCTTGCCCAGCGTGGCAAGCTTAGCTCTGTGTGCACTTTGTGCAGTGCACAGACACCTGTATGTTCTGGGGTAGGGCCAAATGTCAGTGCCTCGGTGTACAGTCCACATAGAACTATGGAGTGGTTTCAGTTCAAATGGACCTTAAAGATGGTCTCGTTTCCGACTCCCCCATCATGGGCAGGGACACCTTTCGCTAGTTCAGGTTGCTCAAAGCCACATCCAGGTTTGTAATTTGTGCTTAATAATATACAAGGAAAATGGTGCTAATGGTATGGCTGCCCTTGCCCCCTTTGTTCCCCTCCCTTTCCCCTCCTCTGTGTGAAATGTGATGCTCTTACTAGTTCATATTGTCCTTGCCCTCACCAGTTCAGACTTTGATTTCCCTCTCTCCCATCTTTTCACCTTTACATATTTTCCACTTTTCAGCATCTGTTATTCTTCCTTCTCTGCTAAACCTATGCACAATGTATAGGCAGACCCACAGTTAAAATTAGTTTCTGATATTTTTTGTTTCTGAGGAGTTTTCCTTTGCAAGCTGTCTCCCATTTGAAATGAAGGTGTTTTTCTCATGGGACAGCAGTTTTGTTTTCGGACTGGTATCTCAATTTTCTTGTCTTCCCACCTCCGAATTGTGGCAAAGAAGGTTTCTTTATTTTTGTGGCCACAACATGTCTAGTCATAATCTGCTATTTTAAAATGAAGCTGTAAATTATTAAACACGTGGCTGAATCTTTTTGGGGGGTAGTTGGGAGGAAGGCTATTGATTTATAGTCATTCTAATGGTGAGAATGAAATGGCTCCACAACAGCAAGGCTGAAGGAGGTTTTGGTGTGTGGAAGAAGAAATTTTAGGTGCGCTGTATTTTTCCAGGGCAGCACATTATGCTTCATGCAAAGCAACAGGGAATACAGTATCTTCAAATCAGCTTCTGCAGACAAACCAGATTCGAAATAAATAACTTTTATTCATCACTGTAATAGAACTGTTGATGCATTCATTTATTTAAACCTAAAAGTATGCTGAAGTGCTATATCTCAGTGTGCTGCTTTAACAACCCGAATATCTGGCACCTTTTATCAAGCTTTTGGCTGTATTTTTCTCCCTACATAGATACCATAGTTGGGGTGAATACACTGTCGTGTTTGATTAGGAGATATGTTAAAGATAAGTCACTTGCAGGCATGAAAGCGTTTACCATTTTTGTGTATAAAAATGAAATTTGTAGGACGCATGAAATTTCATTCTTTTGTGGTAAATGGCTTATAAGAATAAGTTAGAAGCAAAGGTAAATGAGTGCTGATTTTAAGTTTGTACCTTCTGAAACGCAAAAGGATGTGGTACATATGATCTTGGTGAATGACGTGTGATAGATTATACTGAGAGCAGGCAGAGCAAATGAAATTGTAATGGAATTCCTCTTCTGGCTGCAGGAAATAGCTGTTATTTATCCTGCTTCCGAAGATGCTGCATGCATACTGCTGTTCATTATATACTTAAAAATCCCCTGGCAAGTCAATAATGAATAAATGAACTTAAAGCCTTTACAACAGCCTTAGTATGAGGAGTGTAAGCCAGGATGTTTTTCAGCGTGTCTTTTTGTGGGTTTGGCTGAGGCATTTCTGCAGACGTGCTAACCTGGACAGTTCAGCTGAGGAGTTTGGTTCTTTCTCCTGGCAGGTGCATGAGGCAGTCCCATGCTACAGTGAGTGCAATCAGTATTCCTGGGAAGCAGGACCGTGGTCTCCATGCAAAATCGACGGCGAACAAAATTCCCTCCACTGTGGAGAAGGAATACAAACGAGGAAAGTCAGGTGCGTGAAGACAAAAGCTCAGGTATTCCAGATCAGAAAGAGCTGATGTGTTCTTGCATAAAGCTGCAATATCTGGCCATCTGACAGTGAGTGTGTTGCTGAGTCCAGTGTATTTCAAATGCAAAGAAACATGTGTTTGTGTGCCGTGGTTTACAGGAAAAGCTTTTCAGACATGCAGCCTTGGTTTTTCAGGAACATGGCATGATATTTAAATTAGTATTCTTCAACCTAAATGTCATGTATACATAAAGCTCCCTGAGGTGCAAAACCTCCGTATTTTGATTTGCTAACATTTTCCCCAAGTAATAGCACTGCACGCACCAGAGTGGCATTCATTATTACTGAATATCATTCCCCAGGCATGGGGAAATGCTGAGTTATTTCCAAATGTTCAGATGTTACTAGCAGGAGCACTAAGATTTGTTCTCACTGGTTGTCATTTTCTGTTTGCTCCTTTGTCAGCCGATCAAAGTTAAAATCCCTCTGTATGAAGTAACAAAAGCATTTTGTGCACGTAGCTGATTTCCATTTGCATTAGCATGTTAATTCTACTTCTTGACCAGCCATGCTTCTTGTAGCTATTATCATGTTTATGTCCCGTACGGGGTTGAGAAAACTTGATGCCCATCGTGTCTGTGATACTCTGATTAAAATGTGTGTTTTCTGTGTAGGTGTGTGAGCACTTCTGAGGACCACGGTGTGGAGACTGTGCCCAATGCTCTGTGTAATCAGGCTGAAGTCCCAGAGACAGTGCAGAAGTGCAGCTTGTACTGTCCCAGTGAGTGTGCAGTGTCTGACTGGGGACAGTGGAGCCCATGTCCACAGGTAGGCTCTGCTGCCCATGCCCCTGGCAGTGTTCCTCACACAGCACTCTTCCCTTGTCCTTCAACTATTTCATGGCCTAGTTATTTTCTAGGAAAGGAAATTATTTTCTGAGGGATGTCAGGCTTAATGGATCCTGCCAGCATGGTTGAATCTGGAGATATTTATGTCTCTACAGAGACTGAGCTGTAGGAAGTTGGTTAGTGAAACACATAGTTACTACTGTGACAGTTGATTCAACACATCCTTCCCCTTAGTCTGCTATGGGAGAGGGCCCACACAAGCAGAATGGGTGAAGGAACAGTATTCCAGCTGCAGTAAGGGCTGAATGCCTTAGGAAATGTTTGTAGGGGAGACCTCCTTCAGTGGTGCATGACTGCCACAACAACCTGCTGGTAAACCCTGGGGGTGACACTCCTCTGGACAGGTCGTAGTCCTGAGGGAATGACAGCTCTCCCTGCCCAAACACACTATTTCTGTCCAGCGTGTCCTCCTCCTCAAACCCCTGGGGGAAGATTTGAGGCAACAGCAGCAGAAGGGTATGACAGCAAGGTGCCTGAACAATTTGTCATGTCATGAAATACTCGAAACTTTGTGAATTATGCAAGATGCTCTGTGTTTTCCTAAGTGTGCAAGATGGAAAGAAGTTGCAAATTCTGTGTTACGAAAAGCCTCTGGCCTGAAACCACGTGTTTTCAGATCTATTGTTTCTCCCTGATCAGTGTTGAAATAGGTGCCAGGTTTAATCTTGGAGGGGTTTTTTAATAGGCTTGCTTGATGTATTTAAGTGACAAACATATATTCATTGCCCCCATGTTAACAGGACCATTACTGAAAGTGGAGTGGTTATTGGACAGGTATTTATACTAGTGCTGACACAGGTAATTTCCTTCCGTAATATTTTGTGTAGCGTATCAATATACTCGGTAAGAACATGTCAAATAAAATCTTGTGTTTCATTTCCTGCGTTCACCTCCTCCTGAGCAGCATGGCTTTGATGAAGTGTAACACTCTTGCAGCCCATACAAACGCTTGGATACCTTGCAGAGTCCCACTGTGGTTGGGCTGTTTCTTTGCCATTGACTTTTTCAGGCGTAGATTTTCTTCATTTTCACACGCAGTGAACTCATGCGAGATCCTTGAGGCCACTGGGGGTTTCTCAGGTGCCTTGGTGGCAGTCAGTTGGTTATGAAGGACTGCTTGAAGCTTTAAGCACACTCATGTCTTTAAGACACGCAGACTCTTTGCCTGAAGGCTCCTTTTTTTTTTGGCAATAGCAAAACCTCCGTAGCACACAAGAAGCAGGCAAGGGAAGCCCAGAGCTCGTGGGCTGCACTCCATCAGGCAGCACATCTCTTGGCAGGCTCAGGGCCACATGCCACAGTCCCTGTGTCTCCTTGTGCATCCCTTTGCCACGGTGGATGTTAATTCATAAATGTGAGGGCATCTGCATGCCAACGCAATTAACTGAACAATATGTTTTCACAAGCTGTTCTGCAGTGCTTTGTGGTGAAACTGAGATGACTGTGTGCCGATGGAGCATGTGTTTCAATAGTTCTGTCCAGATACGAGGCAATAAACAGCTTGAAGTTTTATGGGCAGATAAAACCCTCCCTTTGATGAGTTTATGGCAGTGCTGTCTCCCTTTCACAGCTACTCGGGCTGTTTGTGTTGGGTTTTGAGAGAGAACCACACAACGCAGTCCCTCCCAGGCTGCACATGCTCCACATCTCCAAGGCAAGTGCTGGGCTTGCTGTCAGTGCAGAATGACTGTGTTGTGTCACTGGTGTGTCTTTGGTGTGTGGGGCAAGGATTGAGGGAATTGTGGTGGCTGGAGTGAGGCACTGCCAGCACCAGGGTGATTAATGAACCCTGCACTTCCTGAGCCACTAGGAAGGGTGGTCACTTAGGACAGCTGTGAGTTGGTGGACTCAGAAATTTCAAGAAATTTGGAAGATCACATCATATTGCAATGGAAAAGCAAAACTGCATCCTGGCTGCTCTTTTTCAAGCACATTTACATTTCATACCACAACAGTTGGCACTCTTTTAGTTATAGCATTCTTATGAGGCAGCTGCCAAAGACCATTCCAGGAAATCTTTCTGTAGCTCTGGTCATGTTTGGCTTGCTGGAGATAAAGCGGATTTATGAAACTTGACAAATTCTAGTTTGTAAGAAATGAACAATAACAATTTCAGTCTCATCTTTGCCTGAGTAGCTCTTTGATTTGGGATATTTACCTAAGATTTTGGTCAGGTGAGAATTCTTTCCCAGTTGCTTTGGTGTTCTGCTCATGTTTTACGGTGTTGATAATAAATTCATCCTGATAGCAGAATAACTAACTCTTATCAGCTGAATATAAAAAGGCCTTTTAGATTATCCATTGTACCTTTTGTCAATATGTCACTGTACTCTGGATACTTTCTAGGGTATTACTTGGTTTTATCTTGTAGCAATATCCTTCCCATGTGAATTTTCCACTTTCAGGATGGTAAATGATCTTGAATCGTGTTGAAATCAATGAGTCATAAAGGTGGTGACTGCTTTGTCAATGGAAAGTATTTTCTTCAATACTTTTTTCTGCTAAAACATTGTATTTGTTCTACTTTTTTTGGCTGCATGTCCCTTTTGCTTTTAAACACTTCTGTGGTCTTTTATAATTTCAGATTCTCCCGCAATTCTTTTATGTGTGTTTTTCAACTGAATTACATATTTTGCATCTTGATTATGGTGCTTGATTATGATTTAACTCTGCTACACAAAGGTAAATTTTAATATTTCATCTAATGGTCAGAAATGAAGCTGTCAGAAGTATAATGCCTCAAGGTTGCTTTGAGGTTTTGTCTCTGTACTGGATTCAAGAAATGCATGGTTACTGATTTAAATCTTCCCTATTATTCTCACTTTCTATTGTGAGAAGTAAATTCGAAATGGTTTTCCTTGTGGCTGAAGACTGTTTTTTGGCTTAATAATGTTTTGTTCTTTGTTGCTAAGTAACATTGAAGTAACTTAAATATCAGGCTTTAAAGCCATTTAAAATAACAGTTTTGTTAGTTAGTTTTTGTTTTTAACTAGCAGTTAACTTGCTAGTTAAAAACAAAAAAAACCAAAAAACAACAACAACAACAAAAAACACCAAAACAAACAAACAAACAAAACAAAAAAAAAAAACCCAACAAAAAAAGAAAAACAAACCAACAAAAACCCACAAGGAAATTAGGTTGACTTGCGTTTTGCTTCAGAGATTTCATATTTGTTCCAGAGACAATAGCCTGTTCAGTCAGACATCGTCACTTGATTGCTCAAAGACCCAGCTAAACAATCTGGGTCTGGGAACTGAAATCCTGTCATCTCTGTTACTATTCAGTGATGGAATAACACACACTTCCTGCGGCATCTCGACTTTGTATTCATCTGACTTGGAAATGTAATTAATTGACTTCAATTGAATTCATCAAAGCATTCTTAAAAAGAGTTAATATGCAAGTGGTGCTACAAGTCCCTGAAATAATTACCTCAAATCTATTTCGTTAGCTCTCTGTTGGTGGATGGCTGTCGCAGCCCCCGTTGTGGATTGGAGTGGCCTCCTTGCTTGCCTCAGCTGTTGGCATTTCTAGCAGCTAATTCCAAGAGGTCTGAAATTAGTTAATTATAGGGGGTTGCGTGTGTAGTGAGTGAGAACAGCTGTCTCCATTTCAGCAAGCATTTTCCTCATGGATCAATGGTGATGTGCCGCGCTCAGGACTTGCAACAATTGAGTTATTATTCCCTGGAATCTGCAGGGGGAGTGTGATACTGCCACAACTGACCGGATTAAAAGTGTCACCAGGCAATACAGCGAGCTCTCAGGTCTGCAGTGACTTTCTGTGTTAATGCAAGTTGGAGTTGTTGCAGTTTGGAAATGCCAAGTGGAAGAGAAGTTGTGGACTCCTGTAGATGCTGGGAGTCACTGTGTGGATTACCAAAGTCTTCATCACAACTGGTACCTGAACACAGAATGGGCCAGGTTGGAAGGGACCACTGGAGGTCATCTAGTCCTTTGTTTTGAAGCAGGATTCCCCAGAGCATGTTCCTCAGAATTACGTCCTCAGGCAGCTTTTGGATACCGCCAGCAGAAGCTCCCCAACCTCTTTGGGTTTGGCGAGTAAGTTTGGCAGAGGACTTGCAGTGTGAAGGCTGGACTGAAGAGTGAGGCTTGCACAGAGTTGCCTTGCTAGCCCAAGAGATAATTTATTCAAAGCAAGCATGAGAATTATGCTGGTCAAGACTTTTTGGAAGAACATGCACTGCTCCTTACACATAGCTGTGACTTGGATGTTTTGGTATGGCTTTGTCAAAAAAGTTGGTAACTGCTGTGTTTTTTAGATTTGTTGTTTCATTTTTATTAATCTTTGTTATCACTTTTTTAAAAGTAATGTTTCCATGTGGAGGCAAGCAAGGTTTCAGAACCTGGATGAGTCTGGAGAAGAAAATTTATGCAAATGCATTTTCATTTCAAAAGACTGCTCATGTTATTGTAAATGGCTTGTTAAATTGTTACAGAACATCCACAGTGGTGTGAACAATATAACGGTTCATTGCTCTGTTAAAAATAGTCAAATACGGTTGCTGCCTTGGCATTTACCTTATTTTGAGGTTGTATGTTTCCTTATGAATAGCCAGTTAAGAATAATGCAGCCAGCTATTTATAGTGCAGGATGCATTATACAAGCTGTTGATAAATTAAACAGCTTAAAGGGCCCTGTAATGGGTTACAGCCTCTGTGCTCTACAATTATGATACAAATGAAAGCCTGGATCAATGGACAGCTCTTAAATTCCATCACAAAGAAGGTCTAATAGTGTATGTTAATGTGTGATATGTTAACAGCTCTTATGCTGGAACTTAGCTTCATAACCTTGCAGCTTTATTTTATTTAGTATCCTTCTCTTCCAGAACAAACTTTTTGTGCTTTGTCAGTTCTGTGATTGTCTGATGCAAAGGCTGGATGCATCCTTTGTGTGAGTTTTTGTCCCTCACTTTTTATGTTAGATTTAAATAGTGACAAGTGGTCATGGTGAAAAAATAGCTTTGGCTAAAAGAAATATTTAAAAATGCAGTAGTCAATAGTGCCAGGAATTCCCCCATAGAATCAAGATGATGGCCGTTATAATTTCTAAACCGTCCTTTGAGAAAAACTTTGATTTATTTCTGCCTTAACCTTTTATGGACCTCTCATTGCTTCAGAATATTTTGTTTCTGTAGTGGTTTATATAATCTGGCCTCTAGATCTGTGGCTCTGGCTCAACTTTTTCATACTTTATGGATAAGAATAATGGGAATGGTGAGATTTAATACTATAAAGTAGGCTGGGACAGTACGGTTACACCCATAAAGAAACCTACTGTTTCTTTGTATGACATCCTACTGCTATAGGCTGTTAATGTTCCACCTAAGGAGGCACTCCATTATTATTCTCATCCAGAAATTAATTCTGTTCCTATCACCAGTTCCAAACGATGAATATGCCAGAATTACACACCCCATTGCTTACAGTCATCAGCAAGGAATCTGAACAAACAACAGTCTGTAAAACTTAACAGCCAAACTGATCTGCTCCTGATCGGGAAGGTACATAGAGTTCTCCAGGCCTCTGACCTTCTACCTCCATGCACCACAGATGCCTCCATTTCTTAGGACTTGTTTCCTCTCCTATTTTTATGGCCAGTGGGCACCCATAGTCATTGTCCTTCTTTGATCCATAAATCTTTATTTCTAGTCTGGGTGGTATCAGAAGTGGGTTTCAGTTTCCCAGATTAGGGAACATTTGCTGTTATGCCAATTTCTATTCCGTGGTTACATTCCAAATTCTCCCAACTATGGAAACCAGTTAAGGAATTTATAACCACAGGCATAAAAATAAGTATCATGAGCATAAAGAGATGATCTCAGAAATACAAGTCAAACTCCCACTCCTGAACACATCTGTTGTAGGCACCTGCCTTTCCTTATGCTTCCACTGTGGAAATGTTGGCTAATGCTGAGCACAAACCAGTTGGAATAGCCTTACGGGAGGTAATGGCTGACTTAATGTAAAAAATAATTTAAAAAGCTTCATCTGTCATCAGTGAAAGCACTAGTTACTAATAGAGCGGTAGGAAGTAAAATAATGTCTTTGGAAGTACAGCATCCACTCAGTGGGAAGAGAGGAGCTGTAAATGAAGATGCTCAGCAAAGCATTGCTGAATCACAGTGGGCTTTATTTATTTAAAACCCCAGAAACTGTAGATTCATACATGCTTGTGATTAGAAACTTGGATCCCTAGGGCAGATCCAGTCTTGATCCATGTACCTGAATGGCACCTTCACTATTTTGTGTGGAAGATGACTTGAGGAGTCAAATTAGTTTTGTCATTTTCTTCATTTGTGAGAATATTCAGAATCAACCTGTTATCTTGCCCAAATCTTAATTAATCCCATGGTAATTTCTTACTTTAAGTACTCAAGGACTATTTCTTTCTTTTGCTGCCTTTTCTATAAATTGCTGACTGCCATTTCTGTCCTGCCTCCTAAATTTGTGATTTGCCATTGATGGTGATGGGTTTTTCTCTCAGTATCTTTTAAGATCTACATTCAGGACCAGACATGCCCTGCTGACATTGCTTGTTAATACCCTCAGCATCTCCCCACTGGAAACAATCCTTCTTTCCTTTCACTGTTCACATCCCCTAATGACACTGAGTCTGCCAATCCATTCTCCAACCTTTGCCATGTCATAAATATTTGATTTTTTTTCCAGCCTGGGTTTTTGGAGGGGTCCTGGAGGAGCTGTGCACCCAAGCCCATTGAGATTTCAGGGTAGCTGGATACTAAGCTCCCTCTTGCTCCTTTGAAAATTCCAGCTTTTCATCTTTTTCTTTGCAAGTCGTTCCCTCCTGACGCTTACTCAGTTCCATATATATTTGGCTCTGTTTTTTACGTGGTTAACTTGAAAGAGCAAGGGCAGAAAATCAATTATAAAACTAAATTGACTTCTCAATTGACGTTAAGAGAAATTCAACAAATAATATTACAGGATATTAGTTACAGTTTGCCAACTTCGAATTTTTGCATGTTTCGCATGTCCTCAGCTTGATTAAATGAATGTTTTTCCTACAGAGATGCCTTATTATTCAAACCTAGTAAAAGTGAGGGGCTTATTGCATCAGCTCTGGCTTCTGAGCACCATGGCTCATCAGCACAGCGAGAATTCTGGCTTCAGAGCATCAGTAATCCAGTGGTTTGTTTGGATCCTGGCAAACACCAGGTAGATTTTGACCTGTTAGACTGGTCTGCTGCCTACTAGGAGGATATCTGAGAGGGAAAATGGTCCTGCCAGCCAGGAAAGCTCTGGGTCTCTGTGACACCACTGGGCTGCAGCAATGTCCTATAACAGAGTATAACAGGGGCCATGCTAGACAGGGGAAAAATAGTATTTTATGAAAAGAATTTACTTATCTACAAATGAGGCATATTTTCTGTCTGCAGGTTCTTATTTTTAGGGGAGCAAAAGCTAGTATTTCTGAGCTGGCACAGACAACTTCCATCACAGCATCCATTGATTTTTTTTTTTTTTCCCCCCTTTGGTAACATAATTCAGAGAAACATTAATTAGGAGTAGCTACTGAGATACATGCTTTGATTTTTTTCCTTAGTCATTTTGCTTTATTGGCAAATCATTTAAGTTATTAGTGTGAGTTGTGAGAATGAACAATCAGATTAGTTGTGGAAAAGGCAGTAAACTATTGGTAAACGCTTAGCATAGGTTTAATTTTCAGATAATTAGAAACAATTGGGTATTTTAGCTGATCAGGGGTATTCGAATAAGATTACCATTTAAAATGATTTGACAAAGTGTGTGTCAGCAATAAAAACATAATAGATTTTCCTTCATGTAGTGTAAACATAAGGAAAATAGGCCCTGACAGTATATTTTAAGACCAGACTGGGCTTTTTTCCCATTTGTCCTGATATTTATTTTGTTCAGTTTTGTCTGTGCAGCTAATCCAGTTTACAGCAGCCTGAGATTCAGGTTTGTGCTGCAAGGCCATTATATTTCCCTTTAATATTGATAATACAGGAATTATCCACACTTCCACCCATGAAGGGTTCAGTGTTTGCAGGCTGTTTATTGCATGGTAATAAGCCCATGGTTTTAAACTGTTAGTTAGTTTTTGTAATTGTAGTACTCTATAGAAAAAACACGTTTCAAATTCCCAAGCATTTGTGAAAATGTATTTCTACATGCATTGCTTTTTGTTTGTTTGTTTGTTTGTTTTCTTTGCTGTTCCTGAGCAATCCTAATGAGAAACTGTTAGGAATTAAATGGGTCATCTTGTTCAATAAATGGTAGTGAATACCTTTAATAGGGGATTTATTTCCATTAGGTTTGCTGTGACCACTTCCCCTCACCCATTCCTGTTACTGGATTGTGGGAGAAGAGCTCCATGCCACAGTGCTATGAGAGTGAGGATCAAGGGCTGCTAAAAACAAACCATTTTCATGCCTGTAATCCAGAAACAGAAATGAAAACCTGCCTCAGTTCATATTCCTGTGAAAATGTAAACAAGCAAATCCTGGTTTATAGGCAGCTGGACATCAGTATTGGTGTCACATACTCTGAAAAGTCACCTCGTAATGTCAGCATCATAACTGATACAAAATTACAAATGTCCTTCTTTGAAATGACTGCTTTGCTGTCACATCAGATATACTTAAAAACACATTAATTGTGCCAGAAATCCTGTCCCATCATTCAGTACTGTGGCATTTTACTGGAAGTCTTGGAAGGAGGTGCAAAGCAGGGCACAGCAAAGTGGTGCAGTCTCTATCCTGTTGTCCCCAAAAAACAAGAAAAAAACCAGTATACGAGTGCATAAAACAGCCAAATGAGGGTGGGTAAAAGATGACTTTCAGTAATATTCTTAACTTTGAACCACATTTCTTTGCCTTCATATTCTTTTAAGCGTTGTTAGAGCAGGAGGGGAATTGTATCCTTCCTCCATGTGGCCGAGGATGTGCATGAACAGCCCTGGTCTGTGGTGTCTCTGTGGTTTACTGGGGTCTCTGTACTGTCACTCCCTTCTCTGTCCAGGTGTGTGACCCCAATATTATGCAAACCCGAACCCGACAAGTGCTGAGGTCTCCTGTCAGTTCAAAACCCTGCCCAGAAGATTCACAAATGAAGCCATGTATTCTTAATCAAAATTGCTTCCAATACCAGTACAACCTAACAGGTAGGTACAAATCTTCAATATACTCTTAGTATGTGTTTTTGTGTTTGCTTGAGGTGTTGGTTAAAGCCCTGACACTGTTGGTTGCAATAAAGTTAATTACATGCCTACATTTTTACATATTAGTGGAACAAATGCACAATTTTTGTATTTAAGTTGCTGTTGCAAATATACTGAAAATAAAGCATGCTAAATGGGATTTTCAGTGGGTTATCAACAGAATTAATTACAAAATTCCAATTAAAAGAGTATCATCTGTGTGGTTCTGGTGAAGCCAATAATACCAACAGAAGTCTGCTTTGAAGGCAGTATGAGTTATATGGGTGGGCATAGGATATTCAGAGCAAAATGCATTATTTAGGACCTTCGAAGCAATTGGTTCTATTGCAAACAAATGAACAAAACAAAACCTAAAAATCCCTTTTGTTTTGACCAACCGAAATAAATGAGAAAGGCATACAGAGGAGAGATCTAAGAGGAGTTTGAGGCTTGGTGGGAAGGGAGAACAAAGCAAGATAAAATATATGAATATAAAGTCAGCGTGTTTGTAATAAAAGGCCTAGAAACACAGGCAGCAGGATGATGCCTTTTTTATCATCACATTTCAGAAATGCAGAACATTTATGTGTTCATGTTTATCAGAGGTGGAAGGCACAAAGTAATAGGTTTTCTTCTCATCTTTCTTATTTATTGGTGGTGTATGGAAATTTTAGTGGCTTCTGTTATGCTTTTTGTTTATTTTAAATGATGTTTTAAAGCTTATTTCAGTTTAGTTGTATTCTGACCAACATAATTTCAGACACATAATAAGATATTAATTTTCTTCCGCTAGAAATACTGCTTTGATTTCATGAGTATTAGAGTTTAGTTTTAAATAATGGATAGCTTTGCCTCAAGACAAAAACAGGTTAAAGTAGAGTTCCCCTTCAGAAACTTCCCCAGCTGCTTTATCAAAGTGGAATTTTACTTCAGACAATAGAGCCTTGTACCTGTGCCAACTGGATTGAACTGATACCCTTTATCAGTGTTCAACATGTGCGCTCTGATGTGCCGGTATCGGACTGCGAAGAGAGCCGTGCCTCCTCTGAGGCTTGCCTAGCTTTGAGAGCAACTGTCTTTTGTGGGGGGTTGTTCTGGGGTGTGGGATGCCCTGACGTGGGGAAGTGCTGCTGTAGGTGAACGTAACACCCGTGTTCAAGGCTTCAAAGCCAGGCTGGATGGGGCTTTGAGCTACCTGGTCATGGGGAAGGTGTCTGCCACGGCAGGGGGTTGGAACTACACGATCTTTAAGGTCCCTTCCAATCCATTCTGTGAGAGTGTGATTCTGAGTATAAAGGTGACCTGCAGCAGTGCACCCTTTGCTTTGTGTCTGCAGGCTGGAGCGGGTGCCAGCTGGGTGCCAATGCCACCTGCGGACACGGGGAGCGGCGCCGCCTCCTGAGCTGCCGGCGCAGCGACGGGGCCATCGTCAGCATGCAGCTCTGCCAGCGGGTGAGCAGGGCTGGGGCACTCACAGGGGTCCCTGTGTTGCCACAAAGCTGGTGGTGCCCTTTGATCCACGCTAAGACATCCCCCATAAACGGTGGAAAAGTTGTGTTTGGTGCTGGGAGCGCACAGCTGGGGGCTTTGGGAGACAGAGGGGTGTCAGTGGGTGGTGCCACTCCTTGACTGGGACACACGGGGCATGGCTACCAACCCTGCACCATCCCAAAGCTGGGGACCAGGGAGATTGTGTTCTGCTGCTAGAAATCTTATCCTTTTGGAATGAGAGCCAGACACTGAGGGATGCTTAGATGTGAAATGCTTCAAAACTGAAACCACATTCATCCATTGCACCCTCGGGCAAGCTCCCCGCATACACCACGCTGGTGTCCCCCAGAGCTGCTGCCAGTTCTTGTTTGGGTGCTTGGCTGGGGCCTGGGGAGGCTGATGCCTGTGTTTCCCTGTTGCAGCTGCACCTGGAGAAGCCCGTGCCCACGAGCAGCAGGTGTGTGGTGGGGTGTGCCGTGGACTGCCAGCTCTCCCCGTGGTCAGCCTGGTCGCAGTGCTCCCACACCTGTGGTGCCGGCGGTGAGTCCCTCCCTGCCCTCCTGACCCCCACACCTCAGCAGTGCAGCACAGACAGCACCCACAGCCCCAGGAGGGCTCAGACAGTCCCTGAGCAGGGGTACAGAGCTCAGGGATAGCCTCGAGCCATGCCCGAATCCTTCAGAGGTGGTTTTGGACACTCTCGAGGTCCTGAGGTGGTGGGTGTCGGGAGCAAAGAAGGCTATTCTCAAAGTACTCTAAAGTGAAAAATGCAAGTTAGGGAACAAGTAGTCACATGTCTGGAGAATTATTTATTAATTAATTCAAACTCTCAGAATTCAGTCACAGCAAATGTTAACCCCAGAGATAGGGATTATGTAAAGCTAGCAAATAGCTGGGGAGTGTTACAGGATTCTGAACAGATTAATAAATAAATACAAATCCTATGGTGAAGTAATTTTTACTAACGTAATTGCATCCCATTGAAAAGAACGCATAAAGACTATTTTTCATCATTTATTGTATGCCTCTGTCTCCATCTTGCATCCACAGGTCCATTAACACTTCTATGACCCCAGTAGCTTCAGCAAGACTTTCTATAGCCAGTAGTGCTCACCAGCATACAAAAAGTGAAAAGATTAGCACCTTTTTCAACTTATATGATTTAAAATACCCTTTGAGTATTGACATGAGGAAATGCATTGAAGGTTTTATTCTCAGTAAGCTTGGGACTTCATTTCCCAGGCTTCTGATGTGCGTTAGATGTACAGCTAATGGTCTTTAAGATTCAAAAGCCATAATGTATATTTGAATCAAATTCACTTAAGATCAAAAAGAAAAAAGGAAAAAAGCTCTTAACTTCCATACAGTGATTCTTTCAGATGGATTCCAGAGATCAAAGCCTGTTATAGAAAAAGCTTAATATTTGGATTAGTGCTGTTCTTTCTTTGCTGAGCTTTTAGCCCATTTGTGAAGTAGTGCTTTCTTAACAGAAATGAATAATTCATGGACAGTGTTTTAACAACAACACACTGGGAGTACTATTAATTCCAAATTTTTTTTTTCTTCAAAATCTATTTTGGAGTGTTGATGCTTGTGTTGCTGAATAAACTTAATTTAATTTTTTGAGTGTTCAATCACTTACCAAGTTAAACAGAGTACAGTGCAAAAGCAGGTTGTAACATTTTTATGGGTTTTAGCATGCTTAAGGAGCAGCTCACCATGTATAGTACCTGAAGGTTTTTTTCATCCTGAGCTCTTATATTGCATAGTTTGCAAAAGGATGTACTCAAGTGAAGATGTGTCTTGCATTCTGCCCCTGATCCTGAAATGCTTGTGCAAATTCGAAAGACTGGTCAAAGATCTGCCAATGAGTACAAGGAGTTACTTCAGGTCCTAAATCACAGGAAAGCTGGAAACATTCGTGCCCTGCTGAAAGAGACTTTCCAGCGAGTGTCCTGGCTTTAGGTGCCAAACCTTACTGAGGCTGCTTGAACCACACAGTCAAACCCAAGCTCAGCTCAATTTATGGGTCATCCCTGGTCCTCAGAGATCGTAACTCACTTATACTGCTGGCTGGAGAGCTGTCTTGTACAGGCCACTGTACTACTGCTGTGGTTTAACATGGATTTAAAAGCTGGAGATACTGTTTTGTGAACCTACAGCAGCTAAGCAGCTGGGAAAACTGTCTTACAAACTGTGTCATAAAGAAGCCATGTTTTGCTCAGTCCTTCTCTACCACTTGGACAACCTTGCAAAGACCCAAGAATCTTCTGAACCTCATGCCAAAGCAGGAGCATCAGTGAAACACAAGCACTCTGTATCCAGGTTATTCCAAGCACATGGTTTGTTTTTCTGCAGCCTTGGTCCTGACTTGACTTTTGCTGTATCTGTTCAGGAGCGTGGAGCTATTGTGGTACCAAACATTCCCTGGTGGAGGCACCTTGACACCAGTCCTGTGGCCGTGGCCCTTGCATGGTTCCAGCAGCACACATGGTGTCACTTCAGCTGCTTCACTGAGTGTCAGTGGGTTGTAAATACTCCTGGATGATTGGAATAACAGAGAAGACTTCACTTGTGCACTCACCTACAGGTGGTGCTTCAGAGGAACACAGTGAGAGGTTCCTGAGAGAAGGGTCATGGACTGCGACACCTCTGAAGTCACCCTGAGTTTCTCACAGCCACTCATGGGAGTAGGATGAAGCCTCAAATTAGATAAGAAAAAACAAAGGATGACAATAAATGAGCTGTGGGAATTGGCTGTAGTAAACACTCATTGCTGCTTCCCGTTGCCAGTAAGTAATTGGCCACTGTTTGGTACAGCTGAAATGCAGGGCTTAGGTGCTCGATGTTCAGAAATAATTCACAGCAAGTTAAACGCAGCATTACTGGGTCAGCTCACAACAATATTTTGCTTTTCTGGCTCTTTTTGGAGAGTGTGTGAAGGGCCTGCAGAAGTGCCATAGAGGACTTCAAAGAGAAACATAATTTAAATACAATTCAGGTCAAAATTTAATGTTACTGGATGTGTGTTTTCATGTGGTTTTTTTTTTACTCAAGCATTGCTGCTAACGTTTTTATTCTGTCCTTCTCTTCCAGTAACAATTTGATGTGATATATTTTAATGGGTGGTACCTTTACTCAGGTTTTATTTTATGGAATAATGCATTTAAACATGAAGTCGTGCTGCTGTGCGTGTGGCACTGGCATCTAACACATTTCTGGTACACAGCAGCCAAAGGCGAATATATTGATTTTTCTGAATGATGATGAATAAAGTAGATCTCTCTTTCCTGCCTGCACTGAGCCTGTGGGATGTGTAACTGATGTTTGCCTGTTGCAGCTGTAGTTCTGGGCAGCATCTGCTCAGGATGCTGGATAGAGCTTTAGGCTGACACGGGGTTATATACAAGGGTTCCTTGTATCAGTTGCTGTACTGCTATGAAAAGATGTATAGAACTGCTTTGATGGATGATGCTTCCATGGCCTGAACCAAAGTTACTGGAAAGATGTTTGGTAAGGATAATCCCCAGCAAATTGAATTTCCTTTGTTAAAGCAAATGAGTACACGAGGATGCTGAATTTTTCTGCATAATCGTTTTCCAATCCCACATGGCTTCTTCCAAGTTCTCTAACAAGACTGCAAAATTGTATAAAACCACCTACAGCTGTGCTTTGCCACTTAAAAAGCTGACTTTATCAGATAAATTACAGGATTTACCAGGGCTGAACGTGTTGCTGTATCTTACTCAGTCTTCAGACTCACAACGGGACCTGCTGAGACATGAATCCCAGCACCAGAGTGACCTGTGGGATAGAAGTGAAGGGGCCCAAGGATGCCCACAACTGAAAAATTCAGTGGTTATATTCTTCCCTGGATCATCACCAATTTGGGAAAACATTGGTATTGCCTTCTGAAGAAGAGCTTTCTTGCCTGCTACTCCAACTTGACAAGCTCCAGTCTGACAGTGGGAGATGTTGCTGGGGATGCCCCAGTGCCTGCTGGAGGGACTGGCAGTGGGAAGTGGATGAAAAGCCCTATTTATCACCTGTCTCATTTGCTTGTGACTGGACCTAGCCTGACTTTCAGGGCTTATTTAAATAACTGGATCCCTGCTCTGTTCTTGTGGTTCCTTGATAGAGCTGTGTTTAATGTTCTCTGCTCAAACTCACTGAACTGGTTACAACATTGGTCATTTTGACTGGGATGAACTGTAGCAGGAATTTGAATCTTCTTGGTTTCAGCTGTGACACGTCACTTTGTGGGGGGAAAGTGCAAGTAATGGCAAGAATTTTTTGGGAGTAAAAGAAGATCCTACTTTTCTGATTTGAAAATATAATCCTGTGTTCCTGAGATGCAATTCTTGCTGCTAACAGAATTTTAAGTGACCAGCATTAACAAGACTGACCTCTTTTGGTTTTTCCCTTTCAAAACTAATTTGAGAATTTGAAAAAATGTTTATTTTCAATTTCAGCATACTTTCTGTCATAGGTTTTGTATTATATAACATTGCAGAGCAGAGGAATCAGAAATGTGGCCAATTCAGTGGGAATGAGAGAACAATTCAAAGGAAAATTAAAGAAATAACTAGGATTGCTTCAACTTTTCTAGAGTTTGTATTGGAAACAAATTAATTTCAGATGCAATGATATTCTGTTCTTCATAGGCAGCAAAAAATAAGGTATTTAAAAAGAAAGAAATGAGTTTTTCTGCTACTTGAGTGGTAGTCAAGCACCTAGATAATGTTTTTGGAGTAAAAAAAAATTAGAGCCTTAAGAAACTCACTGCAATCATTGTGCAAAGAAAAGTTTCAATGAAATTTCTTTCTTCAGTGATTCATTCACACTGTTAAAAGAAAGTGATAGACTGAGTCAAGTCCCAGCTGACCACTGGGACTGTAGCGATTTTCAGTAGTTTGGATAACCAACTGTAGGAAAGCAGAAGGGAAAGAAAGGTTGTTAATTCCTCTTTCTGTTCAATGATCTTCCCATTTACATATTGCTGGGAACATGTTAAACAGAGTGTACAGAAGGAAATTATTTAGTTAATTAAAACAGCTTGATGAATGCTTCAGGCTTTCAAGTCCCTCCTAATGAAATTGGATCTTTTAACCTTAGGAGACCTCCTTTTCCTTAGCTCCATGCAGGGAGCTGGTGCCTGCAGGGTGCCCCAGAACCCTGCTCCACAGGCTTCCCACTGTTTCCCGGAGAGCCTTTTCCATTGCTCACCAATACTCAGCATTCAACGCTAAGGCAGATTTGGTCTCTGGCTGGAGAGGAGGGAACAGCTAATTTTGGCGTGTTGAGCCAGAGAGCGCTGTTACGGTGTTCGTCCAAAAGCAGGCTGGGAGGTTTCTCTTCCCTTGTTCTGACCTCCCAGTGAACCACAGGAGTTTTCCTTTGCTTTCCTTTTTTTTTTTCCTTTTTGTATTTTTCCTTTTCCTGCCCTCTCCTGTCCTTCTCCTCCTCTTATTCCTTCTCTCCTTTCATTTTTCCTTTCCTTCTTCCTTTCCTCTCAGCTGGTAGGATTTTTTCCACCTCCTAATGTATCTTATTCCATGATGGCTGAATGCACAGTCATGTGAATAACACCTTTTATCATCACTTCTGTTACAAACTCCCCAGGTCTAGGGGATTAAAACTGGAAAAGGAAGAAGTCTTAAAACTGGTTTTAATGGGTTTAAAAATGGAATTCAGTGGGTCAGAGCAAGGGAGTAAAGGTAAGAGAGCTTGCTAAGGTATCCATCAGTGCCTTTTCCAAGTGTGTCTGCTTTTAATTTTTATTTGCTAAGATCTTTTTGGAAACCTTGCTCTGTGCATGGTCATGATGACAGATATCATAGATGTACCTTACAGCTGCAGTATCCTTAATTAAAAATCGTGTGCATAAATAGGTGGGAGAAGGCTCTGGCTGGGTATTGCAGCCTCCCTGTTTTGCAGGGTATTTGCTCCCCCACCAGACTCCCCTCTGCTCACAAAAGCAGCTGAAGGGCTGTGATCCAAAAGGGAAAGCTCCACCACAACACCTTATCTCCTCCTTTACACTGGGTTAGCAATTACGACTTGCCTCTGCCTTGTTGTATTTGTGTGCCCTTACTGCCCAGACCTTTCAGTTTTTAACTCAAATCCACACCTATTGAAAGACAGGGCAGAAATTTTATCCCCAGCACAACCTGCTGCATCCTACTGCATAAGGGCTTTTTCTTTTCCACTTTTCTTTTTAATTGGAGATGGAATTCTAATTGAAACATTTTGAGCGAAAACATTCCTGGACATAAATGGACAGCAAAGGAGGCAGAAATGGAATTGCTGTAACTTTAATGAATATATTCAGTTTTATTAGTTCAAAAGTAGTAACATAATTGCTTTTTCCATTCAGTGGCTGAAGAAGTTTTCACCAATAATAAATAGGATTTTAATGGAAATGGTAGAAGTGGTTATGGACGGTAATAGCCACTACAGTGTTTGCAGTTTTCAAATTAGGTCCACATAATTGCTAATAAAAAGAAAACTTCATTTGTTAAAAATCTCTGGAAACATATTGAATGTGTAACGGTAGAAATGCTGCCGCCATAGGAATTATTTTCCTGTCATATTTAATAATCAGGATCTAGTCAAGTATTTAAATGTGTTGCATAAACAAATACTCTATTTGGAAAACATACAAAACCCTGTTTAAAAAGTGTGCTTGAAAATATCAGTGACTGCATTTCTTAGACTTAGCAATCGCATCCCTATTATCCAAACAGTCTTCCCAATTAATTGCTTTTTTTTAACAGTTTTTAGCTGTGGGAAATGAACTGGGAATGCTGATAAATTACAAAAGCTGTCTCTCTCTGTGTCTCTCTCTGGCTGTGTCCCTGCCGTGTGCTGGCTGTGCCCCGCCTAGGCCAGATGGTGCGTGGGCGCTCCGTGGTGCTGCGGGCAGCGGGCGAGGGCCGGCCGTGCCCGGGGCAGCTCACCCAGCACAGGAGCTGCCCGGTGAAGCCCTGCTACAGCTGGCTGCTGGGGCCCTGGTCTGCCTGCACCGTCCAGGTAGGGCTTTCTCCAGAGCTCCCCGATGGCTCCGTGCCTTGCCCGTGCCTGGGGTCAACGGCGAAACCTTCGTTACGATGTGGGATTAATTGCTGCTCCTGGGCTCGAGGTGTGTCTGTGGCTGGGGAGGGTCTGTAGGGAAGAGGGGGACGGACGTTCAGCAGCAGTGAAACCCTGCCCCTCACCTTCCAAGCATCAGCAGCCATTCAGAAGTGTTGATATGGATTCAAGTACTGTGAGCTCATAGCATTACTGTAGGGGATTTATGGAGTAAATGTGTTTGACTGGGCATAGTCATGGTGACCTGTAATTTAATTACATAAAATAACTCTAACAAGAAAATAGATACACTAGATATCAAGACAGCTTAGCCTTTTTTAAAATCTTTTTTTATTTCCTTTTTTTTTGAAGGACTGTATAGCAGGTCTTCCCCCCCAGGTCTCCAGTACAATAGTGTGAGTTATTGTATGTAGGGCTGGTTTCTACTTTTTCCTTACCCTTGGCTATCTTTTTAATGATCTAAAAATGTCTGCATTCAGTTCCGATGTGCTGTCCCTCTGCCTGCCACCTCTGCTCAGCACTGGGGCCATCATTTTTTCACTGGCAGTGACTTCCATCAAGCTTGAATTGACTTTTTCTTCCCCTCTGTGCTTTTTCTTCTCTCCTTATCTGTTAGATCACATTTCCAATATTAAAACGTATTAGTTGGTAACCCAGTTTAAGCAGAGGTGAATCTTTCACAGTGAGGTTTATCAGGCTTCCTAAATCTGGCTTTGGTGAGATGGAGGTAGAAGTGTGGTGGAAATGAGCCCTGTCAGGTCCCAGGGGACAGGACCTGTGCCAGATCTGTGGCTGCTTCTCTACATTATATCATGTAGGAGATTGAAGCCAATAATGCACACACATCCCTTGTGATTTCTGCTCTGCCAATGCTTTTAATACCCATGTGGTTTCTCAGTGTGGTGGAGGGACGTGTAGTGAATATGTGAGTGGCACAATAAATACCCAGAATTTTCTCAGGTTTTCACAAATGAAATCTGGACTGTGACAGTCCAAGATCAGAGAAACAGAAGTATATTTATATTTTCTCTAATCAACAACTCATTGGAATTAGTGATGTGAATGTGGTCCTTGAATGTGCTGTACTCAGCATGTATAAAATGTATGTAACATATGTATAACATAAATAGAACAAAATGATAGCAGCAGCTGATATTTTGTCCAGCTAACATAAGCAGATTCTGTTAAACATCAGGGAAGAAACCTTCAACCATAGGAGCTAACACAGCTGATAAAAGAATTAGTAGGGAAGCTGAATTAAGGCCCTGGCTTACGCCAGATAAATAACACATTGTGCAGATTAAAGTGTGCCCATCCCAAACCCAGCTAAATTTCAGCTCAGAGCGAGTAATCACAGCCTTCCGTAACCCAGATAGCATCCCTGCATTCAGTGAGTTAGAGCCTGCTTCTCCTTCAATTACCACAGAGCAGTTTCTCTCCCCTTTGCTTTGTTTTGGAGAGAAGCCATTCTATTCATGTTCACTTCTCTTTAATGAGGTGCTTAGGAATTAAATGTAGTTCATAAATACAGGGTGATTTATTCCTGTGCTTTACCGGAAAAGAAGCTTAAGCC
The DNA here is from genome assembly GCA_013390045.1 of Picathartes gymnocephalus. Lineage (NCBI taxonomy): Eukaryota > Metazoa > Chordata > Aves > Passeriformes > Picathartidae > Picathartes > Picathartes gymnocephalus. Next base: position 107,192 of record WEKY01000296.1, on the reverse strand, counting down.
TGTGTTCTAAAGAAAGCTTTCAGAAGTCCTGTTTTCAAGGATGCTTTGTGAAATAAGGTAAAGCATCCTATGGTAAGGCAGAAGTGCACAGTGTGAAAATGTCTTCCTGTAATCATGGAAATGGGACAATTGATTATAAAGCTAAAATATTTTTTCCTTGTATTATAACTGAGACTGCAATTCCTAGTTGTAGGAGGAGTATTTAGTGCTAAATTGACTTCATGTGAATAATTAGAGGTGTCTTCATGGTTAGGAATAGAGCCTGCTAAGTGTTCTGCGTTGCTGATTGTCACAGTATGGAAATCAGTGTGTTGCTCCCCAAGTAATTGCACACATCCCAGGCACACCTGTGGCAGCATGGGGCATTTCCCCTGTGTTCAGAGGGATGCAGAACTTGGGAACTGGTCAGTGCCTCCAATTTTAAAGGGTTACAGGACACTAATCATTTCCCTGCTAAAGCTGAAGTGGCTTACCCTGATTAGCTTAAAAAAAAAGAAAAAAAATTAGTAGTGGCTGACACTGTTCATCATTTTTTCCATTAAGGGAATATAAGTGGAATAGCCAGGCATTATCAAACACGAGCTGGCTGACATTCCTAACAAGACTAAAAACCTTTCCTTTCTAACTGTTTTAAAAGCACTCCCTTAAATGTGATCATGAAACACTCCCTCATTAGAGAGACTTTTACCTGATTAAATGCCCATCAACCTGTGAAAGCATTGCCCAATCAACTCTTTACCTAAAATAATTGTGAACACATGAACCCCAGTAAAAACCAAAAAGGGAAAACTTTTATTGAAGGCACATCTGGGTGAAGCATCTCATTAGGGCTGTTACCTCCTGTCTTATTAGAGTGTTATATGTGGGAAGTATCAGATGTGATGTGAGAGAAGGCTCGTGAAGATGCTGCCTTACATTAGTGTGGTACTGAATTCCAGAGATAATTTGGCTGTCCAACACAGAAGGCATAAATCTCTTTTTTTTTCCCATCAAGGTGCGAAGGGTGAGAGGTGGAGGCTCCATGCAGGTGCTGGTGGAGGGTCACAAAGATCCTCTATTTAGGAAACCCAGCATAGGTTCTGCATCCTCAGTAGGGTCAGCGTAGGAATTTTTGCAGAGAAATGGCAGGAACCCCTTGTGGAAGTCAAATTCCCACATATTTCCAGCAAGGAGATCATGACTCAAGAGGCAAATCCCGGTTCTAGGCAAACACCTTCCAAAGAAGAGCATTTACAATAAGGAATTGATCCCCTGAGTTTTGAATATGTGATGGTTTCCTTGGCAGTTCCCCTCTGATTAGCAGCTATTCCCTGCATCCTCAGTGTGCCATTGCTGCCACGGACTTCCTGTGGGTCCACACCTATTAAATAGATCTTCAAATGTATAATTTTGGGGACATGAATAATTTAGAAGATGATAAGGAAGTTAATGCAGTGCTTCTGCATTGCTTAAGACCTTTTCAAAGATACCAAAAAGCATCTCCTACTGTAAGTGACAGGGTGACATTTTAAGTGTGTTCAATTGATTTTAAAAACCCAATGCTGGTCTTGAAAGAAAGAAAGCAAGTGGAAGCTACTGTTAAAAAGCAAATCTTTATCTTTGGGATTGTTTTGAGAATTCATAGGTTTGGGTCTTTTTCCCTTATTCTAGACATTAGAAAATATGCATGTAGCTACAATATAATGTGATGGAAAAATGAAGAGTGTTGCCTGTGGCCTTTTATAGTGGAAACTGTTGTACTGAAAAAATTTATTGTTTTGACCTATTTATTTCTCAGTATTCTTCTTATTATTTATATATTGATCTGCATATAACTAATTATATACTGTTTGTAGAAGAAGGATATTTTTGAAAACTCTTTTTGTCTTCTCCAGTCATTTAGTCATTCTTTGAGTCACTTTGGACTGGAAATACTGCAGTTTGATTAGTTCCCATTTCCCCCAAGAATATTCTCCCTTCATCTTCTGTTTCCATTACCCATTTCTAAGCACTCTAACCCAGTGGACAGCTGCACGAGTTTTTCACACACCATTAATCTCAGACCACAACAGAAGTTTCAGCAGTGAAACAATAATTTAGACCAGTAAGTTACACACTGAGTAAAGTGAAACACAGTGTCAAAAACTTGGAATCTGGCTATATATGCTAAATCTACACTAATACATCTTTAAGATGCTTTAGATTAGCAGCTGCTCTAAATCCAGCTAGTTATGCTCTTACTTCCATTTTATTGTGGATCTACAGCAGAAGGGAGGGAGAGAATGCAAAAGCTGCCAGGTGTGTGCAGGAGAGGCATTCTCGAGATTCCTGCTAGCAAACCTGCCGCTGGGTGAATGCACTCAGTAGGAGCCATTCTGTTCTGCAGATGAACTCCATTATTTTAAAAGAATCCACTGCCAAGAAATCCAAAGGAGCATTTCCCTTGGTTATATAAAGGCAATGTTTCTTCCTTTTTCTTGAGCTTTGTTCACTGAATTTTGTAAAGTGCCGTTTTCATGAGGCTTCAGGCGTGCATTCATAAGGCATCATGCAGACATGAGGCACCTCAACAGCATCACAGCTCTTTATTTGATGAGAATGAAACAATTCCAGCCTCTAGAAATAGCCTCAGTGCTTCAGCTCTCAGAGCATCCTCAGCCCTTGATCATAACCTTAGCCAAGGAATATTGATTTTCCACTAAAGGAAGTAATCTTCAGTAGTTTGGTGTATGCCTGGGTATTTCAGAACTGGGATGATGAGCATGGAGTGGCTTGGATGGACCCTCCTTTTTCTTGTTCAGATGGGTTTGGTAGGTCCTCAGGTGATAGCTGACTTGGGTTAGTGTTTTGGTACAGTTTGTGACACGAGTTGGTGATCTCTGTCTGCTCCAGATCCCATCACTCCCTTTAGAACATGACACAGCCCACAGTGCAGTAAGGATTTTTTGTTGTTGCAGGGTTTAAATCATGTCAGTGCTTCTCTTGGGCTGTGTCATCAAAGGAGGGTAGAGGAAATGTCTGTGCTTTATTGCTCCTGGCTTCTTCGGAGAAGCCAAAATTGTCTTTGTTCATGTAACTTGGCATTAATTAAAAACCAATACATTCATTAATTTGAGTAAAAGGCATTAAGGGCAGACCTCAAAGATGGTATTAATCCTTTATTAATGTGTCTTCTTCCACACCTTTGATAATGACACACTTTCACATGTGGCCTTGCCCCTGCCTCCGAGCTTCTGTAGAAAGGTGTACAGAGGAGATCTCCATCTGTCTTCTCATAACTGGGGATACTGTTGCAGACCAAATTTGTATCTTTGAAGACTTTTCATGTAGAATCAACTGTGTTTCTTCTGTTATCTGCTAATGTCATTGATGTGTGCCTCTGTTGCCTTTCATCATCCCGTAGGGTGGACAGTGTGGAGATGGATTGCAAGTCCGCAACCTCACGTGCGTAGTGCATGATGCAGCAGTTCCTGCTACATCCAAACCAGTAGAAGATGCATTATGTGGTGAGGTGTCTTCGAAAGAAGTTGTGCTGCAGTTACCCTGCTCTGTGCCTTGCCCAGGTAAAGGCTCTGGAAGGTCACAGTGAATTTTCTGCCTGTGGTAGCTGTCTGAACTGGACATGCTCCTGTAGCTCTGAGTACTGTCAGCCCTTGCAGGACAAATTTGTGCTTCAGCAGATTAGGTAAATGCTCAGTCTGCTGTTTCTAGATCACCTGAGAAAGTCTTTCTTTGTTTTTTGAGAAAATGAGATACCCCATGAAGCAGAAAAATCCAAATATTGTCTACTGCTGAGAGATATCCTAAGGTTATTTCACTATTAAAGCTGTTACATGCTTAGGGTGTCCTTATCCTTCAAGGCTAATTCTTTTTGAAAACCTGTGATTTCTTGTTTCGATGTGCAGGCGACTGCCACCTGACAGAGTGGTCAGAGTGGAGCTCCTGTGAGCTCACCTGCATCAATGGCAGGAGCTTGGAGACAACCGGGCGCCAGTCTCGATCCAGGGCCTTCATCATCCAGTCTGCAGAGGAGCGGGAGAGCTGCTCCGGACAGGAGATGGAGACACGGCCTTGCTCAGGTAGCCTGGCCACAGCGCTGCTTGCTGCCCATCGAGAGTTTGTTCTGGGTTTGTGGCAAGATGAGGAGTAACTGGTATTGATGTTGCAGGAGGGAAGTGTTACGACTACCTGTGGCAAACGAGCCTTTGGCGAGACAACGTGCGCACGGTGTGGTGTCAGCGCTCGGATGGAATGAATGTCACGGGTATGTCCCCAAGTGGCCTCGCACACTTGTGAATGAAGTGTCTCCTCACAGGCTTTTCTGCTTCTGCTTCTGTTGCTCAGAGGAAGTTGGGCATCCTTCCTCGCTCTTCCTGAATTTCAGTTTGGATTTGTGTGTAGGAAAGACGGGTGGGAGCTCTCCATCCTTGCTGTCAGATCAACATCACACATGTATTACACAGGAATATTTGGGCTAATTGCCCTTACTGTCAGGCTGGTCATGGGAAGAAATGAGTGCACACATACTAAAGGGCTGCCTGGGCTGGCTTGCACAGCCCTCAGTTCAACCTTTCTGTGGCTGTGAAGAGCAGAAGAGAACATCACACCTGTGGTGGAGACCCCAGTTTCTGTACCTCCTCTTCATTTCAAAACACAGGAGTCTCAAATCACTCAAACTGTGAGATTCCTGCTGTTGCCGTGACCTACAAATTCTGCCTGTGCAGGATGAAAAGGGAAATTCATGGCCAGAACTTTGAAGCTCCACGAGAGATTGAGAAAGGCAGTCGGGCTGCATATCCATGGGATCTCTTTCAATATGCACAGGGTAAATGAGGAGAGAGTAGAAACGAAAATGCAGATGTTCATGTCTAGTTCTATTTATAATGACTGGTTAGGATAATAACAAAAGTCTTATGTGCAAAGGTTGCCAAGTAGTTAAGAACTCATTAACATGTTTTTATTCCTATAGAAGCACAGGCTTTCCCAAGTGAGGATGGGCAAGGGCGTTATGTGGATTATGTCTTTTTATGTAGATAAGACATCAATGAGGACACAGAAGATCTGCATCTAATTCCTGATTCTGTCCCCAACTTCCTATGTGGCCAGTGGCAAATTGCTTAAATCTGTGTATCTCTGTTCTCCATTAACAAGATGGCTATGATAATAATTCTCTGCCTTGTTAAGGCAAATTAATTAATGCGATGCCTACAGATATTATGCTAATGTGCTTAATAGAGTAGTATTTAACTATATAAAATAAGCAGGCAAGCACTTCTTACACTGTGGTGGTCCAAGACAAAAACATTTTGAAACATGCCCTTGAAGGCACTCAGTATTTTCTTTTCCAGGAGGATGTCCTCTTCGGACGAAACCTGCCGAAGTCCGGCACTGCAGCCCGGCGTGCAGAAAACCCTTCTCCTACTGCACACAGGTAACTGCTCGCTGCAGAACAGGGCTGAGAAATTAACACTGCGAGATCTAATCAATTACATTGCATCTTAGATTGCATTCCAGGACTTAGAAAATAGTTTAGTGTGTCCGTGGTACCACCTCGAGGAGGTTGTGGGAATTTCATCCTGAAAGGAAACCATGAACCTGCACAAGCAAGTGATGGAGTGTTTATGTGGTGTTGGAAGTTTGGGTTTGTTCTGTGGAGGGGTTTTGGTTTTAATTTTAAAATTAAACCTCTTGGTTTAATTTTAATTGAATGCGGTTATAGGGACTATTTAAAATATCTGTAAAAGAGGACATAAAGGAGCATCAATCAGCTGTTGGGATCAAAAGTATCAGACCCTCAGGCAGACATTATAGATATAAGATAATTAGCAAACGAAAACATAATAAAAAAAATTTTAAAACAGAAATCCAGAAAATTGAGTATCTATTTAGCAAACCACAAACTTTTAAAAAAAACCTCTTGAAGAAACTGCTTAGTCTGATCCAGGGTAATGTATATTTGGTCATAAGAAAGTTTCATTTTAAACAGCCCTGTGAAATTCCAGAGTGAAAACATGTGAGGAGCGTTTGGGTCTGAAGGGGTATTGTTTTCTGGTTTGTCTGTTGCCCAGCAGGGTCAGTGGGAAAATCATTACTGACAAGAGGGGTTTGCCACAGATTGCTGTTATTAAACCTATTGGGATGAAAATGTTTATATGTTGGATTACTCTGTAATTACTCATTTTCAACCAATTGTCCAAGTATATTTGGAGTTTTTTGAACTGAAATGGCCTTGCAGGCATGACTTCCTGGCTGGTTTGGTTTGGTGGTGGTGAATTGGTGTGTGCAGGTGATACCTTGCAGATGGTTCCTGCTTTCCCTACAGTGTGCATTGTTCTGTGAGAGGGCACTGTTTGGTTTAATGCTGAATTCCCTTTTATCTCCCAGAGAGGAGTCTGTGGCTGTGAGCGGGGATATACAGAAGTAATGAGATCAGATGGTTTCCTGGATTACTGCGTGAAGGTACCAGGTTTAGAAGATAAGAAAGCTGATGTTAAGACCATTGCCGGAAAAAATAAACCTGTCAACTCCAAAATGCATGACATTTTCAAAGGATGGTCTATTCAACCTTTTAATCCAGGTGAAAAACTTAAATATGAGTGGAATAGATTGTCTTTAGAAGGTTTCTGCAAAAGAAGGGTACAAACTTTGTAGATGATAACATCAGAGATCGTGTCTGGGAGCTGCAGAGTGACCTCCTAGTTTCCAGCTCGCATGCTGTCTTTCATGCCTTTGTACCTGCACAGAGGAATCACAATCTCTTACGTTGAGAGATAGCAAAGACAGAATGAAGCAATAATATTTTGCAAAAGTACACTTATATGTGATTTGGGGGGATGTTTAGAACTGTTATCTGATGATGTTTCTAGAAGTAATATGTTTGGACTAGGAAAGATATTAATCACTAGCACTTCAGAAATTCAGAGCAGAAAGTGCCTAAGATTTCATTAACAAAAACATTGGTTGTTACTTGCTTACTTTCAAAACTACATGAAAAGAACAGGGTAGAAAGTGTAGAGTTTAGTCTTGAGGGTTGAAGTTACAACATTAAAAGCATTCCACAAAGGCAAACAAACTGCTGTGCCCAAGCAGCTCATCCCAGGTGGATCTTTGACATCCACAGCATAAAACCCTTCCCAGTTGGAACCATGGACTGGATGTGCACAGACTGGCCTGTTGCTGTAATAGCTGATTCCCATTTTGACTGTTGTTTTGAAGATGAATTCATTTAAAACAATTTTCTGAAATGCAAATAGGACTTTAAAAATGGGAAGCAAATGTCTCAGGCACATCAGTTTTTACTGAAATGCATCTGTTCTCCTCCTATTATAAAATACTGGCAGTGCAATTCTGCCCCCTCTTCTGGTACCTGTCATTGCATTTGTTTGCAATTAGTTCCTAATGAACACGAGACTTCAGAAAACATCTAGCAAAAGGTTCTGTTAGGGGATTCAGGGAGCCATAATTCTGTCTGATGTATGTGATCACACTTTGAATGTTACATTTACATATTTGATTTGCAGACAGTGGTTAACCTTTGCGTTGACAGTCTCTGGGCTCATAGAGCTCAGTCCAAAGCCTTTTAAATTTGGCTGCTTTTCGATCAAACCCTTCATCCAGTTTACCCACACAGTTCACCAGCAGTTTGAGTCACAGGTTTGGGGTTAATTGCCTTTTTGTCAACATCCCTGCCCCTCTGTAGGTTGTCTTACTTGGGTGTCATCTCTTTGGCTGGTACCTTTATGGGGTTAGAAAAAGGGAGGAAGGCATAGGTGGATGCTGCAGTCCTCTCTTTAAATCAGCATTTGAGTCTGCAGCACTAAAAGCTTCTGGAGGGCTTTACCTCAGTGCAGCGCCTGTGAGCCAACTCTCCCCCAAGGTCTGCAACAGAAATAGTGACTGAGGAGCTTTTACAGAACATGGCGTTGCTTAATTTTAGGGCAGAAATGTTATAGAAACAATATATGGGAAAGGAATAAAGGTTCTTCTTGTGTGCGAAGTGTATCACCAACCCCGTGGCATCCTGCAGTTAACTCTCCAGTCTGTATGTGCTCTTCAGACTGCAGCTCAAGGCTGGTGCTCTTCAAATCACTCCCCTTTGTCTAACTTCACGACAAAATGTGTTATTACTCCCCTCAAAGAGGCTCTCAGGCTCACTAGTCTGGGGGTTTGCAGTAGCTACTGCTGGCTGGGCCAGGAAACCACTGTTACCTACCCATTCTGCACTTGATAGCAGGTCTGTGGTGAGAGCTGCTGTGTGGATGGCATTTAACACCCTGCAGCACCACAGTCCTTGACATTGTGTTGGTCAATGAAAATATGTGTGCCTTCTCCAGCTAATCTGTGGTTTCCCTTCCCGTTTACTGTTTGGAACACTAATTTTATTTTGATTTAATGAGGCTGATGCTTTTGTTTTTCTAAACGCTCTACAGGAGTGCACAGAACTGATTTGAAATCAGGCTGTGTTTTTCCTCTCTTAACTACACTCTGAGAGGCCAGAGTTCAGGTACAGAAACTTTTCTTCAACTTGAGAGGCAATTTAAATAGCATTGTTTAAATTGTCAGATGACATGGTCCACTGCCTTTCTGCTGGGGATGGAGAGCAGAACTGCCTTCATAGCAGACATGGTGTGATGCCTTTATGGGGCTGTGACAGTCCCTTTGCACGATTGCTAAATATTTCTTGGCCATCTCCAGATGAGAGGGCAACAAATTTCATACCTAGGCTTCAGCAAAATAACCCAAACAAACCAAGCCAGACCTGATGAACAGAGATCTTCTCACATGGGAGATAGTCTGCAAGTGTTTTGAGGAGCAGAAAAAAAATCTGTGAGAGGTACTCAGCCTTTCCACAAAGCCTGGAAGAAAAATGAGAAAGAATGGGATCTGATTAAATTTGTTTCCCTTTGAAAAAATTTGTCATTCAGACATAAAATGAAAACCAGTCTCAGTGATTGTCCCTCTCACTTGACTGAATTTGAAATGGCCTCTGTCAAACTGTGTCTGTGGGCACAGCAGAGGTTCCTGTTCCTGCCTCCAGTGTGTATTTGCAGCTCTGTTGATGTGAAGCAGCTCAGGCTGCTGCTGCATGGAAAAGTACCAAACCTGCTCCCTACAAGGAATGCTCTCCAGCCAGAACAGCACGAGGAACAGAAATACTGGTCTTTCAAAAATTGCTGTTATTATTAATGCAAAGCTTGTAATTGGACCTGTCCAAGTAAAGCGTTCTGAGACAAGGGAGTGTTTGAACAGACTCAAGCCCACATGTGCATAGAGGGGTTCCTGCAGGGGTCCTGGGTCACTGCAGCCCAAACAGCCCAATCCACAGCCTTACCTTGTCTTAAAGCCAGTTTTGTCTGCTGCTCCTGTGGCCCAACCAGAAAGCTGTTTCCCAGCTTTATCCTTCTTACTGTTACAAAGCCTGTTCTTGTTTTAATTCTAAGCTGAATTTATTCCCATTTGTTGCCCAAGTGTTTGCCCATTCTAAGCAGCTTTTCCACTCGTGCTTGCTGGTGTTTACCCCAGCTGACCCCCAGGTATTTATGGAGAACAATCCCATCCCTTCTCAGCGCTCAGCTAAACACATCAGGTGTTGCCTGTGTCTGTCTGGGTCAGCTCAGCATTGAACCGCCTCTGCCAGAGCAGCCACTGGGCTCTGGAGGGAATGTACCCCAATTGTCCTGTGCCTCTGCCCCTTCCCATTCAATATTGTCTTTAAAATTATGGATTTTTTCAGAAATCTTCTTTGCTATCAGAAATACGGGGTTTGTGGATTACTCCCAGCCAGTCCTGGCTGTGTTCCCCATCAATGATGTTACTAATTTCTCTTTAATTGATCTCTTAAAACTTTGTGTATTTTAGAATAAAGCTTTTTATTCTCACCTCTGTCCTTTTTCCTTGTCTTCCAACAGATGGTAAACTGAAAATATGGGTATATGGAGTATCAGCTGGAGGGTTCTTTATCATAATTTTCCTGATTTTTACATCCTACCTGATGTGGTAAGTATGGGAGGTATGTTGTCCTTAAATAAAAGCTACCCAAGGGCCTTCATTTGGCCCCTACCTCAGAATAATTAAAACTCCAAATTGTAAATGTTAACAGACACTATTGTGAAGAAGTTTGGTGCCCATGCAGGGAAAGAATTATTTTTGGTTATCAATAGGCTCTTATATTTATTCAGACTTCTGCTGGGATTAGAAAGGGGTTTTATTGTATTCAAAAAAAGATAAAGTAAAACTGAAGAAAGGCAAGGAGAGTGATTGGAACAAGGAGCTGGCTTCTGCTCAAGGAAGGACTAAATAGAATAGGGACATTTAGTTGAAAAATGATGTTTGATGTGGTAATACAATAGAGATCTATGAAATCACAAATGGGGGAGAAAAGGGTGCTATGGAATTTTTATTTCCCACAATAAAAGAAGTAGGAGGCATCTGATGAAATGGTCATTTAAAATAAACAAAAGATATTATTTTTCACACAATGCATTATTACCTTGTGAGCTTGCTGCTGCCAGGGCTCTGCATGCCAGGAAGATAAATGGATTCAGAGATGGCATAAGAGTTCATGCGAGATTGGTCTCTTGGTGTTAATTGTGATTTTTTGGCTGTTTGCTACAGCTCAGAAAATCCCTAAATAGGTTTTCGCAGTGAATACATCAGGTGAAGACACGTCCTGTGTCTAAAGCTGCTCTCACCAGCTGTTGTTAAGGACAGGGTACCTGGTCTGCACCTTTAGTCCGGGGGGTCTGGGGTTTTACTGGGGGTGAGGGGTGCCTGCCCTCCTCCAGTGCAGCCGTCGCACAGGCAGGGGAGCTGGGCCCGGCCTGACAGAGCTCATGTTGCTCTCCCTGCTCTGAGTGTTTGGAAAGGCCATTGATGCCTCTGGGAAGACAGAAAGGGAGAAGTGGGAAGCATCCTGCAGGTGTCCTGCAATTCCCAAGGATTTGGCTTGAAGTTACAAACATTCATGGTGAAAGCTGGCCCAAGCCCTGTCCGATCAGGGCAGGTAACCAGAGAGTCACAGCTGTGGCCTGACAGCATCACTGCCCCCTTTCATCCAACAGTTTATTCCCTTTCACTCTCTTAGTCTTTCTGTCAGTCTCTCTGTTGGGTTAAAAGCTCAAATAACGGCTTAGGAGCTGCAGCTCCCTTATTTTCCAAGCCATGTAGCTCCATTTCTCTGTGGCTTCACAGCAGAGGATACAGAGAGTTTTTTAAATAACATTACACACTTCTCCATCACTTGGAGGCTGCTGAGGAAATGCATTTCTCAATAATAATTATTGTTGCTTCAATACCATGCCAAAGAAAATTGAGAATATCCCACTCCCAGACAGCTCATGTTCCAGTTTTTCTGTGAGGTGTTCCTTGTTTTGTCAGCTGTGAGAAGAGATGGGAGACGAATGTGCTTTATTTCCTCTGCAGATGGGGAGCACAGCTGGCTGCCCCTTCCTGGCAGGCCATGCGTGTCCGTACCACACACCTGAGAGCACACCAGAAAGGCCATGTGGTGCCACCCAGTTACAGCATTCAATAGCCACTGTGGAAAGTTGAATTTTTTCATTGAAGTTTAGGGGTTGATGATGTTTCCAAGCTTATTACAATTTGTAATTTTGTCTTCTGAAATGCTTTTCTTGCAGCAAAAAAACGAAGCAGCATCAAAGCCCTCCACCACAGCAGAAGCCTCTAACCCTGGCCTATGATGGAGACATTGACATGTAACATAAACAAGAAATCCAAATGTAGACATCGACTGCCTTAACTGCTTTCTTTTTTGGAACTCTCCGACTTCTCAGTTTTTTGAGGAATCTCCTGATGTGTAATATCCTGGGCAGAACAGAGGTATTGCAAGCTGACATTTTTGCCACCTCGTTACTAACAAAAAATGGAGTCAAAAACTCGGATCTTGTGAAACTTTTCTGAAGAGACCAGAAACTACATCTCTTCCTGTTGAACAATGGGAATAACAAAAAAAAAAAAAA
>WEKY01000296.1:12842-95209 GCA_013390045.1 Picathartes gymnocephalus | reverse complement strand
AAAAAAAAAAAAAAAGAGATTCTACAGACATCAAAAGGAATTAGTTAAAAAAAAAGGCATGACAATCCCAAGGAAATTGTGACATTTACTGTAAATGACAAGTTTGACACAGCATCATTATGCACTATATTAGTGCAGCGTTCTTTATTCTTCACATACTTCAACAATGAGTTTTCTAGTGTTTACATTTCGTTCAAAGACTTTAAAACCAGATCATGTATTTTGAGAAATGCAAGGAAGAATGAGTTGAAGTGTCTGAAATTATCAGGTTTTTTAAAGTTTCTTCCTTCTTATCCTGTTTTCTAGTCTGGAATATGATTTTGCTTCATTTCCACCTACAGGACAGAATAAGGATTGTTATGAAAAAGCATAGGTGGTTTCTTAACCAAGAATATTTTTTAAAGAGCTGAGTAGAGAGATGTTTTGATGAATGGCTAGAGGATTTGATTGTTTAAAAAGGATTTAAATTAAATTAAACCATGTAGATACATTATGACCAGTTTAAATTGTTATTCAGTTTAATTAAAACAAACTCTGCTTTTGTATTTAAATTTTCTTATCTGAAATATTTATAAATTCCTTTTTTTGAATTTAATTACCTGACCTCATTTAATATACATCAAACACAAATGCAGTTTGTAGAAGGTCTTGCTTTTTTAAATGTTTCAGAACCACTGAGAAGTTACATGTCGTAAAATTCCGGGAACATTTGAAGAGGGTAAGTGTTTATAATAGTGTGTGTTGCAAGTAAGAAAGTGCCATCTTGTGGTATTGACTTGTATTTATAAGCAAATAAAATGCTAAAGAGAGTGAGAAAATTGTTTCTGGTATGTTGAATTAAATGTGTGTAAACAACTTGTGTTATTAGTCATTTACTGGGTCTGAGATTGGGCTTGGATTTCAAATTCCTCTGGCATTATTTTGTGCTGCAGTGATTAGTGAGAGAAAGACTACAGAGAAGTACAAGTCAAGAGAATAATTGCAGGTCTGGAGAATGCTTGGTCGTATTTTTAACTCAATGCTGCTGTTTATTCCAATAATCAGAAGAGAAAAAGAATTGTTGCCAGCCCTGCACCTGTGTGGTCCTTCCCCATCCAAAAGTACCTGGATCATCACAACAGATGGGTATGACTGGGGCAGAAGTCATTGTTCTCTTGTCATGTTGCTATTCACAGCTTTGTAAAGGGGTTTGAATGTTACAGTTTTATTGCAAAAATGATGGAATTGTAGATAGGTTTCCTTCCCTAGGTCGGGATCCCTCCCATCCAGCATTGCTCCTGCAGCATCGAATTGAGATGGTTTTGTGCCACTAAGGCAGGATCAGGAATGTGCTTTTCTCTTCCCTCAGTACAAAGACAGGCTGATGGAATTGTGAGGGGAAATTGTCTCACGTGTTTCTGGCCATGAAGAGGTTCTCGCTGGTCCTGCTTTCCACCTTAGAGCTATAACTGTTTGTGGAATATAAAGGAGAATCTGGTGTTTCCTGGTAACACTGGGGTCCTAAATCTTTTTTTAACAGTGCCCTGTCGTGAACCATTCAGTAACATCTACAGAGGAAGAATTAGAAGAGGAATGATCTGGTGCCATTAGGAACAACACTGACAGATCTTAATATATTTTGTCTGTGGGATACCATGTCAGCAGAGTGGTACTCCCTGAATAATGAAGGAATAAACTCAATTAAGCATGCTGTTCACCAAGGCATTGGAGTGGGAAAGTTGGTGTAATAATAGCAAAAATGACAGCTGCAACATGTGGTCATTGCCCTCAGCATCAGGGTAAATTACAATCCAAACTGTGATGAAGAGAAGGCTCTGGGAGACCTCAGAGCACCTGCCAGTGCCTAAAGGGAGTACTAAGAGAGCTGGAGTGGGACTTTGGACAGAGGCATGGAGTGACAGGACAAGGGGGAATGGCTTCAAACAGAGGGCAGGTTTAGATGAGGTATCAGGAAGAAATTCTTCCCTGTGAGGATGGTAAGGACCTGGCAGAGGTTGTTCAGAGAAGCTGTGTCTGCCCCTGGAGCTGTTCAAGGCCAGGCTGGATGGGGTTTGGAGCAACCTGGTCTAGTGGAAGGTGTCCCTGCCCACAGCACGAGGGTGGACCTTTAAGTTCCCTTGTGACCCAAACTGTTCTGTGACTCAGTGATTCTGTGTCCAGTGTGGGAGGTGTCACATCCTGGGGGAGGTGAGGAGCTCCAGGTGCAGCACTGCAAAGTGTGTTTATATTGAGGAGATGGATCTGGGGCTGAGGTTCAATTTGGTGCCCCTCTCCCGCGCTGTGACCTCACTTGTGCACCTTGTGGCCAGGAGGGACTGGCCGTGCTCCCCGCGGGGGCTGGGCTCTGCTTGCCGAGCCGCGGGCACGGGGTTGGTGGATGGGGACGAGAGACATCTGCTGCAGAGCTGTTGCAGTTCAGTGGTGCCCTTTAGGGAGTTGCTCAGAAATGCCCAGGAAATGAGCACACCTGTTTGGCTTTGTAAAATAAAATACAATAAAACAGCGGGGAAGGCTCGTGGGGCTGCTGTTGGAGGCAGCGGCTGCTGGCTATGCCGGCGCGTCCAGGGGGAATCCGTGTCTGCCCCTTGTCCAGCTTGGACAGCGTGGTGATTCAAATGTCACGAGGGAATTGCATGTATTTGATAATTTGGGATTGAATTAAGCTGTGAAATTGAACCAGTGGCCCTGCAGGGTCCATGAGGCTGAGAATGCAGCACAGTGCAAAACCAGGAATCCATTGCTTAGACAGATCCCAAGGTTATTGCTTTTTGTAAGAGCCCTGGATGTCCTACTCGGAGGGATTCCCAAGCCTCCTGTGGGAGCGCTGGAGTCAATTCCTGCCTTTCATTGTCTAAACTGAGCCATGGCATGGAGAAGGGATTACTCCCAGTTTTTGCCTATTTGGTATTTTTAAACTTTTTGCTGAAGTAGCTGGGGCTGGTGCTGTCCCCTGCTGAAGACAGGACAGTCTTGGTCCTGCTCAGGAAGGTGATTCCTCTACTCCCAGCTGGGGCATCCCATCAGCACATGAATGTGTTGTGTGATGGTGAGTGAAAGCATCTGTGGGTGCAGAATTTGTTCCTGATACTTAATCTAAATTTACCTTTTTCAAAGCCATTCTCCTTTACCCTATCATTGCATTCCCCTGTCCAAAGTCCCTCTCCAGCTCTCTTGGAGCCCATTTAGGCAGTGGAAGGGACTCTTAAGATCTCCCCAGAACCTTCTCTTCTCCAGCATGAACAACCCCAATTCTTTCAGCCTTTCTCCATAGCAGAGGTGCTCCAGCCCTCTGACTGTATTTTTTTCTAAATGTATAATGTAATTTGCACTTGTGAGTGGAAGGAGAAACATAGTTGAAATACAATTTTAAGGCTCGTTTTCAATTGGGAGGTCATAATGCAGAAAGAATTACCTCACTCGGCACCTTTTGAAAGATGAATCAGGCTACTTGATGTATTAACATGCCTCAGGACAGATTATGGTTGTGTCTGGTTTGAAATGTAATTTAAATGAATGAACTTCCACATCTTACAGCTATGACACGCACCTGTCCTGGACAGGAGCTTGATTTATATCACCTTTGTGAAGATCTAGCTGAGCCCAGGCTGTTACGTGCCATCCATATGGATGTGCTCCTTGATTCCCGGAGCCACGACCTGGCAGGTGACTCTGTTACTGTCACTTAGCTGCTGACAGGACTTGTGCCACCAGCCATGCCATTAAGCTATTGAGATGTCACACGACCTGATCCCTAATGCTTGTGACGGGCTGTGCCTCCTGCTTCTGTCAGACATGGAAGATTAAGGAAGTCCCAGGTAATTCCTCCTGGCTTTTTCTGCCAGCACCGCCCGGTGCAGCTGCACGGGTGGGGTGGGACGTGTCAGGGAGTTGTTACTGCCAGAGAAAGTTGTACACCTGTGAGGTTGCCTTAGAGAAATCTGTTTGACCCATCAGGATAACCAGGACTAGAAACACGAGTAAAAAACCTGAGGCATTTGCAGAACTGCCCCTGGATAAGCGGAACCGCCCACAGTCGTTCCTTGTTCGTGCCTGGTAGAAATGAAAGAAGCGTCTTGCTGTGAAATCTGATAGCAAGGGACCCCACTCTGTCTTGGAACAGGTTATTACTTAGCCACGCTTTGTGATCTGGTTATATTTACATTTGGGGAGAGAAGAGTAAATTTGAATGAATAGTTATAACAGTAATCATGGCAACGGGATGCTTTCTGTGTGAATTTTCAATGTGTGCCCTTTCATGCTACAATCTAATAGAGTTAATTCATATTTTTAAATGTAAACCTGTGGTAAAATGGTCACATACGAAATGTCTGAGAAAATAACCTAAATTCCCATATTTGCAGACATTGGTAATTATGCTCATTTACTTTGATTACATGTTTTGGTACAATCATGATGGGCTGTAGGCAGATACATGGGTTAAAGCAATTTATGGGATTTATCCTGTCTGTGAAGAGATGTTTTGGTGGAATGAAAAATCAGATTCAATTTCCTCCTAAAAGGAAAAGCATTTCTATTCTCCTCTGCTTCATGAAAGTTCACCTGCATGTTATGAACATTGGGGTTGTCACACACCAACATGACATTTGAAAAAAACTCTCCAGACATAATTAACAGTGAAGAATCTTTTGACAGCACGTGGGTGAAGTGGAGCACCCAGCATTCATTTTGCAGATGAGGAGGATGGCACCCATAATTTTATATTTTTTGGGTGCAATCTGGCTCCTACCCCATGTGAGCAGGCTTCAAGTAGCTTTTCTTGCAGAAGTGTCTGAGCAGGTGAGTGCAGCCCAGAAATGGTGTTTCCAGGATGCTGTCATTGCCCAGTGGTCACAACACTGTGCAGCAGCAGGATTGGGCCAGGGAATGATGTAACATTTCCTCTCTCCATTGCAAATAACCTTTGGTGACTGTTCTGGAGCTCGGGTTTAGCAGGAATTCACATACAGTTAATGCTGTGTCTCTGTTGTAGCATGAGGCAAACCCCTAATTGAGGTGGCAAAGGAGGGATGTATCTGATCTAAAGTCAGTAAATGATTCTTATTGACTTCATTTAGAGATGATCAGACCATTCATACGTTGTTATCCTCTGCTTCCTTTGAGTTTTCCACCTTCACTGAGCTTTGTGAGTTGAGTGCATTGATCCTGAAACACCTCATGTGGCAAATTAAGTGATTTAATTACACAATTTGCGTTTGCTTTCTACATTACAAGTCAATTTAGCTCAGTGACTGGATTAAAGACTAACATCCCAGAAATTGACAGGTCAGACCAATGAAAGATGCAAATGTTCTTGAGAAACATGGTCTGTGACTGCTCTTCTGTAGTGGAAGGGTTGAACTTCTTGGCTTGTGTGCCCTGAGTAGATTAAGTATATCCAAATTTATCTAAGTGACGTACTTGGGGTGTGCCTGAGGATGGAAATCCGGGATTGTCTCACTGGTGGGATGCAACAGAGATTCAATGTATGGTCATCCATGCTTTGAGAAAAGCATTTGTGTCAGACAACATCTGTGTTTTTCCTGTTTGTAGTGGATGTTTTAAGTCTTTCCTCTGATGAAACAGAAGCCTTGTCCTGCAAGCAGTTGAAAGTAGGACTTTGGAGAAGGCATTCCACTGTGACAGAGGGCTTTGATTCCAACACGCTACACAGAACTTGTGGGTGTTGTAGCACAGCTGAAGCACGAGTGAAGTGTTTGTTTTGAGAGATGTAAGAAGGACATTTGCTGAGACCTTGACACTGTGTATGAGCCATCCCTCCCAGTGACAAACACGCTGAGGGACTGCCAGGGACAGTCACAGCAGAGCCAGGTCACACCAGAGCAATGTACAGCGATCTCTGGTTTTCTCTAACGGCCCCACACCACCCTTTTAACTGGGTAAACCACTTCATCTCTCATTGTCTGACAGTCCTGGAGCAGAGAAAATGGGCTTTTATAACTCTGTTCAGTCCTAGCTCTGGTTTCTGTTGCAAGGGGCTGTGCCTGATGGGCTCAGCAGAGGAGGATCAGACACATACATCTCTGTAAGCTGTGCCCCGTGCCTGCAGCTCTGCGGTGACAGCAGTGACATTCAGGCAGGGTTCTCATTGCTGGGAAGCATCAGGAGATTGCTGCTTCTCCAGTAGAGATGGGCTGAAAATATCACTTCATATACCAAATTCAAGCAGCTGATGGAGCCTGTTGAAGACAGAATTGAGATGAAATGCTGTAATGCAGATGTGTCACATCATGCTTGTGTTGTCACTCTGTTTCTTTTTATGATATGGCAGATCCACAGCAATTAATCTTAAATGCAGTCTCCATTACTGCAGAGTGGTAACTTGAAATATTTACTACTTTATTTGCTTCATGCCAAGTGAGATTTCACTCAATTTGTCATTAGAAACACTGTTCTCTTCTGAGGAGAGAGTATATTTACATAAACTGCTCTCCAGTAATTCTGTGGTTTCTGCAGCAGTAGATTATGTGCACAAAAGTCTGCTGATGAGCCTGTGGGACTGAAGACAGATGTTGGGGAAAGAACAGATTTGTTCACTGCCCTCAGTGGGCTATAGAAAGGCCAAAGTGATCAAACTCCTATTCCTTTGTCACTCCTCTGCATGCAACAAGAATCCTCATTGACCAAAAAAGTCTAAAACCAACAAAACACCCACCTCTTCAATATTGCCAAGTTGTGCAGTATTTTTGATGTACTAGCGGAATGATTTAGAAATGAAGAGCTGCCATCTGCAATGATTTTCCTGGATCTCTTCTAAAGTCTCTGAAAACAAAAAACCAGAAAAGTGCCTGTCTCACCTAATAACGTGAACCTAGGAATTGGATTTTGGGGGGAGGAAGGGTGGTGGAAGCCAAATTCTGTGAAATTTGACATGAAATGGGAGTGTTGCAGACCGGAGCATGGGGAATGCAGCGCTGGCTGTAGGACCAGCTCCTTCCTGAGTCTCAGCTGTACCATGTGGGAGTGACTGGAAACTTGTTTGTCCTGTTGTTTTACAGAGAAAAATGTGTTAATTTATCAAGTCTGTAGAAATGAAAAAATATACACAGGAGGCTCAGGAGAGTCCTTCTCACTCCCTCCAACTCCCTGACAGGAGGCTGGAGCCAGGTGAGGACCAGGCTCTCTGGGTAGCAAGTGACAAGGGGAAATGGCCTCAAGATGCACCAGGAGAGGTTTGGGATCTCAGGGAAAATCCCTTCACCAAAAGGGTGGTCAAGCACAGGGCCAAAGGCTGCCCAGGGCAGTGCTTGAGTCCCATCCCTGGAGCTATTCAAAACCATGTGGATGTGGCACCTGGGGACATGGTTTAATGGTGGACTTGTGGTAACATTTCCTCAGTGCTGGAGGAGAGGTTGGAGTTGATGATCTTAAAGGACTTTTCCAATCTATTCTATTCAGTCACTGGTCCTCTTCTCCCTTAAACTCCTTCTGCTGAAAGCATGAGCTTCTTCTTCACCTGGAATCAGTCTGGCTTTATTTAATGGATGCAAGAGTTCCATGGGTGTGGCTGTTTGGGTAGTGCCTTCAGGGCTGTGTTAAAATGTAATTTAAACAGGAAAGAAAAACATATCTTGTTCGAAGGCAAGGCCTGCTGCCAGCCATGGGCCAGAGACAGCAGTGATGCTGGGCCAGCGCTGGGAGCTTTGGGGAAGAAATCCCTATTAAGATGCTGTCAGTGCCTGGATCTGTGGCTTGGTGCAGTCAAGCATGTTCTGAGTTTCACATTTTTGTTTAATATTAGACACTGTCTGCTGCGTGCTTTGTTTCTATTAATTATCTTTCATTTTCTTATCAGCTTTGCTTACCTTTTTTTTATGTAAAACTTTGGATCAGCTTTCTGAGGAAAAAAAATTAAAGTTGAGCTTTTCTCCCTTGCTGACACTGAAACAATGAATATGGATCAGAATTTTCATTTCCTTTTTTTTTACCACATCCATTTGCTTGATAGAGCAAGCTTACCAGCCTAGTTTTACTTTGATAAACCTAATAAGGGAAAAGCACTTTCCACCTCCATATTATTTTATGCCTTGTTTATGACTTCAGCATCCCTTATACAGGTTTAAAGACAATTTATTCTTTATTGCCCTTGAGTCATTTTGGGAGAGCATTTGTGTTTTTCCCGACATAAAAATGTCCCCCTGTACCATGATGAATATTAAATAGGTGCTTGAATGGGAATGGATCAGCGTGCTCTGACCTGACAGCTCCATTCATTGCAGTGATAGAGAGAGCTGAAGGGTTGGTGTTGTCTGGCTGTGGATGTGGGGCCACGCACCCAAATTACTTCACCAAACGACCAATTTGTCAATGGTGATGGTGTCCTGCTTTCCTAAGGAGGCATTTGCTGCCCAGCTGAAAGCAGACCTTGGCTGCAAAAATACAGAGCTGGTTTCAGTTCCTCCTCTGTCGCTGTGTAGAGCAGGCTGGCCCAGGGTGGCTCTGCCAGCAGAGTGAGGGGAAACACCCGGGTTCTCTTGTGGAGGTGATGTGTGGCTCATAGTGAGACCCTCGCTGTGTCAGCAGCGCCCCACATCGCTCATTTCTCCATGGGAGGGGCCCAGGGATGAGCATCAGCTTGGGAGCAGAAAATGCCCTGGGGAGACTGAAGGGCCGAGGCAGGGAAGGGGGGAATCTGCAGATGAGCAGAGGAGGAACTGGTGGGTCCTTGCAGGGCTGTGCTGGGCCCCTCAGCCCTTCCTGGGCAATCCCTGTGAGGGTGGGCTGTGAGAGCTGTTGGCATGAGATGGCTGCAGGCAGGGCTGGGGCCATCACCCCCGGCTGTCCCCTCTGCAGGACAGGGACAGCTCAGCTGCCATGGCTCACCTGTCCCCCCGTGAATCACCCCTTGAGACAGAAAAATGCCTGGCTGTGATATTTCCTCCTGCTACCAAGACAACAAACTGACATCTTCCTACTATAAAGAAGAGTTATGGGGAGGTGAAATCTTTTCTCATTCCAAGTCCAAGGAGAAGGAATGTCCATGGAATGTGATGTTTAGATTAGACAGTAGGAAAAATGTCTTCAGTGAAAGAGTGGTCGGGCATTGGAACAGGCTGTGCAGGGAAGGGGTGGAGTTGGCATCTCAGGAAGTGTTCAAAAGGCGAGTGGATGTGGCACTTGAATTTATGGTTTAGTGGTGAATGTGGTGGGGATGGGTTAGCAGCTGGACTCGATGGTCTTGGAGGCCTTTTCCAAGCTCAGTGATTCTGTGATTCTGTCCTGGGAGCATTGCCTCCCCTAACCTGTCATGTGTTCCATCACTCCTCATGCACAGAGTTGTTGCTGAGGTGTGAACTTTCCCATTCCTTGTGGATACATCCAGCTGCTCTCCAAGCAGAGGGAGAAGCAGAGAAACCCTCCTTGCACACACAGGGCAGCACTTCATGTTAGTGCTGCCTGGAGCTGTCTGGAGTGGCCTTTCTGTGCTGCAGCCAGTGATGAGGGCCATGGGGTCGTTTGTGTGGCTGGATTTATCATTCTTTTCTCTCAAGGTTTTTCTCTGAGCACTGCATTCCATGAATTCATACTGCTTTTGCTTCTGTTCCATTTGGGAACTGGTGGAAGGATGGCTGTGCTAATCAGGTGCAACACAAGTGCCCTTGCTGAGCCAAGCATGCTCATGTTATGAAAACTGCTTTTCCATCTGGCAAGTATTCATTTTTAAGGAATAGAAAAATGACTATACTTTCACTAGCTACAAATACAAGGGGGATAACCAGGTTAATTATAACTTGCTTTGGCAAAAATGGTTGTGTAATGGCACAGAAAAAATAGCATAAATCTGCCAAAGATTATTTTAACTAACACATTCTCTCAACTGAAATTAAAAACCGTCACATAGGAAAGATCCCTGGCCTCCCACAGTAGCAAATGTGACTGTCCCAGCCACAGTGCCCTAATCTGCTCTGAGACCTCCCTGGACTTGTCCCTGGCTATTGCCTCACTCACCTGGAGTTCTGCATTCCATTTCATGGGAATGAGAGAATTGGCTGCTTTCTTACTGTTCCCCATTAATAAATAATTAAATTCTGTAAAAGTCTTAAGCAATAATAGATCTGACAGAGCTAATGTATTAAGATCTCGAGGAACATTAGCCAAAATAGTGTCTATTTCACAGAATGGTTTGTGTTGGAAGGGACCTTAACGATCATCCAGTTCCAACCCCCTGCCGTGGGGATTTAGTGCTAGGAATTTAAACCCAGTGTGACTGCAGCAAAGCAAATGAAGATTCATGGTGATTCCCTGGGCCAGTCAAGACTACAAGAAAAAGCAGCAAGGAAATATCCACGTTCAATAGAGACACATCCTATTCCAATTTGTCAGAGCTGTTAAAGGTAAGAGCAGCTTTGCTTTGCCTCGAGGCCAGGCTGGAGTCACACAGGGCCTGTGTGCCTGAGCTTATTGTGTGCCCTGATGAATGGCTCGGTTGTTGTTTTTTTTTTTTAATTGACTTCCCACATCTTCCAGAGACCCTTGAAGAAGCCAAGCCCTGGCAGCACGGAATGTCTCATCATTATGTGGCTCTGGGATGAGGTGGGTGAGAGCAGAGCCCCTCCTGGGGCTCACAAGCACAGAGGGGATCACAAAGCAGCCAGTGGCCACTGCGGGGTCACCCCAAGCAGCTGTGGAGGAGCCCCAGACCCCTGAGGAGTTGTATTGAGAGCAGCAAAAAGGAGTGTCCTCAGGAGCAGGCAGGGAAGCCAGCCCTGCTGTGATCAGCACCACCAGAAAGATGGCAGAGCTCAGTGTCTGCACCACTTTATAGCGCTGTTGGGTTTTAACACCTTTTCCAACTTTGTTTCTTTCTAAAGCATCAGTCCTGACACATGGCAAGACCAGCCACAGCTGCTGCTGGCAGGTGCTGGCTGCCTTATCCTGCCATTGTCATGAAGGTGGGATCCGCCCCGACTTAAAATGCATTTCCTCTCTCTTAACTCTGGCTTTTTGGTGTGTGCAAACATATGGCAAAGCCCAAAACACAGCATTAATTGCATCCAAGTCTGTACAGCCTATCACAGAACTACAGAGTAGCAGTAGAGCTGGTCCCTCCTCTATTTTGCCACCCGTGAGGGCTTGTAAAGGTGTTTTGCCCCCTTGCTGTGATGGCAATAAATCTTTAACTGAGCAAATTGGTTTTGAGGTACTGGAGTTTGTACTTTGTTTGCTGCCTCCTTTCCTGCTGTTTCCT
Organism: Picathartes gymnocephalus; assembly: GCA_013390045.1. Classification (NCBI taxonomy): domain Eukaryota; kingdom Metazoa; phylum Chordata; class Aves; order Passeriformes; family Picathartidae; genus Picathartes; species Picathartes gymnocephalus. Next base: position 84,003 of record WEKY01000296.1, on the reverse strand, counting down.
TCCTGGCTCTGGGCAGTACAAATAATGAATTAACTGCTGGCTAAGCCCCAGGCTCCCCTGAGCAATTATTCTGGCTTCTGCCAGAGCAGACTCAATTTGTCCTGCAATAAGTACAATTTTCTGAAAAGTTAGTTCTGGTTCAGGTGCTAATCCACAGCAGCACAGGTATTTTTGGGGGGGAGGAGCCAGTTGTGAGTCAAGCTGCCAGATTGGCACATCTTCAGAGCATCATGGAGTTTTGGGGCTGCAAATGCCCTCCCAGCTGTGTGTGGCATCAACTCAATTAGTGGAGGGAGGAACAGTAAAAAACATGCAACGATCTTGAGCACTTGGGTACCGTGTTTGTAACGCTTGGTTCCCCATCTCGGGGAGATCAGCACTGGAGATCCAACATGAATTTAAATCTCAAATATGTAACATTTATTTGCAGAAGGTGCTGGAGATTGGGAATGCAGGTGCCGGTCAGAAAGGTGATTTCCAACATCTGCTAATTAGTTCTGGGCCAGAAGTGTCATTAGACAGAAAGCAGATCATGGCACACGGAATATTTGAGCAGCAGTGGGCACGTGATGGACAGGCACCTGTAAGCCTCACACACCTGAACACCAGCTGAAGGGGGAAATCGTGGTGATGACTGGGAGACCCCAGGCTGGACATGCTGACCTGCTCAAGGCTTTTCCTTCAGGAGTCTCAAACACAGTGTAAAGCTGGGCAGGGTTGAACCCAAGCTCCTAATTCTGCTGTTCATCAGGTTTATGGACCAGGATTGTGCACAAGAGTGCACAGGCTTTGCCCATTTTTCTGGGAGGCCTGGGCCTGGTGAAGGGCAGCTGGGGATGGGTGCTGAGGGAGCTTTGGCTTCTGGTCTGAGGAGCTGCCTGAAGGAATAGGCTGCTCACCTGCTGCGTCCTCAAACAGCACCTGCCCATCACAGACAAAGTGGGCCCTGACTGCTAACAGCCTTCTTGAGGGGAAAAGAGGGGAAAACAGCTGCTTTGTATCTTCCCTCAGAGATCCAGTGTTATTGACTGCACAGCAGCAGGAAGGCTCCTCAGGGCCTCCCCTGGACAGGGATCCACAGCAGGTGTCATAATCCCTCTGTTTTCATGCCCTGGACTGGGTGAGAAACTTGGCAAATTGCCTTTTTGCTGGCTATGGTGAGACTTGTGGAGCTTCTGCACCCGTTCTATCATTGTAATCAGCTTCCTTCTTTGCATAATGTTTTGATGAGTCAAAATTGCCTGGTGTGTTAAAACAAATGATCTCTGCACACAGTGATAACTATCTGCATAGTTGCTGTTAATCGCTGCTGAATCCTCTGTGAATCTCTGTAATACAACCCCTGCCTTGGCTGTACACACCGATGGCTTGGGTGCACATACCCTGTGCAGAATGATGTTCCCAGTGTCCAAAAAGCAAAGTAAAATACTGAAAGGCTTTGAAAGTGAGATTTTATGGTCTCATTCCCAATCTTTAAATAGATGCAGAATCACAGTCAGTGTTATATCCTGTTTACTCACTTTGAATATATTATTGAGTGTTTATTGTACCAAAAGAGCATAATTAAATAGCATGTCAACTGCAGATCAGCACTATATTGATGAGGGTTTGTGGCACAGGAGATGTGTGGATTTTATTAACATTGTCATTTCCAGTCCTCAGCATCATAAAGGACTTGGACATTTCCAAGGTGCAGATCTACCTTAACACTGCTAAAGCAATCATAGTGTGGGAAATTAGATATAAACTGAAAAATAATTAAAGGCCTGGTGACAACTTGATAACACTGAATAATTGAAGTGTTGGTAACAAATCCTGAATTCTAATTTTCTCCCTGTAGCTGATGCTAGTAATCAAGATCAAAAGTATCTTTGTTGCTTTAGGAAACGCACTCATATATCTACCATGTAAGGAGGGGAAGGAGAAGAGATGAAAACCTTAGGTCTGGGTTAGGTTTGCTAACAGCTCAGAATCCCACTAAATCCTGCAGATGGGAATGTGCCAGAACTGACCAAGCCTCTTCCCTCCTCACTCTTAGAAAAGCATAAAAGCTGCAGGAGATACCTCCAGGAGACCCTGAAATGCTGTTTGTGTTTAGGATACACACCCTAGGAATTATGTGAGCGCAAGCAATCGAGGGCATTCACTTTGAGGGCAATGCCCACTCCACAGGGGCAAGCACGAGGTCTGCAGCACGGACTGCAGGGGCTGGGCAAGGACGAGCCTGATGGCACGAGCCACAGAATGTGGCTCAGTTCAGAGAGCTCCAGCTTCCACCAGAGGTATTTCATTTGCTTTTGTTTCCTGGGATTTTTGAAGCAGTTGTGGTCTTGACACATTAATGAAATGCTTGGTGCTGGTCCTTTGTGACTCCTCACACCTGCCTGCACCTGTGGGTCACCCCCCACTTCAGCAATCGGACCCTTTCAGGGGCAAGGGGTTAAAATCTGGCTGGAGGGAAAGGAAATGAGATTCTGCATCCACATGAGAAAACAAAGATAGATGGGGGAGCTGGTGCCATCAGGACCTGTCATCACCTTGGTGGCCATGGAGGACTTTGTGCAATAACAGATGCTGCAATGATGACTTAAACAGCATCCTTGTCTGAAAAGATACTAAGATCCTTAATGTTGTCCAGGGCTCTTGCTGCCCGCTTTTACCTGTGCAGGCAGTTGGAGCTGCCTCCAAGGGGTGCTGGGGCTGATCCTGGACCTCTCTATTGCCAAGGGCACCCACGGCAGTGACGGGGAGCAGCAGGGATGGCTCTGCTCTGTGCATGCTGCAGGTGTGCTGCCCACCCCTGCTGGATCCGTGCAGATTGCAGGACATTGGTCATAGCTGCAGGGAGTGGCAGGGGAGCAAACAGCGCTGAGAAGATCCTTTTATTTTTGTCAGTATTCAGGTAAACAAAAATAAACTGCTGAGGTGTGTTACAGCAGCACACAGCTTGGAAACTGGATAACTTCAGCACTTTGCAAGGTGACAGAAGGTTGCCTGTGCTTGATACTTGCAGTAAGATTACCCCATTTTTTCTTGAATATCCTGTATACCTATCCACATGAACATTGACAATTTTAAAGTTACCTCTTTGCTCCCTATGCTGAAACTAGTCATTGCTGTACTTTTTTTTTTTTTTTCTGATAAAACCATATGATGATATTTTGGCATAATTTAGAAGCCATATTTAAATAAAGCTGTTGGAGGCTGCAGGTCACCATCCCTGGAGGCATTTAAAAGACTAGTACATGTGGTGTTTGGGGAGATGGTTTAATGGTGCCTTTGGCAGTGCTGGGTTAGCAGTTGGGCTCAATGACCTTAAAGGGTTTTTTCAACCAAAACTATTCAGTGATACTATGACTCCAAAGAGCTGAAAAGCCAAGAATCTCCCTTTTTGCTGTTGGCTGTGTGTGATTGGAAGGCAGCACAGAGCCCTGTGCCCCCCCATGGCAGCGCTGTGTGCCCTGTGTGCCCTGTCCTGGCATTCATCTGTGCATGTTTATTGATCAGCTTATCGATCTGAATTTGGCAGTGTACAGGAGTGGGGAACATTTGCAGCATGGTGAAGAGCATTTTGGCTCTGGTTGCACGTTTCAGACTGGAGGAAAGTGCCTTATCTCCTCTGTTATCTCATCCACTTCTGATCCCCTGTCAGTTTTCTTAACATCCTTTGTATCCCACCTGACCCCTCATTTGGAAGCTCTTTGAATCAGGTATTGGATTTGCTCTTCCGTGTTCCTTTGGCATTCCAGAAGAAATCAAACTGTAATTAATAAACAGAAGGAGGAAGTGTTTCTGTAGGGCTGGGGCACTAGAGAATGCTTGGGGAGAGACAGCACACCCAACACCTGGCTGCCATCCCAAACACCAGGAGATTTTGGGATGAAATGAAGCACAGGCTTTCCTTCAAGGGACTGATACTCTCTGTGAGGAAAAGCAAGAGCAGTTGGGAGGCAGGGAGGAAAAGGAAAAAGGTTTTGATGAGATCCTGCAGTAGAAACCAGCAGCTACTCTGCTGCACGGCATCCCATCTTCTCCAGCAGACCTTTGCCCACATTTAACGAGTTTGCTAAATATTCTTGTAATTCAAGCACTCTCTCCCAAGAGCTGCTGCTTGAACAGACGGGACAAGGGATGCAGGAGGCCACGCCCTCACTGGGGTGAGAATGTGCCAGCCCTGGGCAGATGTGTCAGTGCCTGCTGGCACTCCCTGCTGCATTTGGGGATACCCACAGTGCCAGGGGAGCTGGGGAGCTGTCACTTCCAGAAGAACCAGCGGCAGCTGGAGAAGGGACACATCCTGCACATCATCCACTTCAGGCACGTGGCCCTCGCAGGGGTGCAAAGCCAAGGGCAGGATCAGGATGGAGGTGCATTCCTCAGCCAGGGTTTTCACAGGGTTTGGCTTTGCTGCCTCTGTCAGGGCTCAGCAGCACAACAGCAGATTGTAGAGGGACACAGGGCCCTGTAACTCTATCAGCTTTGATCAATTTTTCAGTCGAGTTGGGAATACACCAGAGAGCGTGTCAGCGTGCTTTATGGAGGGCTGCAAGTGCCTACCATGGCTAATCCATAAAGCCCAAATGGGTTCCTGGAAAACAGACATTTTGTTGGCACCATGAGGAGACTACTAAGCAGTGAGGAAAAAACACAGAAGAGGAGTAGCTGGAATCTGCAGTGCCTGCTGAAGCTGCTGGGAATGCCCTGGCAGGGATGGTGGCCTGTGGTGTCCCCAGCCAGAGGGTGCAGGGACAGGGCCCTGCTGCCATCCCAGCTCTCCTTTAGCCCTCACCCTGCAACCTCCTCACCCTCTGGCCTAGCAAAAGCAACTGCCCTTCTGTTCATGCTTAATGAAGTAGAACAATCTGTTCTTAGCAATTAGTGGAGAAGCAATTGAAAACACCAAACAGTCCCCAGTGCCTCTGTTCTCCCAATCCTTAAAACAATTGCCATTAACTGGCAGAATTAACTCCATATTTCAAGCATATGGAGTAGGAAAGACATTTATTTTGATAATATTTGAATTGTTCTCCCACTTTTCTGAATTGATCATTATGAAATAAGATTAATTTGCTTTCAGGGTATTTACCAGAGCCTTTTTTCTCAGACTCCTGAAGACACCCTGACACCCACTTTCCCTCCCTGCCGACCACTGAAAGCATTCATGATATTGCTCTGAAATCAATCAATTTTTGGGTTTCTTTCAAAGCATTTTCTGTGTTTTGAAGCCTGGAGTGCATTTTAGGTACCTTAGCATACTCCCAAAGGTGGAATTTTCTGTTAAATATTTGCTAGAAGAGTTTGTTTGGTTTTTTTTCACCTGACTTCAGGAGCTGAGAATTAATATAAAATCCTGACACTTGAGATAAAATAGTAAGCCTGGGTGCTTGCTGCAGAAGGCCAAGGTTACTGGAGGTTACAGCTGACAATTACTGAGGAGCCCTGCTCACTCCTGTAGCATTTCTGATGCATTGCACAGCCTCCTGCAGCCTAAGTGTGCTCCTGGGGCACCTCTGCGCAGTGCTCCTGCCCTGGAGAGCAGGGCTGATCCTGCCTACACCTCTGCCAAACCGTTTCTCCTGATTTTATCTTGCTTATTCTTAGGAGAACTGTGGGTTTCAAAGGAGGAGGAACAAAAAACAAAAAAATAGAGTTACCCAGAGATTTGACTACTGAGCCTGAGGAAATCTCCTGGCTTTTTCCCACAGTAACTGCTCCAAAGTATGGACATTTTCAGAGATTACCAGTTTGCTGAATACCATTTCCTGCCCCCCCCCGTGTCCAATCTAAAGTACCGTTTCTTTCCGCAGCCTGTAAAAGAAGACTAATCCACAAACTGAAAGGCAAACCCTTCACTCTTCCCGAGTCTTGGCGCAGAACATAATATTCAGCACGAGGCAGTTGCACCATAACTGCTGCCTAAGGCCTGATCCTGACAGGATGAGAGCTCAGCAAATGATAAGTTTCCAAATGACCTCTGTCAGGTCCTAAAGACAAAAAGCAAAGACAACAGCAGCCCCTGTGAGTGGGAAAGGTCAGCTCGAACTGAACGTGATGGCATCAAAGTGTAACAGAGAGCAGAAAAGTGTCCTTGCATCCCCACCTAGTGGCTTTAGGTAAAATAAATCTGTAGTGCCTTGGTTTGGACCTGCTCTCCTCTGTTACTGCACTCTGTTCAGTGATGGATAAGCACATTGCTAAACTTGGTTAGCCAAAGACGCTGGATTTGGTCTATTTTTATGAGTACTCCTCAGGGTTTGAGAGATGGCAGAACTTCCCACCAGTGGAAAGGAAACTTTGACTCAGCTTTCAAAGAAGAGTTAATTTAGCTGAGGTTACTCATTTTAAGAGTGAGACAGACCAAAAAGGTTCACAGAAGAACAGCTAAAGTCTGTGAAAGGTGAGCATCCCCCACTGGGCTCATGCTCACTCTTCCACTGTTTCTTCTCTCTGCTTACCCATGGAAATGTGACTCATCATCCTATGTACATTCCAAGAGAAATTCCAATTTGTAACAGATTTTTGCCTGGCAGAGTGGCTTTTCCTCGGATACTTTGGCTGCTTGGAGCATTCAAATCCCTTCCCTTCAGATGTGGTGTGATGGGTGGGCTCAGCCTTGCTTTAAGAGCAGGTAAGTAAAAATAATTTAAATTCTGATCCTTCATTTCCTGTCCCACTCAATTCATCCTCTTGAACCACAAAAACCTCTCAAGGACCAGTCTCTGGCCTTACTATTTGCACTGCTGACTTTGAGCTAGGGACAAAAGCCCTTTTGCTGGCAATTCCTCATCATTTGGTACAGCAGGGTTTGCAAATACCCCCGTTTTGGAGTGCTGTTCCTGTTGGGTGTGTTTAATCCTGCAGATGCTGGACTCCCAGCACATGATACTGGCACCAGCACAGGTACAGCCAGAGAAATTTAAATTCTGAGTGTGTTTTCCTGCCTGAAGACATGTGAGCCTTGGAGGGGTAAAAGACACATTTTCCCATATCTGTCTTTGCTCTCAGAGACATAATTTTTTGAATACTGGATGGGTTGTAGAGCAAAGTTGGTCTTCACCTTGAATCAAAGAGCCTTTTTTGCAGGCAGCCACATTAGACTTTCCCCTCTGCCCTTACCTTGGCTCTGTAATTACAGCTACATGAGTTACGACCTCTGGTCAAACGGGTTGAAAAGGGTAATTTTAAAAGGTCTGGAATAGTTGTACCAGGATCCAGGCTTTAATAAAGAGGCAGAAAGATCTGTGTCAAAAAAAAAAAAATTAAATAAAAATCTCCAAGACATAGATAGTTCAGGTTTTTTGGGAGGTTGAACATATCTGGAACCCAGCAGCAGTGAGGGCTGCTGCCCCCAGGGAGGGATGGGTTGATGGGTTCTGCTTCTGCAGTGCCTTTTTTTTTCAGTATTTATCTGAAATTATGTTCTTTTTCCCATAGGAAAATATCCTATATACACACATAAAAACAAATACTGCTGCTCAAACTTCGAGATCTACTGCTGCCCAGGATTAAAGGATTAAAGAAAAACAAAATTTCTTTCTTTAATGAGAACTCTTGCTGTAAACTATCAGGAAAATGGGTGCTACAGAATTGCGGGTTATCCTTCTCTCTACCAGAACTTGCTTGATGGAGAATAACATGTTTGCATGAAATATTTCACCTAGGAGAGTACAGAAACTGCTGCACTTGAGATTAGTCTAAAAAGCTGAAAATATCTAACTGAAGAAAACATTTTCATTAGAACAGGAAACTGCTACAGAACAGCTTTGCTCACAAGAAAATCAGGGTTACATTACCTGAGCTTTAATCGATTGTTCTGGGTGGATTTGGAAAGGTCTCAAAAAACAAAGTAGTAAACACGGAATCATAGACTGGTTTAGGTTGGAAGGGACCTTAAAAATCATTTAGTCCCAAACCTTCTGCCATCAACACTCAAAATGCCAAGGACCTTCCTGACAGTCATCAACCTAAAAGCTGACTGCTATTTAGAAGGTAAATTCATCGAAATTTGATGTCAATACCCAGGCTTTCCTGCCTGGAGATGCAGGTCCAAGCTTGCTGTGGTGGGCTGATGGAGATGGAGCAGTGAGAGGGGCTCAGGGCCACGGGCAATAGCAGCCTCAGACAGGTTTGCCCCGGGGAGAGTGAATGACCTATTTCTGCAGGATCAGCCCAAAAGTGACCGCCGGAGCCGCAGGGTGAGGGAGGAAAAAAAACAGTCACTTTGTTCACCTTTCCTTGCAGCCCAGCCCTGGCTTTAGCCATCCTCTCACTGACCAAAAATCAGCTTTTGCAGTTTGTAGGGAAAACAGAGTTCAGAGCGGATTTAGTCACGAGCTCTCCAGAAGAACCGCAAACACGGCTGGCAGAGGGTCCATCATCCTCCCGAGCCACGCCGCTGCCAGCTCCGGGCAGCTGCCCACAATGGCCCGTTGTTCGCAGCCCCAGAACAAAGGCTGTTGTTGGAGCCTCATGCCGGCTCAGTTGTGGCATCCGCCTACGTGGGCTCTGGAGCCGGGGGGGCACAGGGCGGCAGGGCGGGGGGGCAGCGCCCCTGGGTGTACCAGGAGCTTTCCCAGGGCTGTGCCGCTCCCGGCTGCTGGGCGCTTCTCGGCCGCTCCGCGCAGGTACGGCTGCAGGCCTTCCCGCGGGGTGTCCGTCCCTGGCTTTGGCAGGAGGGGCTCGGGGGGGGCTGAGCTGGGACAAGGCAGAGGTGGTGGGGGGACACGAGGCTGCTGCGGGGGCAGCGCTCGGGGCTCGGCTGGGACACTCCAGGTGCTCACGTCCGCTAGTGCACGGCTGGGGTCTGGGGGATGCTGAGGGATTGAATTAACTGGTGTAAAACCGCTGCCCGGGTGGTCACACGGCACCAGGAGCCAAATGTGCACCTGGCAAAGAGGTTCTGGTCTTTCTTCACCTAGAATATTTTGAATATTTGGCTGAAGAGTAGCAATGCAGTCGTTTCTAGCTTAATGTGCTGCTGTGGAGCTGCCTTGAGGTGGACAATCCATCTGAAAGCCAAATGTTGTGTAAACCAAGGCAGGTCACTTGATGGTGAAGCGTCTCCACCTGAGGTCCCTGGTCTCAGGGATCTGTGGAGGCAGGAACTTTCCTGGGGATCTCAGCAAGGGGGGAGGTTTTATCTGTTATCTGCTCAATCTGTTGTCTTCGGGGAATGGGAGCGATGAGGATCCTAATGCTGCTCCTTCCTCCACTGGACCTCACTTAGAAATAGAAAGTGTTTGAATACTTTCTTGTTTACATTCGTGTTATTAGATTTTAGGCAAAAGGAGCATCGGTCCTGTGGGTGCGGGTGGGGGAAAAATCCAGAGGCAAGTGCAGGGAGCAGCCAGGATTTTCTGTATTTGGTACAGTGACCACTGCACTTTCTGCTGTGTTATCCCTTCCAGGGGACATCCAGCCACCTCTGCCCTGGCTAGCCGTCTCCGAAAATATTTCCTTGCTTTATAATCCCTGCAGCTTAGCAAGAAGGGTGGGAGCAGGCTGGGCTCGCTGCCCCCCGTCCCTTCCGTGGGGCAGGACAGGGGCTGCCAGGCTGCCGGGGGCTGCAGTGCTCGCTAGAGGTTCTGCCGCGATGCCCCATTTCCCCCTGAGTCACAGATGGAAAAATCGCTTGCTCAGGTCTCCGGGCAGCCAACGAGCTCCTCTCCTCCCTGGAGAAGGCAGGGATCTCCCAGCCCATCCCCCATCCATCAGGCAGCAGCGCGGCAAGGATGCAGGAGAGCGTTCCCCCCCGCCCAGTGCGGCGAGCAGGAAGGAGTGACAAGGTTCACAGCACATTAAAAACCGGACGGGAACGGCCCCCGCTCTGCCCGGCGCCGGCTCACACCCCTTAGCCCCTGCCACTCAGGTTCCGAAGGTTCGGAAGTCTCAGTGTGTCCCTCTCTGCGCTTCCCTCCCCGCACGCAGCGCAGCCCCGGCTGCGGCCGGCCGGCCCCGCTGCTGCCCCGCGGGGCTCGGGTTTCCCCTGTCCCTGCCCCAGTGACGCCGCCTGTCTCGGCAGGTCCGGCAGAGCCCGCCGGGGCAGCGGCAGCCCGCGGTGCCCGAGCGCCGTGCGGGACCGAGCTGGACATGCTGACCTAGGGCACGGGCCCCTGGCTGAGCCCCAGCCCCCGCCCGGCCGCCGGGTCACGGCACCGCAGCGTGTTCTCGGCTGGAAGGCACTCACGAGGATCGGCAGGCCAGCCCTGTGTCCCTGCACAGCATCCACCCCCAGCATGGAGCCGGCCCCCGAGGTGAAGAGGTACGTGGGTTTTGGCAGAGAGCGGGATGGTGTTTCCCCACCTGCTGTCTCTGTGTCACAGATGGGTGTGTGGGACGTGGGAGTGGCAGCAGATGTGCCTGTGTCCTGGGAAGGATGGGGGCTAAGGGAGAGACCTTTAGCCCCTCCACAGCCTACGTTTAGGAATAATGAAGTTTATGAGTTATGAAGATATTCTTGCAATTTGTGTTCGTAGAAACAACTTTTTCAACTTAAAGGGCCTGCATCACCTAAAGTAATAATGTGAATTCCTGTACCTGCTGTCTGTAATGCACCCAACTCTGTTCACGCAGGGAAGAGGCTTAACCTTGTGAACTCAGTCTTAGCTGGGAGCTGTGGCAGGGCCAGCTGCCCTTGGGCATCCTGATCTGTGGCAGTCACTGCCTCGGTCCTGCTGTTGGGTATTGGGGTCCTGGGTTGGGCAGCACCAGCCCAAAATGTCATTTACAAATTTAAGGATCCGGTCTGGATTTTAAGCCAGATTTCAGAGGAAGTCCATTGTCATGGTTTTAAAAAAAAGCCAAATTTTTGTCTCCTGAAAAGGCTTTTACAACTTCCTTTAAGCACGGCTTCCGATAGATCTGGGAAGCCCAGAGATTGGCTGGCTCTGTTACAAGCACTCTGTGTGACCACTTACGTGTTAGAATCGCTTTGGCAAGCCTACATTTTAAGAGCAAGGGAGCCAAAATCTTTCTCTTTTCGTTTCCGGCCACGGAAAAGCTAACGGGAAGTCGAGAGGGCCCACGGGGCCGTCTGGGCCCACCCGGCCTGGAGCTGGCCGGGCAGGGGGAGGGGAAGCGCCCCCCTTCCCCCCCCCCCCCTCAAGGCAGTGTCGCTGCTGCTCCGGGCTGCTTTTGCTCCCCCTCCTTTCCTGAGGTAGAGAGGAACGCAGCTTCACAGGGCCGGCCTGGGCTCTGCCGCCGCCGCCATGGCTGCTGCCGCCGCCCTCTCTTAAGAGAGGGAGTGTTGCTCTGGCCGTAGCCGAGCACCAGCTCGTGATTGCTGAGATCAGCCCGCGGCGCAGAAAAAAGAAAAGCTATCATCTGCAGCGAACTGACCACCGCTGCCATGGCTTCCCCGCTTCTCCTCTCTCCCCGGGAGTGCCACTACGGCTTGGCTTCTAAATCCTGCCGGTCCTGCCGGCCAAACCCACTCCACCGCAGTCCAGCAGAGGTCCAGCCGCAACCTTCCCCCCCCCCCCCCTGGAATGCGTAGAATTGCAGCTGAACTGAGAATGGCAATTAACACTTTAAGTGAATAGAATGGATTTAGAAAGAATAAGAACACAGAAAAAACCAACAAGAATGTGTGAGTCAGTGAAAAGAGGACTGAAAGTCTAGAGGGAAGAGAAAAAGGAGATGTCTTTAAGCTGAAATTTTCTTGTAGAGCTATGGTGATGGGCAATTCCTTATAACCCATATTGCATGACTTGGGGGAGGTGCAGCATCTTAACTGTGTTGAAGCAAGCAGATGTTGGAGTAGTTATGGTTCATAAGAAACTTGAACAGAAGAGAAATGGGGAATTTTGCTACAGAAAAGAGAGAGAGAGAGATGAGAAATCCTTGCCCCAGGAATAGAAGAAAAAAACCCCATGCTCCAGGGATGAGAGAGACCTTGCTTCCAGTGAGAGAGAAAGAAAGAAGACCTAAAAACTGCTGTCCTTAAAACTCTACCCCCAAGACTCTAGCTTGGGTCCTCAACGCAGTCGCGGGAAAGGCTGTGTATCGAGGAAAGGAGTGTCACAGTTGGACAGACTCCGGGCGGGAGTTCACTGTGATATTAAACCCCACAAAAGAACTGTGTTTCTTGTGGGAAAGTTCACCTGGTAAAACAAGAAAGACTCTTTTTTCCAACTGAACTGATAAAAGTTTGTTTCAAAAATGGTAAACTGACCAAAGACCTTTAAGTTTTGATTTTTTAGGTTGTTGATGGAAAAAAAAAGTGTTAGTACGGAAAAATGAATAAGGTGGGGGGATAGAAACATCTAGGGGTTGATTTTCTTTTAGTTTTTTTTTCCTTTTGTTCGTAGTTCTGTTAATAAACTATCTTTTATCTTTCAAGGTTTGGACTTGCTTTACATTTCTCTTAATCCTTATCTCATCACAAGAGACCAACGTACGTAAAACCACTACATAAATTGGTGCATTGGCCGGGAAAAAACTCAACCCGCTACATCCATTTATTCCCATTTCACCTTCCCAGAATCAAGTGTTAATCAGTCTCAGAATCTACCCCCTGCCTGTGGAGAAATGGCAAAAGTGTCATTGGAAGAGATCTTGGCATCATTTGTGCTGGTGAATGCTTGTGCTGAAATCTGTCCAGGTCTCCTGGCATGGCTGGAAACACTTGACCTGTCAGAAATGGAGTTCGTGTGCAGAGCTGTTCCTCCCTGCACAGGAAAAGCCATGATACCCTTGGGCATTTTAGGGGGAGATTTACTCTGAAAACCACCTTGCTGGGTTCACCCAGCTGAGGGGACAAAACAGCCCTCTGTTTTGATGGGCAGAGGTGGAAGAGGTCAGAGGGCTGAGTGGAAATTGGAGGGACTGGCCTGCAGCCAAGCTGGAGATTATGGAGGAGGGCTGAGTTCTGGCTTCTTCCTGATGAACTTCTGAGAGGTCTTTCCTGGGGAGAGGTGAGGTCAAGGTTGTGGAAGAGAGGCCTTTGACACACCCCACGGAAGCGAGTTACATGACCTTGGTACTGAACTCAGATGAGATGAGCTGCTCTTGCAGGACTGTGGAAGTGCCCCAGTGTCTCTGAGACTTCTGGGATATCTCAGTCTTTTCTTGCTTTTTTTGACCAAAGCAGTGCAGTATTGGCACGTGGCCACTTCCTTGCCACATGGCCAGCACAGTCATTACATATTTGTATCTCAAAGCCCCACTACAAACTCCCTTCTTTACTTTTCCACCTTCTGCTTGTTTTTCCTTCACTTGGTATTTTTTCCTTGGCAGAGACCTGTGGGCTCTCAGGCTGCTTGTCCTGAAGCATTTGCTAGCAGCAAAGCTTTGGTGTGCCTGACACAGGTTATACAGGATATCACCCCTAAGCCTTGCTGTGCTTCTCAATACTGAAATGTGCTTACCCAGGAGGTGACTCTTCCCTTTGCACAGACGGCCTCATCCCAAGCCTGTCTTTGCAGAAATGAGGTCCTTGGATTTAAATTCATCCCTTCCTTTTGCCACTGGCACTTCACCCCTGTTATATGTATGAGGCACGTTGTCAAAGGAAAATGAAGAAAGGAAAATGTCAGTCTGATGCCTTCAACTGCATTGACTGGTTAATGGTTCTGCAGGGGTACAAAAAATTCCACAGCACATCTCAGAAAAACACTGGAGCAGTGGCCAGTTGTGGATGCCTCATCCCTGGAAGTCTCCAAGGCCAGGCTGGACAGGTTTAGGAGCAACCTGGGATAGTGGAAGGTGTCCCTGCCCATGGCAGGGGACTGAAATGAGATGATTTTTGAGGTCCCTTCCAACACAAAGTGTTCTATTGACTCTAGGATTCTAGGATTCTATGACTATGATCAGCTACAAAGAAGTTTTGGCTTTCTCTAGTAAAAAATAAATTATGGATTATCAGGAGAGGAAAGTTTGTCCTGGAGCATCTTCCCTTTGTTCTGCATTTTCAATGCAGCTTCAAAAAAAGCATACAGGTTCTTCAAATAACTGAAGTGCTATACTTTCCTTACAGGAATAGTTTCCCCAGGATGAACTTTGAAGCAGAGATTCTGACAACTCCTCACGAAAATTCAGGTATTTGGGTGAAAAAAAGAGATTAAAGTAAAATGCCCACTCAGATTGCTATTCCTACAAGCATGTTTTAATTCTTTTGGAGTTAGAGATTGTTAAAAAAAAAAAAAAAAAAAAAGACAATGAAGCAGGATGGTAAACTGACTGCAATTCAGGTGGTTTCAGGTTTGTGTTAGGGTAGAGTTCAAAGTGTTGAGGATAGACATTGATGTCTTTACCTCCCATAGGGCTGGACCAGGAACACAACGACCAAGGACACGTGGTTCTGGAATTAGCAGAGGCATTCAATTTGAGATTGCACTGTCCTGGATGAGACATACATGGCTCTCTTATTAGCAGTGACTAAAAGCAGGTGATAAAAAAGCAACTCTTTGAAAGGCAAAAATGAGGAAGAATATGTTCCGCCTAGTCTTGTCCTTCATCCTCATTTCATTTAGGAGGAATAGCTGATTTTTTTCCCATGGAATGATGCTTTTTCAGCATTGAGCTCACAGGTGGAAGCTGTACCATGAATGCCTTCCTGCTGCAGCCCACTGTCTGAGACAGACCCAGCACTGCAGGGTGTCTTCTCAGGAGCCTCAAGCCTTAGTCTTGCCAGTGCTCCTCAGCCCTGAGCAGCTGGCCAGAGCCTGTGCCCTGGCAACAGCCCTGCCTTTAGGATGGGACAGCAGGAAAGGGAGACTTTGCAATAAGTGCTTGGAACCCCTTGAGTATCCCTGGGTTTTGGCTCAGAGAGAGGGATCTTGGTGTCAGCCACCCACATTTGAGCGCATTCAGGTGAAATGTTTTCCCATCAGTTGCCCTTCTGGCCATGAGCTGCAGGTCCCAGCAGGGATTTCACCTCCCTGGCAGCCCATTTCTGTCCCATGCTGTTGAGAGTCACAAATGAGATGCACAGGGTTGATTATTTTTGCTTCAGCTGCAGGTGGCAGTGTTTGTGTTGCATCACCCCTCCTGGGAAGGATGCCAAGGGCTGCCCATCTCAGTCACACTGCCCAGCGTGGGCTCCAGTGACAGCCCCCAGGTTGGACCTGCTCTGTGACTCCCTTCCCCTTTTCTTCAGTCTTCCAGAAAACCCCCCCAGTTCCATCCCTTCCTGCAAACAGAGTGCCCCACATCTGGCTAAACGTTTTGGAGACATTTTCCTCAGGCTGACCTGTACTGATGAGTCACTTAGCAAACATGCTGATGTCAAAGGGCACCCAAAAATAATATCTGAACCCTGAGTGCGAACAGGTTGGAAAGTGCATCCTCTGCATCGTTTCCCCAAATCTCTGGCTGCTCTTGGGTTGGGTTGGGTTTCTGCCACAAGGTAAGTGCTTTGACCCTTCAGGTGCCTCAAAGCCTCTAACATGCAATCCATATTTGTTTCCCAAGAGCTCTACATGATCCCTTCCATGAGAAGCCTCACGGCTGAGGAGTATGTGGAGGCCTTTAAGTCGTTTTTGGATCACTCAACAGAGCACCAGTGCATGGACGAGTTCAACAGGGAACAAATGCCCAACATCGTGGCTGGGTAAGGAGCACTTCCCCTGGAGTGGGAAAGCCACCAATTATCCTGGGAGTCAGCAAAAATGTTTAAGGATATTTTGGGGCAGGAATGAATTCTAAATGCTTTTCAGTTTTAAGTCCCTTAATAGTGATTTTTTTTAGTGAGGATATTCTGTTTAATGATTGCAGAGTACATGCTGTTTCAATTAATTCACTGAGCTGCCTCTCAGCTTATGATAAGGAAAGAATCAAGACCTCATTCTCATGTCCATCTTTTTTCATTAGCTGATTTTCTGAGGATTAAAATTGGGTTTATTTGTTTGTTTGTTTTTTTCCCGAAAGAAAGCTCTCTTGTTCTCTCTCCCTGCTTTTTGGACTTCATCACATCCATCCAAACAGAAACACATCTCTAATTCTCTCCTAGTGGCTAATTCGTGGTTTTCCTGATCCCCCAAGACCTCCTTATTTCTATCCTAAGTCGATTTGCATTGCTTAAGTACCAAATGATAATCAGTTTTGTAAAGTATTGATGTAATATCTTAAGGCTGGATAACTGCAGATATCTTCAGAACAGCCTAGATCCAAACCACAAGAAAACCCTTTCAAATCTGGGTAGTTTTTGGATGCTACAGGAACTGTATTCTCCATTGAGGAAAAAAGTTTAGGCAGGCAAATTTTTATTCTACAGATCACACACACACACACACACACACACACATATATAAGCAATAAAATAATAACCATTAAAGACTATATCAAGAAATTTTAAGTGTGAATTTAAATCATGGAAAACATTGTGGCTTTCTACGATGCTGATTTTGGGTTTGTCAAAGGGTCTTGGCTCCTGGACTTGCTCACACCCTTCAGGACTTCCTACTCATCCCACGCCTGTGGAATCACTGCTCTGCTGTCTCCTGAGACTGTGTTTGGGAAACTCAATCCCGCAGCACAGTCCATGCCTGAGAGCAGAGTAAGGTCATAAATCCTGTCAGAGCATGGCTGTTAGTAAATATTCTGCTAGGAAGCACGTGACTGGAGTCTTTTAATATGTGATTTTTTCTAAGATAAACATTATTGGAGTTTCAGACCCTCCTCCCAATTTCAAACCAAGAATAATGTTGATAAGAGAGGATTTCCAAACACCTGGATAGCCTGACGGTTTTGCTTTTTCTGGGTATTTATATCCAGTATTCCCTCCTGATGGTGCTGAGGTTTTCCCCAGCTCACCTTGTCCCTGCTTCCCCAGCAGTGCCATCCCAGTCAGGTACAGCCCCTTTGCCCTGGGGTTCCCAGAGGCCTTTTTGCACAGTGCCAGCCAGAGCCTGAAGAAAACTCCTGGGCAAAGGGTGAGAAAGTCTACACCCTGGTGCCTACTGTACTTTGAAATACGAGCTGGCTTATCTGGGCAGGCTCCCACCACGCTGGTTGTCACTGGGCTCAAAAGGGATGCTCAAATTTCTATCCCAATTCATGTGCATAACATGAAAATTTCCAGGCTGATGTGTCATCCAAGCTGGAAGAATGAAAAGATGAAGCTGTGTGGTACAGTGGGGTTAAGTAATGTGTATTTATCCTTTCAGTCTCGGCTCTGGAAAATCGACCATCAGCGTTCTGGGAGTTGGGAGTGGCACAGGTGAGGAGTGTGGGGATGGGGGACAGGGGCACCTGAGGGGAGCAGGAGGAGATACTGAAATTTTGGGCAATGAGGATTACTCAGGCATTAATGACAGCATTTCTCATTGAAGCACAGAAGGGCAGAAGGAAGAGTGGAGCTGGGATAAGAGGAGTGCTCCTTCCCTTCCTTCCCTCTCCATCTCCCTGCTGAAACACTGCTGCTCAGATCTTTCTGGGCAGTGAGACATGCATGATTTAACTCATTTTCTGCTTTTAGGTGGCTCTCACCTGACTTTATTTGCCTCAGTGCAAGGACTTGTCCTTCTGGTTAGGTACAAGAGCACCTTCAAACCTTCTTGGAGAGAATTAGAGACATTGGAGAGGTTCTTGTCACCCTAAATCCTGCCTTAGACTATCCCTGCTGAAGGGATGTCTCCTTTTGCTTTGCTTTTAGGGATCCCAGAGGCCAAGGCTGGGCAGTGCCCTGCTCTCAGTAGTGTAAAACCACCTGGCCACAACCATTGGCATGGGCGGCATCAGCTTTTTCAAGACATGTTTCTTTGTTGCTGCTGTGCTTTTACCCAGTGATAAAGTAGGGTTTAACTGCAAATGATATTTTTCCCCAGAGAGAAACCCATCCTTTGGAAAAATAGCTTTAAAGCTGTTCTAGATGCATTTGTGTTTTAAAAAGGCCAAAACAACAAAACAAAAAAGTGGTGAAACAGCCAACTTTGCTCCTAGGGAAACTGGGAGAAAATAAAGAGTAGAGAAAAGAAGCAGTGGTTTGATTTGTCAGACTTTACTTCTGCTTTGAAAAGTATTTTCAGCTGAATTTTAAGTGCTAATACTTTCAAATGAAAGTATTTTTCTCACTTTCTTTGGTTTTGTTTTCCTGAGTAAGAGAAAATTAGCATTTGATTGTTTTACCCAACTGGGAATATGTTGGAGCATATGAGAAACCAAGCAGGAAGAAATAATTTGGTTCTCAATTACCCTCTATTTTCATTAAGTAATATAAAACAGAAATTCTGACTCCACAAAAGCACAAGGGGGAAATGAACTTTTAGCATCGTCCTTAATTTTCCTTATGTCCTCTTCAGAGGAGGTTTTAATGGAAAAATAAAACCTCTAAAATTTCCTGTGTTTCCTGGGTGAGTGTCCCTCACAGATGCCAGGACAGGGGTACAGACCTGCACCCCGTCAGCTTGCCCACGGCTGCAAGAGCTGAGCTTCTGGGGCTGGGCAGGGAGTCAGCTGGGATGGCACCAAGCAAAAGGTTATATCTGATCCCTGACCTTTTCAGAGGTGGACTCTGGTTTCACAGAGCACCCAGAATTAGTTTAGTTGATGAAAATATTAATGGGGATTAGTGGCCGACTCCACATCCTGAAAGCCTGTGTTGTGGTCCAAGTCACGTTTTCTCACTCACCCCACGTTTTCTCAAGGCTGGTTTAACTCTGGGCTGGAACTTCCCAGTTGCAGAGAGGTTCCAGTCCTGTCCCAGCCTTGCTGTGGTCACTGCTGAAGGGTTGTTGCTGGCAGGGCAAGCTGTAGCACAGACATTCCTGCCCTAGAGTGCTGTATTTTACTGCTTGTTTTTACAGACACCCTGGTTGCAGGTGGTATTACCTGCTCTTGCAAACACTGGATTAAGGAATTTTACAGAGGTGGAGTGGAAAAAACCCCAAACCTAAGCAGCTTTTAAGATACCCACCTGCTGTTGATGTACCCTTTTGCCTCCATCAGGGGCTCCAGGGCATGGGGCAGTGATGCTCTGCCTCTGGCCCTGCCCCAAGCCTGCAGGGAGCTCTGAGGGCTGGTGCTCCCCAAACCAGGCACTTACAGACTGGCATTTAGGAGCATCACAAATCGTTCAGCTGCTTGCTATAGGGATCTTCCTTCCTGTCAGCAATATTGGTCCCTGCGCCCGCCATCAATGGATGCAGCCACAGCCTCTTCCCTTGAGCCTTTGGCCAGCCCTGCCCCGCTGCCACTGCATTCTTCACGGGCCTGGGGTGTTTTTCCTCTAACTTCAAAAGACTCCTCCTTCCTCGGATGTCCCTGTCGTGCTGGCATGGCTGATATTTCCCTCCATGAATTCTATTTACTGCAGCACCTGCCAAAGATGACGGCTCTTCCCGTGGCTGGTACATCAGCTGAGAGAGCAGGGAGGATGCAGTATCTCATATCAAGACCTCTCTGTGTGACATTTGCAAGGACAGGACTATTCTTAGGCCCCACCATCAGCTACAGACAGGATTCTTGCAGAGGTCCCATCAAGGTGATCACATGTGCTGTTTATTTACAAGTGAACCAGGGGGACTCACACACTTGGCATATCATGGCATTTCTGAGAAATAAGCACTGTGACCTGTATCACCTCAGAAGAGGCTGGAAATTTCCTAGAACAGGAGGGCAGACTGCTGCTTGCTCCTCCAGAGCTTACACAGCAGCACAGGAGCACCAACAGCTAAATTTGCAGGGCACCTCCACACAAATATGTGAGTCTCTACCCAGATTTCCTTGGTAACCATCAGTTATTCAATGCCCAGAGCTGAGACCATGTGGACAATGCCCAAAGAGGGAGGATCCAGGATGCTGCTTGTCAGGGGGTCTTTCCTCTTGTGATGCAGGTCCCCAGGTCTTGGGGCTGTGTCACAGCAGCCACTGTGTCCCTGTGACAGCCCCAAAGCCATGGATGACCCCACACATGCTGGAGTTACACAGCTCTGTCAGCTGCCGCCTTGCCCCCATTAAATCTTTGCGGGGTTGTTGAAAACTAACGTTTCATGGTTATTTTTGTAAACAGTGAGCTGTGATTCTTTTGACCTGTCTGTCCCATGACCCAGGGTATTGCTCTCAGCAGGTTTCTGTGCTGCTGCTTGTCTCTGCCTTGCTCTCAGGCTCCCCTGTACCTCTGTTAGCTCGAGCAGTACCGTACCATGGTAAGAATATCAGCAGGTTATGCCACTGCAGGAGCCACAGAGCAGAACATGCCTTGCTTCTGCTGGGGGAATTCCTGGCAGGAGCGGTGGCAGGTGCACTGGCATTCTTCCATCATGTTTACCTGCTTTCTAAAGTAGTGTATTTGTGTTTATTGAATAGGTGAGCAGGATCTGAAAATGATCAGGATACTGCAGGCTGTGCACCCAGGGGTCTTTATTGACAATGAGATCGTGGAGCCCAACCCACAGCACGTGGCAGCTTACAAAGGTAAGACTACACCTGCTGCCTGGGTTAGACCAAGGGCCATCCATTTGAATGATGAATTTTTCTGCTGTTTTGTGAAATTCATGGTTTTCTTCTACTTTTTGAAACAGAGCTGGTGAATCAAGCCCCAGACCTGCAGAATGTTTCTTTTGTTTGGCACCAGCTCACTTCCTTAGAGTATGAACAGCAGGTGAAGCAAAAAGGCACACATAAGAAATTTGACTTCATCCATATGATCCAGGTAATGGACATTGCTTTAACACAGGACTATTGCCTTTAACTACTCCCTTCAGCTCTGCTGTACACTTGAATTTAGGACCAGAGGTGAGCACAGCTCTCCCACAGCAATTCTGCAGAAGCTCTACAAACACCAAAGCTGGCAATGCTCTGTGCTGTGAGGTGTCCCTAAATGGGCATGTGGAGTCAGGAAAGGCTGGGAAGCAACTGGAACAGAATTTAAAACACCTCTAAAAGAAAGGGTTTAAGCCTTTGGAGGGTCGTTGCACTGTGGAGGAGGAATAATGGTTGTGTGTCACTGTCTCTTATAGATGCTGTACCGTGTGGAGGATATTCCCAATACTATCAAGTTTTTCCACAGTTGCCTCGACCATCATGGTAAACTCCTGATCATAATTTTATCAGGTAAGGGAGATCTTGTATTTTTTGCTCCATTGCTGGAGTTTTGAAGAGTTTTGAATTTTAAGAGCCACAAATATTTATCTGGGGATGTCAGTAGTGCTTATTCCATGGTAAATAACTAAAACAAATGCTGGATTTCATATGGAAAATGCAATCTTGGGCTAAGCCTTGGGCCCCAGTGTCTGGTGGGGTCACTTAGGCAGAGCCTTTGTGCTCCTGCTTCCCTGCTTATGGAATTGATATAGCAGAGAGAAGTGTGGCTGTCCTTGAATGAGGGTCAATCCTCCCTCATAGTGAAATCAGCACTGTGAAAACACAACCTGAGCTCTGGGTGGACTCATCCTTAGGGCTCTTACCTTTGAACAGCAGTGACTCAGACCCCAGCAGGACAAAAGATGCTGCCAAGAGCTGCAGGCTTTATGGCAGGACTGGAAAAAGGAGGCACAACTTGATGGCACTTCTTAAAAAAACAGAGTATTTTATCCCTTGTGCCATTCATGAATCCCTGGCTCACAGTGTGGTGGATAAAGCACAAATTTGCATGTTCCTCATTAAAACTGCCTTCTGTTTCCCTTGCTGTTTGGGGCTGCTTTCCGAGGTATGTGTTGTTCAATGAGCACTTATAATTGAGGTTTGATGTGTGAAAACATCTGCATTGTTTTGGCCAAGGAACAGTTAAGAGGGAGCACGGATGTTCAGGTTCAGCACATTGATACCTCTGTGGGCAAATTCAGCGCTGGAGATATCTCCAAGGAGTTTCCTTTAAACAGGACAGTTTTGGAGGGAAGACTGAGGGAAACCAGAGTTTTATGAGGCACAGATATTTGTAAACAGCCTCATGTAAGGGAAAGTTCTCCTCCTGCTCCTGTCAAGGTCTGGGCCGGCAGCGAGGGAGCTTTGCCAGCTCATTTCGTAGTTGGTTATCTGGTGTTTGACTGCCTTGGCTTTGCCAAAGTAACCTTCCCTGGTGCCCTGGCAGACAGCAGCGGATGGGCCAGCCTGTGGAAGAAGCACAGGGACTGCCTGCCCGCCACGGACAGCGGCCACTACATCACCTGCAGCGGCATCACGGAGGTGCTGCAGAGGCTCGGGGTGGAGCACCGCGTGTACGAGTTCCCGTCGGGCTGGGACATCACCGAGTGCTTCATCGAGGGGGACGCGGTCGGCGGCCGCATGATGGATTTCCTGACGGGGACAAAGAACTTCCTGGGCACGGCCCCGGCGGCGCTGCGGCGGCGGCTGCAGGAGGCTCTGTGCCAGCCCGAGTGCAGCAGCACCAGGGACGGCAGGGTCATCTTCAGCAACAACCTCAGCATGATCGTCGTGGACTCCTAGAGCCCGGAGCCCACCCGGACTGGTTTTTTAACACTGTGCGTCCTGTCTGTGCTTTCACTGGGACTTGCAGTTTTCTGTGTGGCCAGCATGTTGACACACGTACAGAGGAGCCTGCACCACCTCTGCAGCTGGGAGGAGGTGGCAGCCCCTGTGCTGGCACTGTACAGACCCACTGCTTCCATCTGTGCCAGGACAAATCCAGCCAGGTGTCCCTGCTGCTTTGCACCCAGGTAATGTCACTGCACCCAGGCCTGAGCTGGAAGTTGCTCTGCACTAGGCTATTTCACATGGTTTTATCAGCAGAGGCATTTACTGCCCCAAGTCTCTCAGAGTGTCGCAGTATAGACGTGTCTTAAAAATTTATCAGCCTTTTTGTTTGGAGAATATTTTGGAACCCAGGATGATACTTGCCCTATGCTCTTTCAGGCAGACATTAATTTTGTTACTTTCTTACTACTGTTTGTCTCCATATAAAATAAAAGCAATCTTAAAAATACCACATCTTTTCTGCACATAAGTTCTGCATGTGTGGGATTACAGAAATGAAAAGCAAAGAGGTCATTTAGTTAAAAACAAAAACTATGCACAGTACCATTTTATGGAAGCTTTAAGGGTTTCTTGTAAGTGAGAAAGATGAGCCTGAGGACGTGGAGGAGCTGGGAGTGAGCTGCAGGTTGGGAGGCATCTTGACTCTCCTGGAGCAGCATTGCTGCAGCACAGCAAAACGGCACCAATGGCACTAAAATGTGGTGTATGTGGTTAAAAGGTTAATATAGGTAAGTCAAGACTGTTTCCACAGGGCCCTGAGTTGTTCAGAGGGCTGGAGGAGGCGCTGCTGGGGCTGCCAGCTCCAAAGGGAGATGCCACATGGGATGCCAGTGAGGTTTGGTTCTGCATTTGGCACCGTGGTGCTGTGCAGATCTTGGACTGAGCACACGGGGAAAAGCTGCCTGCAGTGCCAGCAGCCTCACTGCAAACAGCTCCAAGGGGGGAAAACAGCAGCTGAGGTGGGAAACACCTGCAGGCACAGAAACCATCCCTATGTCTGATTTTTCCACGCTTAGGCTGGGTAGGACACACCCCTGTGCACCTGAACAGGCTCAGGTTGATGGGTGGGATGGATCAAACGGCTTCTTCCAGCACCATGAACATATGGGTTGTCACACTGGTTTGCAAGACATTTCATGTCATTGTCACCCAGAGTCCTGCTGATCCTGCTAAAGCTGTCCCACCCCACCCACCTGAATGCAGTTACTGCCAGGGGCAGCGTCACCCTGAAAAGGTAAAGAGCCCATGGAGTCATTGTGGCTTCACTCTGTCCTTTGTTTTTTCAGGTAATTTTTTAGGTTTAGCTTTATCAGATCTTTTTGAAATGCAGCCATTTCTCCCAAAACTACTGTAAGGGGAAAAATGAGCAAAATAATGGGAAAAAAGTAGCATGACATAATCTCCCTGGCAGGACTGAGGCACCCTGGCCTGCAAGTAGTACTGCTGTCAGCTCCAGAAACATCAATCAAAACTGGACAGCCTCCTCCAGAGTACCCCATACCTGTGCACAAGCCTTTCCCTTTGATCCATCCTATTGTTTATTCCACAGGCATCTCCTTTGCTGGTGCTGGCTCCCAGCAGTGGGCAGGGAGTGAACAGCTGGGCTGTTGGACAGGCTCTCAGCACTGCTCCCATCAGTGTTCTCCTTCCACCATGAATTCCATTAGTTTATTTCCAATCAGCAGTGATGTCTCTGTCTCTACCTCGTAGACTAAGAGGAAAAACAAAAGGTACCAAAAACCAGGCTTGCTTTTCAAGCTTTGAAGAAAAATCTACCTGTTAGTTTTTGCAAAAATTTAGCACAAGACAGGTTTGCCCAGATCTCCCCCAACCCAAGAGGTTTTCCACCCCTCCTTGGAGTTTCCTCAGCAGACAGACACATTTCCAATAAGCAGATACTCAGCAAGACCCATCTGTGAGCACAAAATTTGCCCACACCATTGTAAATCAATGTGCAAATGCTCAAAAGAAAAGGAGCACTTCAAAGCAGACTGTTTAGTGACAGGCTAGGGAGATGAAACAGGTCACTCCATTAAAAACACAGCTGCTCAATGCTTTATGTGTAATTTTTCCTTTGATTCTTCAAAAGCAAGTAGTTTATCAACAACTCTGCTTGTACACATGGAATAAATAGCA
This sequence comes from Picathartes gymnocephalus, assembly GCA_013390045.1. Taxonomy (NCBI): domain Eukaryota; kingdom Metazoa; phylum Chordata; class Aves; order Passeriformes; family Picathartidae; genus Picathartes; species Picathartes gymnocephalus. Next base: position 59,496 of record WEKY01000296.1, on the reverse strand, counting down.
TCTTAAGTGTCGCATTTATTTATATATTTCTTCTTTGGCGGACATGCTATTTAATAACTATTTGTCTTGCTTTCTAAAAGACGCTCTCCTCCCGTGCAGAATTTTGGGCTCTGCCTCCCCAGCAGCAGCAGTGTGGCCACGAGAGGGCTGCAGCAGCCTCCCCAAAACACTGGAAATGCTGAGCTGAAGCAGCAGAACCAAAAAGTCAGGCAGACAAATGCGCTCAGCTTCCTTCGCTGGCTCATCGCATCCTGATCCCAGCAGTTGTGAACCACACGTCTTTCTACTGCAGCCGTGGGCTCTGACTCTGATTCTGGGCTCTGGTTTGTAAAAAAGTCACGATGGCACAGCGCAGCTGCCACAGGGGATGCACAAAACCTGATTTTGGGTTGGATTTTTTCTCCCACTCCATGACTGGAGTGCTGCAGCTCGGCTGCCTCTGGAGCTCAGGGCTGCAGACAGGGACCCAGCAGTGACAGCTCCCAGGGAGGGAAACACCCGCGAGGGGATGGCAGGAGCGAGACGCTGCTGCAGCCTTAGCTTTGAGCCAGATTAACCCTGCTGAGCTCAGTCCAGCAGGAGCCCTACTCCATTATGAACCTCGTGGCAGTTCCCAGTTAGTGGGTCCATGTGTCCCAGAGGGAACAGTGCTGCTCCACCAGCACGAGTTTGGTCCAGCCCAGACAGAGAGCTTTTGTGGAGAACCATGCAGTAAGCTGCCCTGTGTTCTCTGCAGTAGAATCAATGCCTGCAAAACCCAAACTGCACAGTTTCACGTGGAGCAGTTGCAGATTTTATCCTCATTTCCAGTTCATAATATGCCCATTTCAATGCACAGCTCCGATTATGTGTTACAGTCCCCTAAAAAGGAGCTACAGAGAACAGCTCTTTACAAGGTCAAGGATGGATAATTTTAGTTTTACTGGGCCTGTATGCAATCTTGGGGGCTGAAGTGTTCACCTTTGAAGTGTTAAGGCTTCTCTACTCATGAATATCATCAGGGGAGTGAAGGTAGCATAGGAACTGCAAAATCTAGTAGCTGATTTCTGAATAATCTCATTAAAAACCAAGCTCAGTAAAATGCTGAAGCATATACTAAAAAGATTAAATCTAATCTCAATGGGGGGGAAAAATAAAGAGGCTGAACTTTTTTCCCTCCCCCTTCAATATTTTCCCACAGAAATCTGTTGAGGCTTATATCAAGCATTTAGGATTGTGCTCACATTTTGGAGCTTACAGAGGGCTTTGTAGGAATAATAACCTCCTGGTCATAGCTCTAGAAAGGTGTTTCTCATCCTGCTTTTTAAACTGAATTTTTTTTCCATGGACGTATCCTCCAGACTGAGGATGAATATCTAATCCAAGTCTAAAAAATATCTCTATTATTGAGCATCGCTCCTTGTAGTCACTCCACTCCCTTCCTGAAGTATCAATATAAACTTGAATCTTGCTAAATGGTGAAAGTCCTCTTAGGCAGAAAATGTGATGTTCATCCCCCATTCTCCTTTAATTCCTTGTTAACAACAAATAAATAAATAAAGAAAAACAAATCCCTCCAAGATAAATGTTTGGAACAGAAGCTCCAGCTGAAAAGATCTCGTGCCTGAGGAGGGTTTGTGGAATATGTGAGATGGCAGGATCTTAGGGGGATTTTCTTCTCATCTCTGAGAAGGAACAGGGAAGAGCAGAACAGGAGTTTCATTTCCACTCCCCACTTCCTGATGGTCTGATGACACTTTTGATTAGACCTGCCAGCAAATTGCTAGAGAAAACATATGTTTTGTCATACTTTGTAATGATGGTACCTCTGGTGAATTTATAAATGTGATAAGGAAATTTTCAGAGCGGTCCCTAAGTCCCTATTGCTTTGTTAACATTTTTTAGCATCCTGTTAATCGCCCTGTATGTACCTGTCAACAGCTGATATTATGGATTAAGGAAGATTACAGTTTATGGCTCCAGTGGCTGTTTTCTTTAGGATTTAACTCTACAGGCACTTTGCCATTGGCCTGCCTCTGCCAAAACCAGCCCCTTGCTTTTGCAAACACTTTGCAATGCCTCCCTGCCTAAGAGTGGGTTTACTTTAAAAAGTATGAAAAATGGTCCTCCAGAAAGGAAATGTTTTGATTTTATTAAAGAAGGGCTAATACACTTTCAGTGCTGATCAAAAAGTCCACAAGATCCTGGCTTACAGATGTTGCCATGTAGATAAATGTTGGCTCTGTTTTGTCATGCTCGTGCAGATCATGTCCCTTGTTACTTGGGGAAAGGGGGTGTTATTTGAGGAAACTCAGAAAAAAGTTCTACAGGTTTAATAAGTTTAACTCATAGACTTTCTCCATCATTTCTTACCAACCATAGGTCATTCTTCAATTCTATGTATTTGTTATCCACTTTGGGATACAAAGTAATTCTTGTGACTCCTATGATGCAACACAAAACAGAATTAACACTGGAGAATCAAACAACTTACCCATGAATAACTTTCAGACTAAAAATTATTCACCCAAACTTACCCCCTTGTACCAGGCCTTGTTTTTATACATAAAACCAATAATGTAAAAAATACCAGTTTTGGCCTAGACATCCTTCCTGAGCTTATTTAATTCTTACAGCTTGTCTCCAAGGCCTCATCATTCCTTTCTCCCTTCTCTGGCAGAGCATGCCCCCAGCACAGCCTTATCCTTATCTGAGCACATCCTCCTGTGCTCAGAGGATGCAGGGTCATGGCCAGCCTTGGTCCTGGCTCACTTGCAGTTCCTGCCAAATGTTAATGCAGATTTCTTGCTCCAGAGCCTCAGGTGACACAAAGCTTGTCCAGGTGTTTTACTGGGAGCCTCTCACCCCATTAGAAACGTCTTAAAACAACAAGCAGAGCCTGCCTTCTCTGCACTTTGTGTAAATTATCCCTGGGCCACTGCTTAAAGTTTATTATTTCTGATGCTTTGAAATTTTAAACTGAGGGCATTAATATAACCTATAGTACAAGGCCAGGTAAAGGGGTTAATTGGAGAGGAAATTCTTGCTTTGCTGTATGGGAGAGCTGTATTTTGCTCCCCCTAACCCCTAGCAAATACAATCCCCAAATTCATTCTTGTTTTGCTGGCAATTTAAATAAATCTTCCAGTTCCATCTCTCAGCCACAAATTGCTTCTGAGCATAATTAGCATTTATACTATTACTGGAGCCTTGTTTATTTATGTGTCACAACTGTCCCTGGAAGGAGTAGGAATATATAAAATTTCACTCAGGCTTAGACAAAAACTCCTCCTTGACCAGAATCCTGTACTTTCAAGGGAAAGAATGAAAGTAAAGTACATAGGAAATAGGCAATATTCTACATCTTTTTTATATTTCCCCCACCCTCCCCTGCCATCTGGAAACCTGTTGGTCATGGACCTCCTATGCTGAAGGCTGCATCCAGGCAGTCCTCCCTCTTGCTTGCCTTTCCTCATGCATTTCTCTAATTTATTTCCACAAGTTTTGCAAAGATAGCCAACAAATAAATCCATTCCAAGTGCCTCTGCACAGTCACTTTTTATCTTGGTGAAAGATATCTCTTTTATTTAATGTGATTTTTCTCTAATGTGAGGACCATCTGGCCAACTTTCACATGCATCCCGACTGCAAAAGGGTCTGTCACCTTCTGATTCCAAAATCAGGCTAGAAATTATTTCAGAGATAATCTGCTGTTCAAAATCTCGATTTGGCTACTGAACAGAGAAACATTTAAGTCTGAGAATGCAAAAGAAAGTTCATGTTTTTAATTAAGGGCCTCCCCTGTTCCCAGGTATCTGTATTTGCACGGGGCCCAGCCATGGGCTTTCCCAGGCTGGCTGTGATCACTTCATCTTGCCTGGAACCAATTTTCCATCTTTAAAACCTTCCTTTCCTTGCAGGCAGCTCATGAGGCTGGATCCATTACTGCAAGTAAGTGGTTTTATTACTGAGGTGATAAGTGTCATGCCAATACAATAGTAATAATAAATAACTTCTCTAAAAGTGTAAAAGGGCCTGACATTATTAATTGCATTTCAAGCTCTTGCAGTGTGTGTGCATCACTGAATGCAGAACAGACCAAAGGTTTTTTTCTTGCTTGCATTTTTGCTCTTTGGAAAGAAACGTGTTCAGCTGAAATGTCCTTGGTGCACTGACCCTGCAAAAAACCTCTCACCTGTGCAAGCCCCCAGCACTCCCATCAGGGCTCACATGTCCCTGCTGGGGTGCAGAGATGGAGGGACACCCCTCTGACAGGCAGGGGAAGCCTTTCTTTTCTTCTTTTCCCCTTCAACAGCAAATGCAAATGCTCTATATCTCAGTCCTAAGCAGAGATGGTGTCAGATGACTTCAACAGGAGGCAATGCTTTTAGACACTTATAAAAGATGTGATTTCCTGCATCTCTCCTGCAGGCTCTCATTCAGTGGTGGATGTGCAGAGGGCCTCACAATGCCCCAGAAGTGACTAAAGCTCTTGGTTAAAGGCAGAAGTTGGTCCCAGGTGCTGCGGGGCTCTGGCACAAAGCATTGCACGAGGCTGCTGTGTACTTCTGAGTTGAGATGCTCACAGGTAAGTTCACTGAGCAAAAGGAGGTCACATCAGCAGATTTAATGGGTCCCCTGAACCTCCCACACCTCATTTTCTGTCCTCTGCTGTAACATTTATCTTCTTTTAATCATTTAGTAACTGGCAGTTGTTTCATTACAATGGAAATAAAAGTAGTTGGCACAAAAGGGTGGAGTTTTGCCTATTCAGAGTGGCAGTGGAAAGTTGCACTCCTGAGTTGGCTTGAATAGAGTGAACATTATTAAGTGGTGACATGAAAAAGACCTCTCAAAGGAGATAATGCCTTCATCCAATTAAACCTTCCTAATGAACTTACCCTTCGGAGGTGGGCAAGCAGTTTCAGCATGAAGTTTGCTTCCTGTGATCATTTGTGCCAATAAAAGTCTAGCAAGGAAGCTGTTGAAAACTGATGTGACTGTGTCTGAAGTGAATTTATTTTGATATTTGACTTGTCAGGAAAAGAAAAAAAAGTGGTTTGTACTTTTCAGCCTGATCTGCCATTGTGCTCTCTCCTGATGATCCCATTCTTTAATAACTCCTCAAATTATAATAAGGCTCCTAGGCATCTACTTCCCTTTGAATTTGCAGCTGAGAAAATTCCACGTTTGAAACACTTGGAAATGGAGTTTTATTTGATAACCTGTATTTTTGAGGTGGGTAACTATCTTGCTGAACACCTTGATGGTTATTTCAGTAATAGTAGCCTAAAAATTCTCTTCTGTCTCTGAGAAATTTGGGTTGAGAAAAGAATCCTTTTCCCATTATGTTATAGTGATACTTTGGACTTAGGCACATTCTTTTATCAAGGTATATTTTATTCATCAATGCACCAGGCCCTCAATTGGTTTTGTTTAATTGTGTCTCTTTATACCACAGGCTTGGAAGTCCAACTGTGACATTTTTTGCTACTTTTTCCTGTGCTTTGGAGATCTCAAGAAAGAAAGTGCCAGAAAGGGGAAAAAGAAATGTGAGAGTTCAACCAAAACAGAAGTTGTCAGACTAAAACAAATCCAGAGGGAGGAAAAAAGTCAGAAGGATTGACAAGAAGATTTAAAAAATTATATATTTATGATGTGTTGGTTCTTTTATAAAACTGGGAGCTCCTGTTGATCTGCAGTTAGAACTGGTTCTGAAATGTGGGACCATCTGCAAATGAGGGCACCCAAAATTATTACCTAGCTCCTACCTCTGTTTTAGCAACTCATATTAGTGATCTGATTTTCACACAGGCCAGTGAGTATTTTTGCAGCCTTGAAAAAAGAAAACATGCCTGAAAATTAAGATTTTAACTGGCAAACTGAAATTCCCAAATTTTAAATATTGGCCACTACAACTTGTCCACTGCTATGAAATGATTCAGTAAAGTCATCATGAATAGCAACTCTAAGTCTTCCCATCTCCAATTTAACCAGCAAAAAAGAGATCTTTAATGAGGACAATGGAGTTAATAGCTGGGGAGAAATTATTTTCCAGCTGCTTCTCGGTTCTGGGGTCATGATAAAATTAACCACTTGGAAGTTGTGCAGCCCTGTTTCATACCTCAGACAAAGAACTGGGAGAATTTTGGAGCACTGCAATCTGCTCATACTTCTCCTACTGCTTGTGGCAGGAAGGAATAGTTTTTAACTTGCACTTTGTTAAATATGGTAGTGGAAAAGCCAGTGTATCCAGCCTACTGCATCCAGGCGGTGGGCATTGAATTAATATTTCTTTCCATATCCTTGAAGACTGTCTCAATCAAAATGAGACTTTATGGTCTGGTTTTAATTTCACAGTTATAAAGATGAACACGCGACTTTTCCAGAGAAATAATTAGGTATCACAGAATAAAGCACGTCCCTATCAAATAATAACACATTTAATTATGTGAAAAACTATACTAGCTCTAACAGATTTTACTGCCTATAATTTATTTCTAGATTAATGGATATTTTGTAGCCCACCAGTCCACTAAGTATACTTCGTGTATAATAATGCTTTTCTTAGTTATTATTTCTGTTTCTATTCCATGTAGACTAAAAGCTACTACATCCATTTTTTTCAATTAATGTCTTGGTATAATTTCTTTTAACAAAAACATAGCTCCTTTGCTCATTTTTTGCCAGACATTTAGCATGGGGCTAAAACAGCCAATATGTATTTTTGTTTCCCTGGTGGTCCCATGGATGAAGTTGGATTAGAGTGGGTGCTCATGTAAAAAGAAAACACATCTAATCACATGTAATTTCCTGAAAATTGGCAAAAGATTAATTAGTGCAGACTGTGGTCCTGAGCTGGACATGCAGATGGTGTAGTGGCTGTGAGACCTGAACCTAAGCCATCATGAGGTTCAAAACAGAAAAGGACATTTCTGCTGGCCCTAGTTTTCTGTGTTCTTTGATTTGATCTCCTCTTCAGGCCAGCTGGGGTTGTGCCTCAGAGAAGAAGGGGGGAAGTGCTGCTGTTGTCTTCCAGAACATGAGCAGGTCAGAGAAGACTCGTTCCCTGAGTTGGTTTAAAAGCTTGGTCATGCTTTTTGGCTCGTGGCTGAGCTGGTGCTTGAGTGACTCCTCTGATCCTAAAAGACACTGATGCATCAGCACCAGCGACGCCAGAGCCGTCTATTTACCCAGGGAAGTGCTGCAATAGATCAATGTTAAATGCTTATTTGTGCTTCACTGCTCCAAGGCACAGAAACTAATTACCAAAGATAAATTAGCCCTGGTGACAATGACTAAGAAATACACGTCCCAGGATAGACCACCTTGACCACAAACACACATCATTCTGCCCCTGACGAGGAGAGGCAGAGGGTTACACATCCCTCAGCCAGAGCTCGCTCATGGTGGAGTGCTGCTGGCTTTGTCCCTGTGCTGGAGATCTGGTGACCATTTCCTGAGCCCCTGACTCTTCCTCTTCCCTGCAGGAGTCACTCACTTGACTCCTGTGTGTCTCTGTTTGCCCAGCTGTGGATTAGCAGCAGCAATAAATCAAACACCTTACCCAGATACCAGCAGATCTGACTGATGGCAAACTGCCCCCAGGGGTTTTGAGTTAACACATGAGATTATGAGCTTTGCCTTTACACCTTGACTGCTCAGGAACTGCTAATGCCCTGCTCTGTGTCACCTGTGCAGCAGGCAGCAACAAACTGGGAGTTTTCAATTTTGGGTGTGATTTCAAAGAGTTTTTCTAGCTAAATGCCCTTGGTGTTTCTCAGGCAGCTGTAATCAGCAAATGAAATCTTGTCAGGATTGCAATAGGTTTCTAGTGCCACTGCTCCAGTTATCCCTCCCCTGGACCTTTTACTTCTCTCTTCCTGCCAAATTTGGTGGATCTGAATCCAAAAACATCTACTCCATCTTATTCCCTTGTTCTGTAACTGAAGCTGAGGGATTCAGGATGGATCTCTGGGAGTGCCTGGGAGGCTGCAGAAATCCTCACAATTTTCCCTCCAAGGAAAGCAGGAGTGAGCTGCTTCCATTAACTTTCTGCCCCAAGCCCTTACAAAAGATCTTGCCAGGCTGGGCACTGCATTTTCCATTAATTGTGTAAAACCAAAGTACAAAGCCAGGATGGATTCAACCCTGCTCGCTGTGTCTGTCATAACAAGCTCAGGGGAGACCTGCAGGACTGCAGGAGGAATAACTTGAGTAGGAAAACCTTGGGAACACTCACAGTGCCTGGGGGAGGGTCATGCTGGTGTCAATATCTATGGGGAAGCTCCTCTGTAACCCAGGTTGACTAAATTGCCCTCAAATAACTCAGAAATGACTACACTCTTCTCCGTCTCCATGGGAAGTACCTCTACCAGCTGATATATCTTGGCATTCCCCTTGCCCTTTTCACCTGGTTATATCACTGTGGCCCCACAGACCCACCTCATGCTGGAGATGCACTCCCTCACCTGTTCCCCTGTGCCATCCCAAATTGTACTTTGAGCTCTGCAAGACATCCATTCCTCTCAGCAGCATATCCCAGTTCTCCCCTGGACTGAAGGCACTCCCTGGCTTTGGGGCATCAGCACATTTTTATCACCACGATCATCCTTTTCTGCCAAGATCATTAATGGAAATATTAAGCTGTGTGACTGGCCCTTGAGGAAGACCTTAGAAAATGCCTCCAGGTCTGGTGCTCCTCTGAGCACTCCTGGTTGCTGAACCCCAGGTATAATTAAGAGGAATAACCTGTATTTCTATAGCTATGTTTTAGCAAGCTAATATTTTCTGAAAGTGAAAATCCTGACTGCTGCCTGAGAAACTGAAGCATCCCTTCTGTCTCTGTGACATCCTCTCTCCACCTGCTTCCCAGCCAGCAGAGCAAAGTACTGATGAAGTTTCTGCAGCCAGACTTGTAAGACCCCCTGTGCTGGTTGGGGTGGACACATCAGCTCTGGCTTCCAGGTATGGGGACACTGCCCCTGTCTCTGCCAAGCCATCAGGAAAGGATCTGTCCCCAACTCGTTGGTTTTTATAGCATCTCGTCAAGTTCTGGTTTGCAGGCCTGGGGTTCAAACCGGGGCTCACCCAGGTTAGGTGACACAGAAATGATGTTACACCTGGGTGGGGTTGTAGCCACTCCATCAAAGCCTCCTGGCCACGTTAGTGCTGTCGCAGGTAGCTTCCCATAATTTTGGTTTCTGGCAGCAGAGGTCAGCATTGCCCTGCTGATGGACAGGCACACTCCCACCTGCAGGGAACAGCAAATCATCACAAAATCAGTTTTCGTTAGTCCTTGTTCTTTTATTGTGATGGATTTAGTGTTTGAGCTCCAGCAGCTCCTGGAGGGCCAGGTGACCAAGCCACCAGCTGTGTCTCCTGGGAAGTGACAAGGGAGGCTGCCAGGTGGCCTTGCACAAGCCGTGGGCTGTTCCAGGTGCCTGGGGACAGCAGAGAGGTACTCAGGCTGCTGCCATGGGACCTGTGGGACACCTGTGTCCACCTGGAATTGCAGCAGGAGAGAGGCTGATACCCCCAGCACCACAAACATCCCCAAACACGGGCAGGCAATGGGGCCTGGGGGCCTTGGCCAGGGATCTGATGTTCCCTGTTTATATCAGGACTGTATTTTGTCTGACTGATTTGTATCTTGGTAAACCCCTCAATGATAAGCATGTGACTGACCCAGCTGCATATAGATGATTGTACTGACTGGACACTAGTCAGTGCATAAATAATTGCTCATTCCTTGTGAATGTCTTTTTGACACAAGGTGGGTCCAGGAGAGGACACAGAAATGTGAGCCAATCCTCTAGGGGTCTATCTAATGCCTAATTACTGTGCTATGTCCCTAATATTATATCCTGAGCTGGGAAATTCATCTTTCTGACTGGGAGTAGTCTTTCTTTTGAAGTCTTTGGGGTTTTTACCTACCTACTGAGTGACTGAGCCAGCCAGTTTCCAATCCGTGTGTTCTGCACTGTGCTGAAGTTGCACCACTCTTGACACGGATTGCACACCAACAAGCCAGCAGCTGTGCAAGCCAAACTGGTTGCCTCAGTATTGTTTTCAGCCAAAATTCCAATCTCATAATAAAACCTGGAAGCTGTTGACAGGAGTAGTTTCCACGCTGTCTGGCACTCACTCTGTGCTGCCATTTGGAGCAGGGGAATGGCACAGAGCAAAGCTGTCCCCAGAAGCCTGAAAGGCCTGTGGGGACAGCACTGGCAGCCCTGCACTGCAAAGCGTCTTTGATGTCTCCATGGACGGACAAGGGGCTGATCAGCCCTTAGTCTGGGTTGAGGGAAGTGGCTTCTGTCTTCCCCCTTGCACTCCAGGAGGTACAGGATTTTAAGAGATAAACTTGGGCTGAATGTGTAACAAAAATAAACAGTTTGAAGGCTGGATTTGGTGTATCCTGGTGATGACAGGGAAATTTAGGTGCCGTGGCAAACCTGGTGAGCTTGGCCTTCAGCACTGGCTATCAAACTGAAGATCAACATGAAATCACCTCAAAAATGTGTGTGATGTGAGAGGTTTTGTGGGATTGTTCAAAGGAGGCTGCCTAGGGAGCCCAGGACTGAACTCTGTTAGAGAAATGAACTCTTATTGCCATTCCCTCAGTGCCCCTCAGGCATTTATTGTATCTCATACATTTCTGTGCTTCCTCTAATTTTCAATCTCTTGCAGAGGATTTCAAGGCCCATGAAAATTCTGTATTAGATCCCAAATGAGAAGTACACCAGTGGGACAAGGATTAACACAGCAGCTTTGGTCTCAAGACATTTGGATGTGGTGCCACATGGAGATGGAGAACTCACGGTGTGGTGGGAGCAGCCTGGATCCCCCCACCTCTCCACCCTGCAACTTGAGAGGTGTTTTCTACTGAGTTCATAAAAGAAACACCACACAGAATCCCCTGGCTGTGGCAAGAGATTCAATCAGTCTCAGCCCATTAGCTTAACTAATCAATAGCTGTAAGTGCCATAATGCTGTCTCCTACTTCATCACAAAAGCTGAAAACTTTACAGGAGGCCACGTGTAATTACGGGCACTCTCTCCATTAACTCCAGGAAAATTAAACAGCCAATATTTGGGTGTCTGGCAGGTTACTTCTCTCAGGAAAGCTGGCACATCCAACTTAAACAGAGCTGATTAATGGAAGAAAAAGGCACATTTTTCCCGGGGCTTTTCATGACGTTATCATGTCACTGTCACCCCAGCAGCTCAGGATGTGTTTTGGATGGCACAGCTGCATCTCCCCAGCTGCACTTGGTGGTGCTGGCCTCAGCTGCAGGGACCTGGGACAGAGATGTGCCCCTGGTTTTGAATGACTGAAAAAGATCCCACTCCCCTGCTCTGGAGTGAGAAAATCCTTGGTGAAAATTGCAAGAAATAACACCAAGGGAACCCCCCTCCCCCAAGTAATAGTAATAGTAATTAATGTTAATATAAGCAACAAGAACAACAATAATAATCCTCTTCAAAATTTTATTTGCTTGTTCCCATGCTGTAAACCCTCTGCCTGGAAAAAAAGGTTTCTCCAAAATTTTATATGAAGCTCCCTTTAAAGCAGATGTTTGCCTCTGGGAAGCCAAAAGTGGACCACATTTGCATTTTCATGCCTGAAGGCTGGACCTTGAACCCTGCACTGCCAGGAGCATTCCAGAGCCAGGGGGCACATCCACAGCCCAGGTCTCTCCCGTGGGCTCTGAGATGTAAAACTCATTCACGATAGCAAGACCGTGTTTTTTCAATTATTTTTGCCCTAACTGATACATTGTAAGCAATTTCAGTTCTCTTTGCATTTTCATGTACTGTACCCATCCTTGTGTATCCTAATGTGAAAGATATTCCCTGCTGCCTTCCCCCACTCTTCCCAGTTCCCTTGGAATCTGAATATGACTGCAACAGGAAGAAAAGCACCCAGAGCCTGGCCAGGAGGGGACTCCTATCACTGAAATCAGGAGCAAATCCTGAAGTGCTTCTTTCGTCATCATTAACTTCACCAGGGGTTTGTCAGAGCAGAGACAAAATCAAACCCAAGTGGAACACCAAATATGATCTGCAGAGCAGGCTCATCCCAGGGTAGAGATTGCAAAGAGGATTCCTGCTCCATAAAAGCATGAATGCACCTATAAAGAAACTCAGAGGCTTTTGTCTGTGGGAAGATGAGAGGTGAGTAGGGGTCACAATAACAAGATGGCAATGTAGCTTTCTAATAGAAGCCCGATGCCTCTAGAGTAACTGGTCCCAGGTTTATTTAATCAGGAAAATAGCTGGGAGTTTAAATAACTTGCAATATAAAGCCTGCACAAAGGAGAGAGTGAGCAGGCTGGGACAGATGTGTCTGTATCTTGCAGGAGGATGTGAGTTTGAAAGAAGCAGTGACACTTGGAAACTGCCTACAATGGCACCAGATGGATCAAGGGGAGAGATGGAAATGGTATTAAAAAAATATTATTTCCAGCAGCAGTTGCAGGCCTGCAGAACAGAAAGGGAAGGGAGAGCAGGGATCATGGGAAGAGATAAGGAGGGCAGGTGAAGAGCGAGGACTCCATGCCAGGAATGGAATTGCTGGGGCTGAACAGGAGAAGGAGCTCAAAGGATGCAATCAGGGACTGAGCTGCCTCCTTCCAGGTCTGCCCCGTGCAAGCTGACAGCCGGGCTCCCTGCAGGCATCCCTCACCACCCCTTCCATCCCACACACTTCTTCTGAAAAATTCCTTTTCAGACACAATTCTTCACATCTGGCTTCAGAGCAAATAAATACACCTTCCGTTTAAGGCTTGAGGAGACGACGGTCATTTCTTTGGGAATGGCTTTTCACAGAGGGGGGAAATCCACAGTACTTGTACTTCTAGGGAAGCTTTAAGATGGCCTTTTCAGCATCTCTTGCTGAAGCATGAATGGACTCTGCAGGGAGGAGCTTCCAATCAAGGCTCCCGTTGGCTCCAAATTAAGTTGTAATTAAAAAAAAATTAAATGACAGCACTACCCATGAAAAGCTCTCGAACATTTTCACTCGAGCAATGTTACAGCATGACGTCAGGGGCTTTTGCATGATCCATGCACCTCGCACTGATAAGTGCTAGCAAGGAAGCAGTGCTTTTGTACTGATATTTCACTGTGAAATCCCGCATTTGCAACGTCTTTTGGCAGTAGGTGGTACACTCAGCTCCAAAATTAATATATTAGTTCAAACTGTAGTAAAAAAAAGTAGTATAAATTATAAATTGTATTCAAAACCAACCTTCAGCATGGCTTTGGAGAGCAACTTTTTGCATAGGCAGGTAGTGATAGAGCAAACAGGAATGGTGTTAAACTAAAAGAAGTCTGGTTTAGGTTAGATATCTGGAAGAAATTATTTTCTGTGAGGGTGGTGAGGCCCTGGCACAGGGTGCCCAGAGAAGCTGTGGCTGCCCCTGGACCCCTGGAAGTGTCCAAGGGCAGGTTGGACACTGGGGCTTGGAGCACCCTGGGATACTGGGAGGTGTCCCTGCCCATGGCCGAGGGTTGGAACAAGATGGTCTTTAAGGTCCCTTCTAACTCAACCCATTCAGTGATTCTCTGGCCACACCAGACCCTGGTGGGTTACAGACCATCTCTGCCCACCCAGACTAACAGAGTCCCAGGGTCTAAATGCAGGTGACAGTTGATCGTAACATCAGGCATTAAAAAGAAAAAAGTGAAATCATTGTTAATAGCAGTTTGCAGAACTGTCAGTCTGTTTGTGTGGTCCTGCATGCAGTTTGTTTTGTGGCTGTGAGTTGCACAGTGCCATTAAAGCTCACTCTGCTGGGAATGAAGGGCTGGAGAGGCCAAAGTCACTGCAGAGCAGCCCTCCCTGGCCAGCCACGCTGCTTGCAGGAACACTTCATCTTTATTTTTGTTATTCCTCCACCTCTGACCCATTGTTAGGCCTGGGAGAAATAAGAACAGCACGAGTTGAGCTTCACCTCCCATCCGTGCCCTGAGGGGACTCCTGGGGCCACACAGTTCCCCTGAGAACATCCAGTGCTGCTGAGACCTCTTCCCATACAGGCACTCCTAAAGCTCAGTGGTCCTCTCTTTCCACAGAGATTCTCATCAGTAACCAGTGATAACATCCCACCATTGTCATTAAGTGGGCAGAAGGGGCAAAAACTTGTTGGTTGTAAGGAAAAAAAGAAGAAAAAAGGGGAAAGAAGAAAAGGGAGAGGAAAGTGACAGGTGTGGACGTGCTGGGGTTGCTGGGTGCAAAGCCCCATTTTCAGGATGCTGTCTTCTGCCCCAGGAAGCAGAATCTCTTCAGAAGGATATATGGGGCATGTTAGATATAAAGGTTTTCATGGCAATTTGATGCCCAAAGTGGTGCACAGGCTCTGCACTACACAGACACCGGGGAGGTGCCAGCCCTGTGCTGGCACTGCCAGCTGCCATCCAGCCCAGGATCCCACAGGCCTGAAGGGAATAAATTCTGTCTAAAGGATACTCTTCACCAGGTCAGGGTAATTTACATGTGGGGTTTTAGCATGACTGGTGCCCCCTACAAACACCTGGTGTGTTCTTAATACAGACAACTTCATGCAAAGATTTTGATTATGAGAGTTGTAAGCAGCTACTGCCATTGGAGGGGAGTGAGTGTGCCTAAACCCTTTCCAAAGCTTAACATAAGTTCCCACAGGAGGAGATATAAAGGGCATGGAAATGTTACACTTCAAGCAGAGAGATTTAGGAGGCATGTGAGCCACGCCAAGGAGTTCCAAGCGGAATATTCAGTTGTCAAATTATGCTGTGACGGCAGCCACTGCTCCCCCTGCATTGCCATGTCAGAGCAGGGCACAGGCAGACATCCGTGCCACGTGCTCAGGGGGATGGTGCCTTTCCAAACACAGCCTAGAAGAAAGCCCTGCTAATTTTGGTTGATTGCTTTTCAAGTGTGGCTTGTTCAGATCTTCTTTGTCACATCCGCTCATGAGGGAACAGCTAGAGGAGAAGGAGGAGGAAGGGGGAAATTAGTACTGTGGGGAAGGTGCCAGTGGGAAGTGGATATTGCACAAATGTAGGAAAGACAGCGATCTTTAGAGGCAGGAATATTTGTTTTGGAAAAAACAACTATTACTGTTACAAGTGAAAATTGATTAAAACGTGAGCGGGTATTAAGAGCTGCATGACTTCTGTTTCACTTCATGCTTTTATCATCTGTGGGTCTGAAGCTCCACTGAGTCAGCCTGGTACCAGGGGCAGCATCTCATGACAGTCTCTGAAAAAAAATGCCCAAGTTGTTATTTTTCATTTATAGGTAGTTGGATATTTCTGTCAGTTCTCTCCTCATATCACTGCATCTTCAAAAGAGAAAATAAATATTCCCATATATGGGTAAAATGCCCAAAGAATTGGTTTTTTTTCATAATGAATGATTATTGCTTCCTAAAATGTGTAGATAACCTAAATCAGCAGCAAAAGTGGCACACAAAAAAGCCATCTCCTCTTCCTTGGCATAGCTCTGCTTTCCCGTAACATCAATAACCTGAGCCAGGTCTTTGCTGAGTCCTTCATGCTTTTCCAGCACAGAAAAAAGTTTCTTGGCAGAGGTTTAAGTCCCCAGGAAAAAAGGAGCTGCACTCAGGGCTAGCAAGAAGCTGGGGGTTTTGTGTCTGGTCCATGGCTGCTCGTGGTTTTGCAGGCCAAGAGCTGCACACTCTGCATGATTTCTAGCAGCATCCCCTTCCAGCAGCTCCTTCTAGCGTGGAGCACCTGTTGGTGAATGTGTGACTGTCCTTGACCACCTCCAAAACCAGGCACAGTAATGAAATCCCCTTACCAATGTTTTTTTCAAACTGAATTTCTTTCTGAGATCAATTCAATTAAGAATTTCAGTTTCAAATTACTAATTGAAATGCTTTAATATGTGGGGGGTTTTTTCAGTCTGGGAATAGAGCGCTGATTTGTTTCACTAATTGCAAGCCAGAAATTTGGAGTACTCCATAATGAGATATTTCACAAACAATTTTTGATTCAATTAACTTCAGGAAGGGGGAAAAGCAAAATTATTTTAACTAAGGCATATATTTGTAAAAATTTAATCTGTTCCTCAGATATACTAGGGAAGAGAAAAAGACACATTTTTTAAAGAAATTGTTTCTCAGCAGCCACGTTCAGGTTTTGCCTGTTGTAGTTTCTCAGTGTATTATGACAACAAAAAGTGAAATACAGCCAGGTATCAATTTTTGCTTTGTTTTCTCCCTATTTTTCTTTTATTATCATCTGCTGAAAAAGCATTTGGATAATGTCCTTAACAAGATGCTTTAACTTACAGCTGGCCCTGAAGTGGTCAGTAAGTTGGATTAGATCATTGTAGGGTCCTTCCAAATGACATCTCTTCTCTTCTCTCTTCTCTTCTCTCTTCTCTTTTCTCTTCTCTTCTCTTCTCTTCTCTTCTCTTCTCTTCTCTTCTCTTCTCTTCTCTTCTCTTCCTCTTCCTCTTCCTCTTCCTCTTCCTCTTCATCTTCTAGGTGGGAACAACCTGCCAGAATGAACTAATTGCAGTGAGAGGGGTTGGGGCACTGCACCCCTCTTGTACGAAGAGCTGTGTCAGCCCCAAAATGGGAAAGGCCCAGTTTTAAGGTGATGATGGCCGTGCTGGGTTTGAGGAGGAGCAGCAAGTCCCCACCCAGATCCCACGGGACATTCACAGGTTGCAGCCAGCCCAGGCTGTGCCCTGGGTACGTGCCAAGCCCACCCCAAAGCCGTGGTGAGGATGGGGCTGTTCAGACACAGATCCCTTCCCCTGGGGCAGACACAGCCATGCTCTGTCCCCCCAGGGCACCCCATTTGTCAGGGCTGCACTAAGGAGCTGCAGGAGGGAGGGAAGGGTGGATGTGGCAAGGCCCCTCTCCCCCTCACAGGGAAGTCTGCACCCGTGGCCACGTATGTGTGCATGCAAAGCTTTGGAAATTTCCATTTTAATAAAAGTAACCTTGGAGGAGCATGAGCAATAACCTGTCTGTTCTTTGGCACTGACAGTTCAGTTGTCCTGAAAAATGAGATTTTGCTAGCCCAGCGCAGAGCTCTTGTTATCATCCCCAGCTTACATCAGCGTGCTTTATTAGGAGACAGCAGAAATAATTCTTCAGACATTAAGCAACGTCTCGCTCCTGCTTTTATCAGGCTGGCCGTGTGTGATTACATCAGATCCAGAGGTAAGCCAAATAAACTCCTGGATTTTTGGGCTCAGATATTTGGTCCATCTACAAATGCTTTGAAATCAGGTTACAGGGTAGATATTAGGTAGTTCCTGAGTAGCTTTTCCTGCTCCTTCTGCCTCTCTCCAGTTTCCTAGATCTGACCCACATACTCTGTATTCCTGTGTTATGTTAAGGCAGGGGGGACATTACACGTGGATCCATTCCCTGCCTGTTCCTGAGCTCAGCTTTTCTCAGCTGTGACTCCAGGCTCTGGTCCTGCTCCAAAGTGATGGATCTTCACCCAGGGGAGGGTCACTGCAGCCATTCACATGAGGGATGGTCTATTCTGGCACTCCCATCCCTTCTGAGATAAAATCAGCATTGCACAGCTTTAATTTCCTGTCTTCACATGTAGGCAGCAGCCAGTCCCAACACCCTGCTTGTACCCTGGTTTTTGCTAACTTAGATAGGACTTTTCCTCTCTGAAGGCATCAACTGATTCACCAGTTACCACAGCTCTTCTAAATCTTCAGTGGATAATTTTTTTCTTCTGTTTCCACTTCTGCCATGGGACTGATGAAGTTGTTGGAGCCTGTGGATGACCACAGCCTACAGGGAATCCTGTGCAGCTGCTGGGCAGGGCTGGTGGGCGCCCTGGGAGCCTGGAGCAGGGCGTGATCCCCTCCCCCTTTCCTCCAACGAGGGCTGTCTCCCAGCATCACTTGGAGCATACCTGGGAGAAAAGATTTCAGTGATTCATTTGGACCAAACGCATGACCTTCAACTCCTTTCTTTTTCTTCCCAGAGTATAAATTTTCAGCCGAAATCCACACAGGTGTACACCAGAGAAGGAAATAACCTACAGACGTTGGCTGTTCCCAGCTCTTGACTCACCTAAGGGGCCAGTGACAATTACTTGTGTCCTTGCCAGGTTTCCAGGGGGACTTGTCTTACTCACAACTTTGTATTTTAGTATTATTCCACCTCACAGTTGGCCAGGCATCTACAGAGCTGTGAATTGTCCCTTGAGCTGCCATGACAGAGGGATGTTTAATATGTAATAGTGATTATTTCCCGAATATTAATGCCCTCAGGGCTTGCAGGATTTCCTTTCTATAACTCAGCTCCTGCTATCTAGGACTGCATATACAGTATATATTGTACTGTCTGTAAGAGGACACACAGTAGATTGGGACAGGAAGGTGATTTTTCATAAATAAATATTAAGAAGCTGTGGCTGCCCCATCCCTGGAAGGGCTCAAAGCCAGGATGGATGGGGCTTGGAGCAAGCTGGTCTAATGGAAAGTGTCCCTGCCCATGGCAGGATTTGGAATGAAATGATCTTTCGGGTCCCTTCTAAAACAACCATTCTATGATTCTGTGATGTTTCTGTGATGTAAATAGTGTACAACCACCTTAATGAACAAAGCCACAGATCTGCCAGGTCTGTGTGTGGCCAGCTCCTCTGCAGAGTGTCACCTTACAGAACGATTCTGGGCTCCATCCTGGCCCTTGTCCTTCTCTGCTCGTTCACAGCCTCTGGCTCAGCGCAGCCCTGCCCTGGGCACAGCTCTAGGCAGTGGTGCAGCACCCCCAATTCCCCAGTGTCCCTTGACCAGGGCAGCACTGAGCACACATCACACTGAAATGGCTGGGATTTTGCTTAAAGCTCACAGAATATGTCCCTGGGGGAAATTAAAGAAGCAAATTAGCAGCAGCATCTTTTATTTTCATAATGCACTTAAAAGCACCAGATGCACATAATCTTTATTTTTGGCTCTCTAAACTTAGGCTTTCGTATTAAATGGCAACTGGCACTTGGAAAACCTGTACTTAATGCTCTACAGAGGGAAAAAAGTGTGGGCCAGATGCACTGAGTTTATTTTCTTTAGACCAGCTTGTGCTGCTTTGGTGATACCAATTAATACAGAGTTCTAGAACTGCACAGAAAACCAAACAGCACTGATCTTGCTGTTCAGCTATTTTGAACAGCAGTGCTTATCACCAAGACAGAGCCAGGATGGGGTTCCCTGGGTGGGAGCCGTGGCTGCAGAAGGGACATTTGCTGGGACACTGAAGCTGGCTTGATTTGTGGCTGACAGGGTACTTAGGCTTTCTTTTTCCTCAAAACACCCCTTGAAAATAAAGTCACAGAATTAGAGAACCACAGAATGGTTTGGGTTCAAAAGGACCCAAAAAAGACCACCTAGTGAAAGCCCCCTGCCATGGGGAAGGAAATCACAGTTGTTGATTTGAAAGGGCAAAACTGTTTTTGGTCTCCTCATTCTGCTTGTGTGGATTTGGCATCACTCTTTGAAGCACAGAGTCATAGAATATGGTAGGTACTAAACACTGTGGCATTGCTGCTCCTGGTGAGATCATTGGTAAAGGGCTTTGAGTCTCATTCCCTCAAACTGGTGAGTAAATGGTGCTGAGAACAGAGAGAGGAAAAATTGCAGTGGGTGTTGCCTTCACAGTCGTTCTGGCTGAACAATTTTAACTGTTGATACGAAATCTTCATTTGAGTAAACTCTCAGCTAAATGTCAAACTGCAGCCATTCTCCCTGTAACTGTGCCTGTGAAAGCATCGTTATTAATATTACTGCTATTATTTTATATGACTTTTGTCATGTGAACAGCCCATTTCTCCTTCAACAGTTCATTTCTCTATCTAACTCCAGAAGGAAAACTTCTTCATTTAACTTAAAAAAAATCCTTCTTGCTAAACACGGAGAAACAAAGAATAATTTGAGGCACACATAGGGCAAATATTTTATTAGAGCCCTGATCACCAAATCGCAATGTGATAGCAGACACGGGTCAAAGGTTTAATCCATGTTTATGTTCCTTGGGATAAAACTGCTCCTAACAGGGCTGCAGAGGGTGCACACAACTTGGAAAAACTTCTCATTGCTTAAGCTCTGGAAAGTAAGGGATAAGAAAAATATCTGCTGGCAAGAAAAACAGCTAAAAAAGCAAAGTAATCTATAATGGAAGGGTTCTGTAGGCAAACTGCAAATGATGCTGCCCATCGCCACATGCCACACACTGAGACAATTATTTCCAATTTGTCAGGAGCTGCATTTTCTATACTCCACTGGCAGGGCTTCATTTGTCACCCGTACTCCAGTGAGCACAGGGACAGAGCTCTGTGCCTGGATGTTCCCAGGGCAGGGTGGACGTGCCGGGCGTGTCCTGGGGACAACTAGTGGGGACCACGCAGGGAGTGGATGTGGATATGGCAGCTGCCCCTCTGCCTCTGCAGGCAGCTGCTGCCATATGAGGCAACAACTCTGCCGGCTCCTTCCCCGGGCAGCAAAACCTCCCCGTGACGAGGCCCCGGGGGTGGGACGGCAGCAGCGACCGGGAGTGGGGCTGGACGGGAATGGGGCTGGACAAGAAGGCGGCCGGAGTGGGAGGTGGCCGGCTGGGAGCACATCCCAGGAGCTCAGAGCATCACTGCCACGTCCCCGAGGGGCACGGAGCGCTCCGGTAAGTGCGGCTGCCTGGCAGCAAGTGGGAGCAGATTCCCTCCGGGAGCGATCCCGCTTTCGCTGGCGTTCGGCGGCACCCGTAACCCTGTGCTGATAAACCCAAGCTCCCCCTGCAGACAGGTTACAGCTTTAGGGCACGCTCACTTTCTTTGCTGGCTTCTCGGGGAGGGTTTAAAGGGTTTTATGGTGAGTTTAAAGCAGGTTTCACTCTGCTGGCGCCGGCGCAAAGCAGGGGCGGATCAGGTAACCTCAGCATAACGTGTCCGCTTTCAAACCTCCTCAATCTTTTTAGGGAGCCACGTTTAAGTTTGAATTATCACTGACGGGAACATGCCCGAGTGAACATTATTACCCAAAGTTTCTATCAGCCTAATTCAGAAAAAATTCTTTCCTTCCTTCCCTTTACTCATTTTTAAAGTTAACTGGCCGCAATTCAAACAGCAAAAAACATAGAATGAAATAAATGGGGCAAATTCCAACAGCCAAAAGCGTAATGAAAGAAATGAGACAAATTCCTTGAACTGCACCTAACATGAAGATGAATCTTGGCTGCTCATTAGAGACTGCTGAGCACGGGATGTTGGCAAATTAAATCATGGGAAGTAGAGGGAGGCATAGAAAAAAAGGGTCGATTATCTAAATCTCCTCTTATAAACTGCAAAATATTTTTTCAAGATTGAAGGTAGTAAAAATAGATTAGTGGCAAACAGAAAAGCCTCTTTATGCACTTAAAATAAAAAGCAAAGAGTCAGGCCTAGCAAAGGAATGGGTAAACAAAGAATACACCATTGTGTATTCTTTTCAGGGTGGGTTAGCAGTGAGTAATTCTCATCCAAGGTACAGCCAGGAGTTTTCTTCCTTACTTGCCCTGAAAAATTCCTTCTTGGATTTCCCAGGTTAATTCAGATGTTGTTGGGTGTTTGAGTGCTGCTCATCTCCGTCAAGGAGGGGTTGTGAGTCAGAGGCCCACAAAGTTTTTAAAGTTCTCCTATCTACTTTTTACCAGTGTTGTACCAGCTTGTTTTTCATTAGGGCTCTTTAAAATGCTCAGTTTTGCTGTTTTTTTTCACTTGAAAGTATCCTTGCTGTCTGAGAAGGTGGGGAGCAGCGAGTGTGTCAAAGCCAGTCTGCCTTGGAGGCAGTATGGGCGGAAAATCAACCTTGGGACCTGCTCCAGAGATCTTTAGGACTGCCCCAAGGAGAGCAATTAGCAGGTGTTGCTAATTGATTATGAATTCTCAGCCATTGCCAATGGCTCTGGCAGCAGCACAGGCTGGAGGAGGTGCATTGTCACCAAGCTTCATCGTGTGCCTTCCTGCAGGAACCTTTGGGATATGAGGAGATGTGGCCCATGGGCCGCCAAACCAAAACCATGCCATGACTTGGGTGTCACCTTTGTCACAGGTAGTGAAGGGAGGTGGACAGAGCCAAGGAGCTGATGTTGTCATTGAAAGGGGGCAGGAGAGGGGGCTGGGGAACCGCTCAGCATGATGGTTGTCCCTAGAAACAGTCCCTTGAAATAGTCCTCCATGCAGCAGAAAGAGACTAAGATGATGGTCAGGCAACATGGATATATCAGGAAGAAATTATTCCGAGCCCACCTTTCTGCTGGTGTACGGGGGAGAAGGAGATGGTACCATTCTGTGTGACATTCTCATAAACACGTGAGGAAGATGTGGCCTTGATGAGACCGGTATTGGGTGGGTGGAAAACTGGTTGCACAATTAGAAAATTTGTCAGAAGGTCACTGCCAGAAAGGGAGGTAATGGCAAATATGGACCTGAGCCTGTTGCTTGTGTTTCTGTTTATGGTTTGAAGGAGGGACAAGGCTGTGTTATTTGATGTGCAGATGGGAGTGACTTGAGCACAAGAGGCCAGATTTATAATTCAAAGGGACAAGAGAAGCAGTCTGGAAAAAGCCCATGATTTGAATTTCAGGGGTCGTGCTGGTGAGTGAAGGCAGTGGGTGCAGGGTCTCAGTGGGGCCAGGGAAACCATCCTGCCTATGCTGGGAGCCAGGGAAACCAGCAGCTAGGAGGGTTTTACCCTTGGCTGCTGCACTTCAGCATCAATGGGGTTTGGCTGGAGACAGGCCAAAGGGAGCTGTAAAAATAACGAGAGGGGGCTGGGATGAAACCTCTGCAGAAAGCCAGAGGGAGGGGATGGTAAGAGACACTGAGGAAATGCGGCGCACCCATAAACATGGGGCCCGTGAGGAGGGAGAGGGTTCCTCTTTTTCCTTGCCAGTTAGGACAAGATGTGATGAACTTAAACTGCAGTTTAAGAGAGGATAAAGACATCTTTGTGAACTTTCCAAGATACAGTCTGGCTCTTCCCTGGCAACGCACTTTGCCTTCCTTGCTCCTGATTCCCTGCAAGCCTGGTTTAGCACAACATCTATTCGAGTAACTCACGTGCCTTTGGTGAATTAACTACTTAACCCATGGGAATGGTACCATTATCTTCAGAAGAACTAGAAAAATAAAGTGCATTTATAAGGTTTTTACTGTTTTCACCCCACCATCAGCACTCCCTTTAAGAACATCAAAAGATTAAAAAAACAGATAGAGACATCTGCCAGCGTCTCTGGAGATGAGTGTTGCACTTTCTTCTAATCCAGGCCCAGCCTGTGGAGCCTCTCCATGCCTTCACAAAACAGAGGATTTTTTCTTGTATTTAGGAACCATCTAAAGACCCTTTCACTGTGTTTAAACAGAGGCCTGTGTCAGCACAGTTCAAAAATGCTGGCACTTGCTCTGCACAGATTAAAGATGATAAATGACCCTTTGCTGCTGGGACCCCATTTACAGCTTCTATTGCAAGATTGCGTAACACTCCGAGGCAGTAGCAGGGCTGGGGACACGGAGCAAGGTCCGGGTGCAGGCTGGATTTTGCCCTCCAGCACTTTTCATTCCTTCCCTAGGCCTGAGAGAAGAGCTGCAGGGAGCAGCCTGTCCCCTCCTGCACCCTCCCGACACCCAGCATGGCATCAGCCATGAGGAACCTGCTGTCTGATCCTGACAGATACCTGCAGTCGTTCCGCCTCTTCCTGGAGAGGTCCACTGAGCACCAGAGCATGCAGGAGTTCGTGGAGAAGCAGCTGCCGGGCGTGATAGCGAGGTAACGATGCCGAGGTGACCACCCCGCGCTGAAGGACAGCCAGGACCATGGTCCCGCCGTGCTGCTGGCCCCGGGGGGCTGCCTGTGAGAGGCAGATTGCTGTTCCCTGCCCCGGCTGCCGGCCTCTGATAGGGCTTGGCGGAGGTTGCATTTGCACGCGCGGCTCTCCGGGATGGAGCCTGCCTAGCGAGGGGGAGATAAGGCTGCATTGTTTCCTTGCACACAAGCACAGCTGGCCCTGAATCAGCTCTGAAACGCAGCAACAGATACTACGTTCTAGCATCAAACTTGGTTGAAAGCAGCTTTTTGAAAGTAATCTTGTCGGGTAGTATTTAGGGTTTCTCCAGGATGGCTGGATAATGCCCCTGCTTTGCCTGCCAGTGTGTGTCCTTTGCCAGACCCCTCACTTGGCAGGCTGGCTGGGGAACAGGCATCCAGCATCAAATCCTGCCTCTGGGGAGGCTCTTCTCAGGGTTCAGGGTTTCATGGCTCTGCCAAAGCCTCACTCAGGGATTTCAGGAGCATTACACTTTCCCCTGTCCCTCCCCATTTTGCATAATGCAGAACTTCTACAAACAATTTTTAAGCTGCTGGTCCGGACCCAGAGGGTTCTCTGTTCCTCAGAGCACAGACACAGAGAAGGTGTGTACCTGCTTCTGCTTGTATTCTCTCGTCATAAAGCAAAATGCCACCTCTACAAATTGCCAAAATAATTGGAAATCATGAATACCCAAAGGGCAGAGTTCTGAATCTGATCCCTCCTGCCCACTCGCAGGCATGCCTGTGTACACATACATTACATTTGGAGTTTGTCCTACAAATTTTAGTCTTAAGGGGAACTCCAGTGTCTCACATCATGCATGGAACCCTCTCTACTGGGCAACCCTCCTAAAAGGTATATATAATGTTTTTCAGTATTGGAAATGGGAAGTCTACAATCAATGTTCTAAGCGTTGGTGGTGGATCAGGTATGTATGAACTTCAATACTGATATGTTTTTTTCCTTTTTTTTTAAAGAATAGAGGGTTAAAAATTGCAAAAGGATCAGAATTTGAAATAAATCTTTCCTTTATGTCAGCTCCAGGGGACAGAAAAAAAAACCAACAAGAAAAAACAAACAAACAAACTCAAAACCAAACCAAACCAATAAAAAACCAAACCAAAACAAAAACCAACCAAACAAACCCCAAACAAATTAATGTCTTAGATTCTCAGAGTATTGCATTTTTACCTGCATTGCAACTATTCTTGCCTGTAACTCTTTATTGAGGTGATAACTCGCATCACTGCTGTGTAAGAGCCATGGCGGAGCTCTGCTTTGCCTGTAGGTATTTGCTGATCAGTGCCAATGTACTGCTGTCCCCCAAAACACTGGAGCTGAGCAAAAGCTCCAGAAGAAATTCAGAAGAAATCACAAATAATAAGTCTTTTATCTTAAATTTACTGAGTGGAAAAACAATACCAGTAAGATCAAGTGGCTTCTTTTTGCTAAATTCTTGCCTAAGTGCCCCCATAATTAAAACCTATGTTTCCTTCTCTGCCCATTAAGTCACCACACTTAAATTTTATATGAACAGTTAATCTAGTTTAAATGCTGTAGTCATACCATCACCAAAGACTAACCTCAGTTTTGTCAGTCTCTCCTCCATAGAGTAGTTGTATATAAATGGTGGGCATTAGTTATAAAATAGATAGCGTGACAGAGCAGGAACATTGCTCTCCAAAGGAAACAGTTCTTCTGCAAAGAAAAAAAAAAAAAGGTGTTTTTAACAGGAATACTTTACTTAGTGAGGTACTTCACTCCCCGGCCAGAGACAGTCCAGCTTGCCATCAATCAATAACGGGTAGGCAAAGCTCACTCGGTGATGTAAAAATCCTCAAATCACCCAACCCCACCTGCTCACAAGTTTGTGCTGAGGATGGGTCGTTGTGAGGTCGGGACGGAGCCGATTCCCAAATCCCTGCAGCCGATCCTGGCTGGTGAGGGAGGGCAGTGATGGAGCTGCTGCCCCGACCCTACCCGCCCCTGCGCTTCTCGGGGAGGAGGCGCGAAAGGAAAGCGTTTCCTCTCCACTTTTCCACCTCGGGAAACAAGAACCCATTGTCTGCAGCATCCTATCCCATCGCAGCCGCCCGAGCACCGCGCCTGCCTTCGCTGCAGCCGCTGCCTCATTAAATTCACACTCCAGCGCGCCGCACTCTGTACCTTTAAAAACCATAAAAGTCATCAACGCTGCTATAAAGTAGCAACTGGGCTATAAACTATCCCGTTACGTAAAATGTTTAATTAGAAACTTAATGGCGAACATAGTGGTAGCCTTTTAAAGGTACTTGTGTTGGAGAGTTAAATAATTCGGATAGCCTAATTGCCAAATTGTTGATAATGCAAGCTGCCACCGATCTGACTGTAAAATGCCTCGGGACACTTGTTTGCATATAAAAGAGCTAAGTGAAGTCAGCTAAGGCTGTGGATTAAATTATGAATCAAAGGGGTGGGGTTTTTTTGGTTAAAAACAGTACAAGGGTGATTTGGCCACACTAGAGTGGAAGGAAATATATTAACTACCTGCATATGGAAATACGAAATTAATTTTTTTATTTTTTTTTATCTGGACCTGCACAGCCCTTTCAAAGGGCTAAATCATTTTATGGAAAGTTGGTAAAGCAATCAAAAATTAAACTATTGCAGTAGCTCATTACAAATTCTGTGTTGCCAGATTTTACCACGGCGGCCTGCAGACAACTGGCTTTGTTCTGATTTTTTAACAGAATACAGCACTTGCAGCAATAGCAAAGCTGCAGCTATTTCTGCTGCCTCAAAAATTCACTTTCCCTCCCACAAAGAACGTGCTTCCAGAGACGCCATACAAATGTTGGTGTTGCTGGTTGCTTTAAAAAAGTCTGAAAAAATGCAACTTTTCCTCATTTTGTATATTATGTCCTCTGGGCACCAATGAGCAATTTAATGCCCAGTGTTTTCCTTTGGTACCTGAAATATTCTGCATGATGGAGCTAATGCTGAAGTGGTGGGAGTCCAGGGACACTGAAAAAGATGAGGGTGGGCAGAGGCTGTACAGCTCCTCCTTCCACAGCTCCTCAGCGAGGGCCTGTCTGCCCATTCCATCCCAAACTCTGCTGGGTGGCCTTCCATTCAGTACAAAACTTCGTCCATTTGTAGGGAATTTTATAACGTGGAGTTTTGTGCAAGCACAAGTAAATCTTCTGGGAAATATGTCAATATTTACTTGTAACACGACCTCTGGATCTTTTATTCACTGTAGTTTCACTCTTTCTTAATTTATTCTGCTGTTATTTTTTCCATCTAAAATCTATCCAAGCACAATAAGCAGAAGCGAGTTTGGAGAAAGTTGAGCAAGCCAGCAGGATATTGTCCCTGGACCCGTGCCTCAGTCAGAAATACTGTCCCCCTGGGTTTCCTTTACTGCAGATGGGGTGAGATGGCTGAGAATGATAGAGCTATTTTTAAATTTTGAAATCGTGGATCTACTGGTACATCCATCAATAAAATAATTACAGCTGGCCTGAGCAGTGTTTAGAGAGAACTCTTCCTCAACAAAAACATAAAACACAGCAATCTCTGGAGTATTCTGTTAACAAGGGTTGGCTAAACACAAATGGTACGTGCTCTATTCATCACCCTTTTGGGAAAAGTCACAGGACACTAAAGACAAACAGATATGAATATTGTCTCTGATTCGCATGTAAACACATATTCCCTTTCCCCCCCATATGACCTTGTAACCAGTGAGGTGCCTGACTAAAAATGCTCCTACTGACTGTGAGAAATCCTGCCAAGCTTGCTGGTGACTTGGAACCATCAGAAGTGGCACTGTGAGGGTCATGTAGGATCTCCCCCTCGAGGTTAGACCATGTCCAGAAAAAAAGATGTCAAGCATGGCCGCGTCTGGTTTTCCCTTGGCCCTGATGGTGCCAGTCAGAGAGGAGAAATGAAGAGAGTTGGGACTGATATTTAAATTTTTCTCAAATCCTAGAGCTCAATCATCAGTGACAACCTACTGAGAATACAAAGCAGCTGCATGGACCTGTGTGGTGCATCTGTACATAAATGGCAGAAATCAGTCTGCCAAACTGGGGATGTGGTGGTGGTGAAGATTACCTTTGCCTGAGCTTTGTTGTCATTCTCTGTTTTGTGTCTCCTGCTTCTTTAGGTGAGATTGACTTGCACATCCTCTCAAAAATACAAGCCAGATATCCCGGGGCCACCATCAACAATGATGTGATAGAGCCAAGTGCTGACCAAATCTTCAAGTATAAAGGTATTTTTACATTAAAGAAATTAAGTTTACTTTGATTATTTTACATGCATTAAAAAGTGTTGAAAGGTGGTTGTTCAAATGCCTTCCTGTCAGAACTGTCTCGTAAAAATTAAAAAATTCAAAATTCCATGCTTTTTTACCATCATTGCTTCTCAACAACGTTCACTCTCATTAAAATCCTAGTGTCTCACACTGCAAAGAGCTCTGCATGGCAAATGCTTGCTAGACAGACTTTAAAAGCTGAACAAGGTGGGAAGTGATGGGTGATTGTACGGGAATGGAGTGAAAACCCTGCATTTCAGAGAGTTTTTCTGCTTCAACTTGGGTTGAATCAGGATCCTTCCTCAGCATCAAAGGGAAAATTTGAGAGTCTCATGGTAATTCTCTCACATCTTAAAAATCGTTTCTAACAAATAACTAAACCTCACAGTGGGGCGCTAAATTAGTTACCAGGCTTTGAATTAGAGAACACGGGAAGGAAAGCAGGAGTGATAGGAAAGACTCTTGCTCTTGGGGCTCAGAGCTTCTTTCCTTCCCCCGGCCCAAAGGTCTAAGCAGCATTCCTGGAGGAAAACGAAGCATTTTCCAAGGGTTGAGTGTTAGCGAGGGTACTTTGATCAAATTGCCCTACAAAGTAAGCATTAAGTAGCAATGCACAGTTTGATTATCACTGGCTTAGCGCCTGCCAGGACTCACCTGGCAGGTGATGGTGTGGAGGTGGCAGCAGCCCCGAGCAGAGCACACCTGGCCCGAGAGCAGCTGCTGAGTGGATGTGACAGCGATGAATGAGCCCCGACAGCCGACTCTCGTGTTGGAAACGCTCCAAACCATCGTAAATACCAGGCTGTAAAACCACACTGTAAATCTCCAATCTTGGTCTTGCTCAAGTCCTTAAAAAGGAAACATTCCCAGTGTGAATCAGCTTGTGGAAGGAAAAAAAAGCATCGATCCCTTTCTCCCTGCAGTGAGGTAGCTCAGAATCACTGGAAGCACCAAGGGCTCCCAGGAAAAATCTAATTTTCTCTATATAACACAGACCTGATCTTTTAAAAGATGGCTTGTGCAAAATCCCCAGAGCTTTTATGTTGCTTCAGGCTGAAATGATGAAGGATGGGCAGCACAGCATCTTCTGTGTTTATGAGGCAGTTTGTGCACGTGAACAAAGAATTTCTGTCCTGTTTGGGCTACATTGGACTGGATTTGCTCTGAATCTACCCAGTGGTCCCACCAACGACCACCAATTAACTGACAGTCAATCCTATCCTACTGCAGTGAGTTTCTTTCCAGAAGAAAGTTAAAGAAAATATAAAATGTAGTCCTTACTTTAAGTTTTATGCTAAACTAGAAATTAAATATTCATCTGAATTTCTTTCTTTAAACTCTCTTATTTGGTAATTAATCATGTCCCCAGTAGCTACCATTAATTAGGTTTCTGAGGCCTAAGATTTTCTGCAGAGAATTAGAAACATTATCTGCACCTCTGAGGATTCAGTAGTTATGTTTTCTGCCTCACCAGATGCTTTCTCCTTGGGAAGGAGAAGCCAAGCTCACGAGAGCAACTTCCTCCTGGGATGTGCAGTGATGACAAACTCAGCTTTCTCTTAGGCTGGGGCATGAGATGGAGGTTTTCCTCAAAGCCTCGTGGGCCAGCTGTGGCTTTCCTTCATTCCTGGTGGAATCCCTTGGTGGCCATGGTTGGAGTGTTGGTGGCCCCACAGCTGAGCTGCATCACCAGCTTTGATGGCACCCATCAGGCACACAACCAGCTTCTGACTGGGAAAAGAACCTGGGGGAAACCCGGGGGAAAATGTAGGAAAACTTTTTATAATGGCTTCAGATGAATATTCAGGCAGAAATCTACCATAATCCCATAATGAATTTGCACTTCCTAGAATTTGGACTTCAAAGGCCCAGCCTGGAAAGCAATTCAGCTTTCTTCCCAGCTCCTCCTTGCAGACAGACCAACAATTAAACCAAACCAGATTGCCCCAGATGGTTGGTTTGGGGGTAGGAGCTGCTGCTGGACGATGCCTGAGTTTAGAACAGCAAATTAAATCTGAGCTGCCAGTGCTGGGGCCAGTGACTGATAAATGGGAGCTAACAGAGTAACAGTGGCAGCATCTGGAAGGGGTGGCCCATTTCCAGCCACAGAAAAGAGGAGATAAGCACTGATGGAGCATTTCTCATCTGCCTGGCAGGGATGTGGCCTAATCAGAGCCCAAAAGGAGAAACCTTGTTGTTAGTGGTGTAAAGGCACTGGTCTCTGAACATGTGTTCTGTAGCTAAGGCTCAGCCTGCCTTTGGGCCATGTAAGTTTTAAATTGATGCTAACCCCAGTGAAGCTCAGGAACTGAATCAGGGCCCGCTTTGTCCCGGAGCAATCCCGAGTGCCAGGCAGCCACGCAGTGAGATGAGCTCCATATGCCAGCAGATGGACATTAGTATTCCAGCATCCCCTACACTATGAAATTATCTCTCAGTTTTCCTCCCATAAAAATGAAGGAAATGCAGCAATGAGCCAGGCCCTCAGTGTAAGTTATTCTTTGAATCCACTTCTCCCAATTTCTGCTTTCCTCAGTTGTGATGTGCACTGTATCAAGGTCTGAAGACATGCCAAGTGTCCCATGTGTCACTCCTTAAGGCTCTTTGTTTCAAAACACTGTCATGCCTTTTGCCTGAAGCAGTTGGTCAGAACTGTGGGCTTCTGAAAAGTTATTTTAACACAAAAATAGCTGAATGTCAAGAGATGGGTTCTTGCTTATGGAACAAAGCTCCTTCTCTCTACCATCCCAGTTACACAAATTTAGAAGAAGACATTTGCTTTCTCCGCCCTTCTCAACCCTTTAATTGTGCTACTCTTCTCAAGAAACCCCTGTTTTGATCCATCCTTGAGCACCTGTTTTTATCTGGGGAAAATCCTCCACCATGGCCTGACTTCTGCTCAGCCATGTGGGTTTTATGTGGCACATCAGTGCTGGGGCCATCAGTCCTTCTCCTTTTCACCATGAAATGTGCTGCTCATGGTCTCATAACAATTCATCCCAGCCAACCTCTTTTAACTCAGCTTGAGCCAGTCATGGGGAAGAATTTACTTTATTTTTTTTTAACTCAGGTAAACACCAGAGGAGCCCAAATGAGGGAGCAAAACTAAAAGCCTCAGACTCTTTTAAGGTTTCATCCTATAAAGCCCTCTACAGCCTTCTCCTCACATACGGGCTCAAGGTTTTAGATATTCCACTGTAGTGTTAAACTGGTACCAAAACTCTCTACCTACGTATGGCTTTTGGATGTATTAAAGCTCTGGGTGGAAAGCAGCCCCATATTTGCAATTGAGATAACTCTGTCCTGCCTGCTGCTCTATTTCAGAGCGTGTGGCTCAGACATCAAACCTCGAGAACATTAAGTTTACCTGGCACAAGGAGACAGCTCATGAATATGAAAGTAGAATGAATGCAGAAAAGAAGACTAAAAAATGGGACTTCATTCACATGATCCAGGTAAGAATCTCTGCAAAGTAAATGTTGTCAAAGATTCGGCTGTTAAAAGTTTGCTTGAAGTATGTGACCTCATTATCCACCGTAGGGGAAAAAAGGTGAGTGTACTTCCCAGTAATTTGAAGTGCTTTAGCATAAATGAACTGCAAAAATGAAAAGCAGCTTTGAGCACAGTAGTCCTATTAACCAGGCTGTGGGTGGCAGTCAACTAAGAATGCATTTTAGCGTGTGTCTTCAAAAGCTCCTTGTCCTCTCCATGAAATTGCCTTTGTATTTCCAAGTTCACTATAGAAAGGCAAATATCTTTATCTCAGGTTAATGAATGAACATGAGCTGGGTCCTGGCAGTGCCGGAGAGCAGGCAGGGCATGACAGCCCCGAGCCTGCAGAGTGAGCCCACTGCCCACACCTTCTAATGTGCCTCATTGTCCCTGCTTTCCTGTCAGGATTGCCCCCATTTTGTTCCTTTTAACAGTGGTACCAGTTCCAACAATCACCAGGATAACACTTCATGTCACTAAGCATCTCTGCTTTTTCCAGATGCTGTATTATGTGAAAGATATCCCAGCAACTATCCGGTATTTCCACAGCCTCCTGGAGTCACAGGCCAAGCTCCTGATTATCCTGGTGTCAGGTGAGAGCTGCTCCTCCCTGCTCAGTCAGGGAAGGGCCATGGGGACCTTTGGGGTTCCTGTGTTCAGCACAGGCCATACAGGTGACCAGACATCCCCTGAAAGCTGCACACTGTGTCTGTGTGGGTCATAAGACCAAGGTTTTATGAGCCAAAACCCCCATATCATGGGCACAGAACATCTGTCTCTGCCCTTCCCCATCCTACAGCCTGTCCAGTGATGGATGGCAGCAGACACCCCGCCGCAGGAGAGGCTCCATCCCACAGCTCTCACTCCCAGGAGCCCCTTCAGGCTCTGCTGTTTGCTGGAAAAGGCTTTCCAGGCTGGGCACTGCAATTCCTCTCTCCCAGAGTCTTGTGGCATTAAGCAAATGGCTGCAGCGGGCTCGGCTGGGCCATACAGCAGGTGTTGGAGCACATATGGTTCATTTTCTTCTCAAACTGCCCATTTCCTTAATATCATCATTTTGGGTACAAAACAGCGTTCCTCAGCTGTTTCAGATCTCACAGAGATGCTCTGTGGTCAATCCAGCAGGAAAATGTTGGAGCAGAGTAAACGACAACCTTTTAATACTGTGGGCAAGGTATGCCAGAGATAGTGCAATGGTGGAGTCTAATTTGACTCTAGAAAGCCTTTAATTTGCCTCAAAAGCTATGGAAATTTTAGCTGTGTAAACAGTCACATCCAACAACTCTGAAAGGTATGTAAAACATTATTGGTTCAGAGGTTTAAGCTTAATTTCTCATTGAATTTGGCCATGTCTGCAAACATGAAGTTCCTTTTATTTTATTCATAAAGGATCCACTATGAAGTGGCACTTCTGACCTGATTTTATTCAAACTACTTTTTTTCCCCAAATGTTTTTGGTTTGAAGCGTTTTCAAGTAGTTCACAACAAGAAATCTGTATTTAAAATTATTTTAAAAAACCTGTTCATGTTCTTTGGCTGAATGAGAATAGATCATAATATCAGACTATTGCTGATTACCTGCATATAGTTAATTAAAACTCTTTTCCAGTTGCTTAACCTGTCCCTTTGGATATCCATAAAATATGAACACAGGAAATAATGTGTGCCTATTCAGAATTAAAATGATTAAAGTTCTGAGTTCATGAAAAGTGTTTGAAGTCCTCTCTGGGCCAGATGACTGTGTTTTCTGATGGAGCAGAAATTGCTGGGGGCAATAAAAAAGTGGGAGAGAGGAGCAGGACTCAGAATAGCAGAGAGGAAAGGAAGGGTAAAACCACGAGGGAAACAAGAGACTGGAGAGGGGAAGGAAGAAGTGCCGTGAAAATGGGCACTGAAGCAAAAGGAGTTACTGAAAGATCATCAGAACAAAGCTCATTTCACAAAAGGTAATGTCATCTCCAACACAAACTCATCAGGGTGTGTTAATTGAAAGCCAGCCTGGGAGCCGGGTGGGCAGGGGAGGGCTGGGGTCAGTCGGGGGGGGTTCCGAGCCCTCCTGCCCCGGCGCTGCCGGGAGAGCGGGGGCTGCGGCCAGCGCCTCGCAAACAAAAGCAGTGCCATATGCTGAGCCTTCCGAGAGCCATTGTAATAATGCTGCATTCAGGTAGGG
Source organism: Picathartes gymnocephalus (assembly GCA_013390045.1). NCBI lineage: Eukaryota > Metazoa > Chordata > Aves > Passeriformes > Picathartidae > Picathartes > Picathartes gymnocephalus. The sequence goes on along the minus strand of WEKY01000296.1, from coordinate 25,730 downwards.
GATAATTGCTCGGCTCGGAGATGGCACTGAGTCACACAACACTGACACCGGCACATTTCCTGCAATTAGTGCTCTGCAGTCAATTTGCAGCAGGTGAAAGAAAACATTGTAGCCTCTCTTCTAAACACCAAACTGTTTATTTGACTATAAATAACTGTTTGCAGATAAAGCGACTGCAAAACCACTAAAACTAGTTTTAGTACCTAGGGAGAATTATTTGTTGTAACTTTCAAGAGCTGCACATTAGGCTAAAAGTTATTTTCGTCCTGTCCAGTCATTCAGAGTAATCCTTTTAAAAATAATTTACATCAGAAATACTGGATCAGAGATCCAGGCTGGAGGACAGTAAAGATGTGAAGACATATGTAGGAACTTTTCAACTTACCCGCTGGTTTGCTTTATAAAACGTCTCTTGAAAAGAGCTGCACAAGTGTGAAGTGCTCTGGCCTCAGCTGGAGGCTCAAGGAGGGGTGCTGGAGCTCCGGGGCAGGTGCCCACCCACTCCCACAGCCCCCAAACCTGAGGAACAGAAGCAGAGGCAGCCAACTCCACCGTGCCCCAGGACGCGTTCCAGCTCTAGAAAGATCCCACTTGCAATGATGACAACTGCGAAAAACCCCAGACAATCAAAACTGCACTCAAATTGTGTTTTTCCTTAACTCTGAGTGTTTTTCTGGTGGTTTATCTCTTAGGAAAGAGCGGCTGGGAAACGCTGTGGAAGAAGTATGGGTCGTCCTTCCCTCTAGACGACCTTTGCAATTATGTTTCCTCTGGTGATTTGCCAGGGATGCTGGATTCAGCTGGGCTGAAGTACCAGCTCTACGAGCTCCCCTCCCACCTGGACATAACGAGCTGCTTTATCGAAGGGGACAAAGATGGGGAGCTCCTGCTGGATTTCCTGACAGAAACAATTGACTTTGCTAAAACTGCCCCTCCTGAACTAAAGCATCAGCTAGTGGAAGAGTTAAGAAAGCCTGGATGCAGTGAAATCAGAGATGGGAAGGTGTTTTTCAATAACAACCTGAGTGTGGTAGTGATTGAGCCGTGAATTAACCTCTTCTTCTTGATCCAAAGCAAAAAGTCAGATACAAACTGTTAACAGCTGAAGTGTATTTTTTCATCTTTTATAAATGGCTTATTTTACTTCGGCAATGATAATAATTTTTGTAGCTTGTTAAGAAATCAGCATTAACATCTGTTGTTATAAGTGAGCTTTAATACTTGATTAATTCTACACTAATCTATGAATGTGTAATTCACTAGGCAGTAAATTGTGCTTTACCATACAGATGTTGTGTAATCAGCTATAATTCAGACCATCCACTCAGGCACTGGAGAAACCTAACCATTTCCTAAGGAGTAATCCAGAACTACCTGTGGTTCCACCATCTTCATTTTAAAACTCTCTACACACTAAATAAACAAATTGCAATTTTTTGGTGCAGCCGGCAGGAGTGCAGCCTCAGAAAGGCCAACCACTGGGTGGATCTTTAATGGGATTTCTTGAGCTTGTGACTTCAAGTTCTCATACCTGCAGCTACTGTGAGAGTGGCCTCACAGCTGCATGTTCCATGGTTGCCTGTTCCTGCCTCTGCAGGCATCTCCATGTAATGGCACTTCTTCCCCTTTCCTGTATGTTTTACTGGATGATGATGTATCTGCAGAGCAATTTGTGCGCCAGGTCCGCAGTGGCTCTACAAGGGGGAAGCAAGGGGAGATGGTTGAGGCAGAGGGTTGGTAACAACAGTCCTGGAGAGGTGGATTTCCATGGTGAGCCCTGATGCAAAGTCTTGTTAGGAATCAGCTGCTGCAGTCACACAGAGCTTTTCTTTTGTATTTTTAATTAACCACACAGTGCTTCTGGTCACAGCCTTCCCATAGTGGCCTGTGAGCTTTGTAACAAGGAAACTGTAAAAATAAACTCTGATACCAAATGACTGGTTCCAGTAGCATTTTTTTTTATTATTATTTTCAATGGAATTGTGTCAGATAAATCTGTTCACTACACAGGATATTCAGCAAGAAGGGTTTTCACCTCCTCAGCCCCTTCTCCATGTGAGGCTGTTGTGGTTGATGCATTTGTTTTGCTAAATGATTTTATAGTTTTCAGAGCTGTTTTCTCTCTGCAAGGCACAGTACATAGTGGGATACAATAGAGTTGCTTGAATGGATTTAATAGCCTGAATACTCGATTTATCCCCTGAGACAGGTGTGATTTCTGCCATTGAAATAATTTGATTCAGTGTTGAAATGGTTTACTTTAGGTAATACTTTAGCTGCAAGGAATTAGGTTTTATTTTTGCACACACATTTCTGATACAATATAGATTATTAATGATTTGAAGTGATTTCAAGAGATCATATTGGGTGTAATAGCTGTTTATATTCATTTTAGAGCAAGTTATTTGAAACACAAACTTCTGGTGCTCAAATATTAATTCTGGTGGATTTTAGAATGTTTCCATGATAATCCTCTGTTGGACAGAACAAGATCTATTACCACTTTATCCAGTTCTGTGTACAGGCTCCTGCTTTAGAAGACCTCAGTATATCTGTGAGCTGTTGTGGTCACATGCCGGAGCAGGAAAGAAAGAAAATCTCTCATTAGAACAGATTGCTGCACGCATTTCTAATGGGAAACAAATTAAAGTTACATTATTTTCGTGGCTCTTTTGGGCTGTCAGTGCCCTTTTCTAAATGGTGCTTGCAAAGCAGGTGACCGCTGAATATTGCCACATCAACCCTGTCAGGGGTGAGATATCTCAGGGAGCTACAGAAATGCCAGAACAAAACCAAAAAACCACTGATCCAGAAACAAAACCCAGCAAGAAGATGCCCCTGCAGATCCTGCTGTTTTATTGTTTATCAGACTTAGAAAAAAACCCCAACAAAATGAGAAAAAGGGGTTTTAGCAGTTTTGGAGGAGGTTTGTTCTAAAAATGATGGAGAGAGTTGGAAAGTCAAGAAGCAGCAGAGCTGATCTGGAGAGAACAGAGGAGGATTTGACCACACATACATGCACAAAAATATTCAGTGTGAATGTATGAGAGAGCTTCTTCCCCTGTTTTGCTTCTGAGGAGATTTTCATTAAAAACAGGGGAAAAATACAGTAAACTCCATTCTGTATCTTGCAACAGCTTGTGTTAAGGGACTGGGGAAAACTGAATCAGCAGAGCACCCTTAAGGGATAAATTAGTTTAAATTAATTGTAAATTTGTGACACACATTTTCAAAAAGCAAGTACTTTAAATATTATTTAGTGGGAAATGAATGTGGGGAAGCACAATTTTATGCTCATTTTACCATAAAAACTGAAGGACATTTTGTAAATCTCTCAAACAACTTCCTAACAGAGTGAAGAACCACATTTTCATGCAGGAATCACCCTTAATTGTACAGTGAGATACTGCTATTCCACAGCAGGGTTGGGAAGCACAGTTTGTCCATGGACTAGGATTTGCACAGCAGTCTGTGCCAGGGCCTCATCACCCTTAGGAATTTCTTCCTAATCTCTAATCTAAGCCTGCCCTCTGTCAGTTTGAAGCCATTCCCTTTATGCTCTCACTAAAATCCTCGTAAAAAGGTCAAACCCCAATTCCATATTTTCCCAGCTTGCACACCTAAAAAATTAATTTCTAGGCTTTACACAGAGGTTCATTGAGAGCAATGGTATTAAAGCAGCACAATACTGATTGGATCAAGTTGGGCTTCAGGACACCTGTATTAAAAGTATACCAGAAATGATCCTGAAAGCTCTTCATGCATGGGTGCCCCTTTCTGGCTAAATATACATTTTACATATGAAATGTGACCCGGGGTAAGTGCAATCCTTAATATTGCATCTCTCTGTTTTTTCTCAAAGATGGCTCTGAGCAGTGCTCGTTTCCAAATTGGGAGACATTCCTTTTTCTTTTCATTTCATGAGTACATAAACCTGGAATAGACAGATTCTAATGCAGGTACAGGAGAAAAAAGCTGGAAGGAGGGAGGGGGGAGGAGGAAGAGGAGGGAGTCTTTTGAAACAACAGGCAAACACCTGGGCCTGTGTCCCTCTGATAAGTAAGCGTGAGCGTGTGGCTCTGCTGCTGTGTCAGGTGATTATTTCCCAAAGGAATTCCCGCGGGAGCTCTGCTGTGCAGGGAAGGGAACAGCCCCATGTCCGTGAGTGAGGCACAGCTTTGGAGCGATGCCTCAAAGGCTGGGGGGGAGCCACAATGGGGCAGGGAAAGGCTGAGCCCCTCCAAGCCTTCATGCACATATCCCTCCACATCAAACACATCTGCCCGAGCAGCTTCAGGGCTGTTACTTTAAATCATAGGTAGAAAAATATTCTCACTGCTCCATTAATTACTACAGCAAATTGAACAAATGCACTCACAGCTCGGCTGCTGTCACCATTCCTGCATTGGGGTAATTCATGCTTGCAGCCCATGATAGGATTTTTAATGTCATTACACAGTAGGGCAAAGTCTTCATTTTTAATAAAAATACAAATGCTAAAATGAAATGGATTAATATCTAATTTTACATCTTCATTTACATGATGTGCAAAATTATCTTAAATATTTGTTATGGATGGAGTGGCTTTCCACCAATTTAGGCTTTTTTTTTTCATACTGGAGAATGTTAACAGAAATTGTAGCATAAATCATTGCCTTGTAGAGTACCAGAAGGCGCATATAAAAACCCATATCTTTACTGCACATATTTCCCATTAACCATAATCTATTAGTAATTGAAGTTCATTACAAATTCTTGTAGACTTTATTGCTATCATGCTGCATGACATAGAGAACCTGGCTTGCATAACAAGAAGTCCTTGCTGGGAAATATCCTATTAACAATGACAGTGCATTTGTCATTGTGATAATAAATCCAAAGCTGCCTGTAGATTATAAATTATTGCGGCGCCATTTCCACTGTTGTAGTTTAAAAGTTTTGTCAGCACTTCCATTTTGCCCCTGCTTTACGGGCAGTTATAACTCGACCATAAAAATCTGCAGCAAGCTGAATCCCATCTTACAAGGTCTCACTCTCAGAGAGTGTTTCTTCCCCAAGTGATATTCATATTTCATCCATGTGAAACCCTTTGAGGCAGAAACTGTGTTTGTGACAGATATTTAGGTTCTGCATTTGCACAGTTTTTAATTGGAAAGCCCAGGCCATTTGACAAGTAATTTGTCCATGATATTTCTAAAGATTGCGGTAAAATTAAAAAATTCAGCAGGACAAAAAGATGGGAGCTGGGCTGAGCTGAGTATTCACTGGTTTAGCTCCTGAAAGAGCTTTTGTCCTTATCTCCAGGTGCCAGAGACTTTGGGGAGCCATTGGGTAAACCCTGCTTCTCTTCAAAGGAGAAACTGGAGAGAAACGATGCTCCCCACAGGCCTCACAAAGGTGTTTTGAGGATTAATTACTAACGCTGAAATTCAGGCATGCACTCAAGTCATCCTTCATCATGTCTGTGCAATTCTTTCAGCTCTATATAGGTTTTAAGTGTTATTAAAAGAAAATTGCTATAGAGTTGAATTTTAAGTGTTAATTATGACTCGAGATATAAATGACATCAGGTCAAATCTTTCACAATTTAACTCCCTAATTGACTTCAGCTCTCTGCACCAAGGGATATCTCTCTAGCTGAATGCATCTGTCTATCACATTTCTCAAGTGCCTATAGCAATGCATCCAATTAGCTGGACGTAGCCATTATGCCTCAACAGCTCCTAAATAGTGTGGGATGAAGCCTTCATCTCCCTGAATTCATCAAGAAAATTTTACCTCTCACCAGGCCAGGTTTTCACATGATCCTGCAATACATGCTTTGTTTTTAAGTACTGTTTCCAGGTGTGGATAATGGATTCTGAAGTAAACATAATAATTTTCTTTTCACATCAATAATGTCCTTCATCTCACAATGCCCCAAATTTCTTTAAAATCTTGATATGCAAAATCACTTTGCTGCACCTCAGTGGTAAGTGACCTCCTGGGTGCAGTTCAGCAGCTGTTGGATCGTCCACGGCACCATTTCCCAGCAATTTATGGCAGGATGAAGAGGAGGAAGTTGGAAGTCGAAAGCTGAGGAGCAGAAAGCAATTTCCTGGGTACTGAGCAGGGGCACGGACACTGGCAGGTCTCCAGCCAAAAGTGCAACCAGCTTCCCCTCTTGCTTGGCAGGAGAGTGGTGGGACATTGGGCTGGGACAGGGGTTGGCTCAGGGTGAAGCCCGGGAGCATCCAACAGCCCACGCTGGTGGTGGGACCAAGGGTGTCCACCAGGCATGGCCTTGGCAGCTGCTCTCTGTGCAGGGTCCTGGTGCTGCCCAGCAGAGCTCACGTGGAGGGCAGGACTGGTTCTGATGGGTGTAAAGGGAAGGAAGTTGTCTGCCCTTTTTGCTTTAAAAGGAATCAAATTGCTCTTTGCACTCTCAGATTGATGTGAGTGGTACCCAACAGAGGTGTGTGAGTGTGTGGTACTGGTGTGAATCAGGATAGTGCCTTGTCCAAGAGCAGTGAACTGCTCTAAAAAAAGGACCAGGATTAAATTGTTACAATTTACTGCAGATTTCTTACCCAGTTTTGTGTATTTTCTCTGTATTATCTGGACAAAGAACACCAAAACCCAATGAACACAGAATTAAACAAATTAAATACTCTTTGAAATCCCTAAACCTACACCATGTCATCCTTTCCCACTTTGAAATCCCTCAGTCTAAAACATATCATAATTTTGCACTCAAACAGAATACAAGGACCTAATATCTTTGTGACTCTTAATCCTATAAATACATTTTGATACTTTTATAACCATGATTTTACAGAGGTCACAGTGGGGTATCATTTATTTTGGTGAGGGTAAGTAGGCTATTTGCCAGCAGATATAATCTCTTTGTTTTCTTAAAAGAAAATGAAATGACAGTATTTGGAGGCTGTTTCAAGGATCCCGTGTGTTACAATGGATCCTGGCGGAGATGAATTAATGGCCAGTGTATAGGTGATCTTGCCAAAAATGAATAGCAATGCAATTTATCATACCCTTCTATAATTTATCTCATGACCATGTATTAGATTAGATAAAGACAGAAAGACATGTGAATTGGATGGACTGGACTAATACTGAAAACTTACACCTGCTTTTATTGAGGCTGACAGGAAGATTTCTGTTGCCTGCATTGCAATCAGGATTTGGCTTCACATTTTTAATTTGCTTTGAAGTATGATCTTGTCTAGCAACGAGAAAAAAGCTAACTCAACATTAAAGTTTGTTGATTGTGTCTGCTATTTCTTATTCAATACAGATTTGTCCCATCATATATTTCACATTCAATCAATTAAAAAGTGTAAATCCAAACAAAAAACCCTCAACAGTCAGAAGCTTAAAAAGAAGAGTAATAAGCAGCAGTGAAACTGCTGCAAACACTCATTACATGCTACACAGTTTTCAAGGTAACAAACCAATAGTTTATTTTGTCCCCTTCCAATAAAATCCATACTTCAAAATCCACTTTTCTTACCAAATCGGTCTGTCTGTAAGACAAACAATCTGCAGCTGGGAGTGTTTACCTACAACAGCAGAAAGATGTGCTACACTGCCTTCAAATTCAGGAATATCACCAGCTACCTTCTTTAGGCTCATTGTGAGCCAGTGATTGATATCTGTTCTTTTGCATTGCTTTCCTCTCATATCTCTTTGTCCTGCTGCTATAATCTATCACAGATTTTTCCATCAGGCTTCATGTCAGATTAGGATAGTGAACATGACTGGCTTAGAACAAACTGCTTCAAAGTGCACCGAGGCAAGCCAGGGACTCGAAATGCTCTAAAAGTGATTGTTTTGGGCACATCCATGAAGACAGCGCAACAGCAGGAAGCCAGAAATATGCTTTTCTGGCAAGGGGTTGGGATGGCTCCTTCCTGTGGAACCTGTTGTGATCACATTGCAGGGCTGGTGTTTTAAGTGAGGGGCAATGCCTGGCTGATCATTTTCATGTTGCAGGCAGAAATTTCTGCTTAGGAATCCATGGATGTATCTGGCAGGAGCTGCGCACGTCTTCTACCTGAGGCTTCAGTTGCAAAGTCACATGCAGCTTTTGTGTTTAGTGCTTTTTTTGTGCTATCAAGAACTGCAAGGAGTGAAAGCCCAAAAACTTTCCCTGCATAGAAATAGATTTTAAACATTCACTGTGACCAGTCTTCCCAGGAGAAATAAAATATTGGTTCCCTACTTAAACAGCCCTTTGGGGAATTACTGCTTGTTTTTATAGTGCCTACCACAATTGAGTCTTCATCTTGGTGGGTGTTTTATGTTCATCTGTTGTGTAAATAATAGTTTTTATTTTAATGTGAAGAACAGAGCATTATTTAGAGAAGAGGGCTGTAAGGATTTGATCCAAGTTTGGATCAGTGATCACAGATGAGTTTGTTGACAGCAATTGTCCTATGGACACTGTTGCTCAGATCTACAAATCCTGAAAGAGGAGCTGACCCACGACAGCTGGGTGACCTCTGGGACTTCTCCGGGAAGAGGAACAGATGTTAAACATTTACCTGGGTTCAAGAGAAGACAAGAATGTGGTGGATGAGCAGAGTTTTGAGGAGGATCACCCAGTGTTCAGTGCAGGACATCCCTGAGCTGAAATAGGTGCAAAAATACTGAGGCAACTTAACCCACGTGCTTGCCCTATGGATACAGGATATATAGGATAGTCACTGCTGGGTCCATACCTGTGACCACAGCTGGAGAAATACTAAGTAAATAATCATGGTAGTCCTGCCATTTAGAGCTTGTTGTAATCCATGCTAAAGCATCACTGGAGGTACTATGAAAGACATTGTGACACAGAAGTGTTTTATCCACTTGACACAGTAAACCCCTTCTGGAATTTCATCCTTTTTTCCTAACCATGACTGACATCTAAGCCCAGGACCAGCATTAGGCCAGTGAAAGCAGTGCTTGCATAGCCCACAGGAGCATGAACTCTGACATCCTCCATTGAGTACCAGGGGAGACACAGCAAGTGGTGAATTAGTGTAACGCTCTTAAACAAATTCTGAATAAAAGGCTTTTTGCTGTACCTGTGTAAAAAACAGGTACTCCTGGATTTTGCCATGTGAGAGCAGGTGCTAAGAGTGCCTGAAATTACAGCTTTCTGGAAAACAAAGCCTGAGAAATCTTGAGAGTCAGCAGATACAGAATATTTCCATCAGAATCTATTACTGGGACTGAGATGTTTCCAGAAATGAGTGAGGTGAAATGCTGCTCAGATGGATGTACTGCCAGGGCAGAGTGCAAACTGTGAGACAAATACTCATGTAATCAGGGGCCGCTGTAACCAGGTAATGATCTGGGGGCCTAAAAATATAGGATAGAAAAAAAGTACAACCAAAATCTTGTACTCTGCCAAAGACAGGGTTCTCAGCACAGACTTTGAAGCATTTCTGTGTCCTACAGGTCCTGGCTACTCTTCCTCTTGCCTTGCAGAGGTTGTGAGGCTATGCCTGAAGACAGCACTTGCCCTAGGGAAGAAACTGGTATCTGCTGGGAGGAAAGGATGATGGTTAAAGAAATCTGGAGCTTCGTAGCTTGCAGGTGACCCCCAAGCCAAGCAGCTGAGCAGCTGATTTGAATTCTTGGGTAGCTAACCCACAAGCAGGAAAGGTTAACAGAGATTACTGAGAGAAACCTCATTCTGGGATGATTTATGGAGAGGGTGCAACTGCCCTGTTCCCACGCAAGGGCCACAGATGCCATGGTTGAGTGTTCAAATGGCTTATTCCTGTGTAAGGTCATTCATCACACATTGCTTTGGGCTCCCAGGCCAGTACATATAAAAGTCTGTCTCACAACAGGCACAGACTTTTCAGCTCCCATCTGCCCACAGCAACCCTTCCAAAGTTGCTAATTATGTCCCTGCACTTGATTATATTGGCTACAGCTCACCCCAGAGCCACAGCCATCCTGGTGTGCCCCAAGGGGGGATTGTGTTAATAAACAAAAACAAACACAGGATCTCCATTTAAGAGCCTGTTTCAAAGCCCAGAAGTTGTAAGCTCAACCTCTGGACAACCACACTCCTGTTTGGAAGGCAGAATTTCTCCAAGACTGCTTTATTGGTTTCAATTTGTTTGCTGTAATTCAGTTTCTCATGGGTAAGGATCAGGATGCTCCCATTAACAATGCATGGAGGGGATCCGTTTCTTTTGCAGGCAAAAAAAAGAAAGAAGGAAACACAGAGAGGAGACAAGACAGATGAGCTTGAGAGGGAACCACAGGAGCAGCAAAGCCAATGCTGTGACTGGGCTGTGGTGCAGGAGAGGCTGGGAATTCCAGGTCTTCCCAGAACAGGTGTGAGAGGGGAAGTGGCACTCTCAGGGAGCAGTTTCCTCTCAGCTGTTATGAAAAGCAATTTAAACAACCTAAAAATAGGAAAGTATCTTCTTTTTTCTTTTTAATTTTTTTTTTTCCCCAGTGCTCCTACGCCTTTTGCTGACCTAGATGGAGGTAGGGGGGCACGTCTGGCCTAATGCACATGAAATAATTGCTCTGTTTATTACCCAGGGACATGCTCTGAGGCAGCACTTGCAGCCCAAGCCCTCGGAGGAGCCCAGGGGCTCAGGCTGTAGCTGCTGTCAGCAAGGGGCCCTGGGGCTGTGCCAGGAGCACTGGGGGCAGGAGCAGAGCTGCCCACGCCCAGCCAGGGCAAGGCTGAGCAGAGGGGTTAAACCTCACCATTTTTAGGACCTAGGTGTTTATTCTGGTCACTGGACATCTTCATGGGACACCCAGGCCATGCAGTTGTGCACACCCAAGCCCTTGTCCCTCTTCCAAAGGATGGGCGAGACCACCAAAGCAGCTGGGAGCTCCAAGAGTGCAGTGAAATGGCTGCTGAAGGCTTTGTAGGCTCACAGCAATGGGGAGTTTTAGGGATGGGCTTGGAGAAGAGTAGACATTCAAATACAAGCTTAGAATGCTTGGGAAGGGAATTTGGTGAGTGCTCACCTTAAAAAAATCTGATTGTACCAACAGCGTTAACATAAAAGGAGTAGGGAATAGGAAATTGTGTAATGGAGTTCTAATTATAATTCCTTTTGTTTTCCTAAAGAATATTAAAAAGCCATGATGTGACCAACGATTCAAGCCCAAAAAATACTTTCAATTTTATTTTTGCACTCACTGCGGCCCCTTGTTAATTTACAGCTAGTGAAATAAAAAACAAAGCTGATGTTCTCATTTGCATCTGACACTATAGAAATGGTAATTTTTAAAAGGTTACCCAGAATCAGTGCAAAGCTTCGATTTCTGTCATTAGCATATTTAAGTCTAGCTTAAGCAAGATTTCTTCCCTGAAACACACATTTTGTTAAAAGCTGTTTAGTGCCCATAACCATTCTGCTGCTCTCAAAATATGATGCCCTAGCAGGCCAGAGCTAACCTGTGCATATGAAATGAGCTTAGTTTAATGTTGTGTTAAAAGAGTTTGATCTCTGGAGCAGTCACTCTGCTTAATAACATGTAATCATATGCCTTCTATTTAGTTTTCATTTAACTTGCCCCATACAAGCAATGAATCCAGTTTAATTAAATGTTCTTTTAAACAGCAAAAATGACACTGGTTTGTATTTTAAAAAAATCTATACGCCACAGGGCACCCTCAAGACACAAAATCCTAGTAAAGAAGATGTAAGATGTACAGCTAATAGCACAGAGCAAGTTTGACATTTGCAGGGTAATTTAGTGAACCAAGTGCTTCCTCACAGGCTTCATGCGGGAGCGCAGTGGCTGCAGTGCCATTTAATAGAAGATGAAGAGCCATGTTTATAATAACGCTAATAAACAGCTAATCTGAAAATTAGACTAGCATGTGGCAAAGGGCTGTTGTGCCTGTATAATAAATGCTGCTCAGTGCTGGCTGAAGGCTGCCAGCTGATGCTGGAATCCTGCTGCAGCCTTAATCAGCAGCCTGGGGTGGCCAGGCAAGGCTCAGGCTCCTGCACCCCACGAGTCCCCAGGCTGCACACAAGGAGTGCAAAAACGCACATTAACCCTAAAGGATGGTAACAAGGACAGGAAAAGGGCACTGAAGGTGCCCCTAACAGAGCTTAGAGCATCTCTGAGGTCCTGACATTGAGGGGAATGGCTTTAAGCTCAACAAGTGCTCAGTTCTCATCCCAGTAAGGGGTAAGGAGGGGTATTACTTGTTCGAGCCTGGGTTGGATGGGGTTTGGAGCAACCTGGTCTAGTGGAAGGTGTCCCTGCCCATGGCAGGGGCTTGAAATGAGATGATCTGAAAGGTTCCTTCCAACCTAAACCATTCTATTACTGACCAAGCATCCCCTTTCAGTTTTATTTTTCTCTGGTAGTGTAAATCTGGTCTAACCCTGGCCAGCAAGTAATTTAAATCCTCTTTTATTAAGGGCATCACAAGGTAGAAGAGGTAAATGAGGTAGAAAGGAGTGGTAAATGCTTATTTTTCTCCTTTAGAAGAATCAGGATCTTTAATAAAGTAAGTATTAGGGCAATGAAGAAATAAACATGGAAAGCATCTCACTCATTACTAAAATGAAAATGCTTGCTAATATATGCAGTGCACCTGGAAATGCCCATTCAAGTAATTACAAAAGGGAAAAACACCGGGGAAACAGGCAAGCATGAAGACAATAGCCATTAGAAACAATATTAAATTAAGCACGCCTTTTGAGATGTACAAATTCACTGATTAAATTGTGCATTACAATCCCAGCCTTGACTTCACTCAGCTGGAGTCCCGGGGCGAACTTGCAACATTCAAAAACAGCCTCTTGTTTTGCATTGAGATTAAGTCAGGGCTGCTCCTAACTCTGCTTAGGGGTTTTAAAAAGACACAAAAATTAACCTTTTTTTTCCCTTCCCCCC